>JAOTOM010004792.1:152500-474647 GCA_034440615.1 Ashinkailepas kermadecensis | reverse complement strand
GCAGATCCTGGCCGTGAACACTGTACCGCCAGTGCTGGTCAGTCATTATTTTCCTTAGCAGATGCTTGGTCATCCGCTGGACGACGAACAAAGTACCTGGAGTACCTCCACGCAGCAGACCCCAACCTGTCACCACAGAGCCTGGCGTAGAACCCGGGGAGCAACTCGGCGTCCGGGCAGTGCAGCGGTGCGGGACCGCCAAGACGCGAGTATCATAACCTCCACAGCTCATACACCGGCACACCACTCGCCACCAAATCAAGCCCAGTAGTCCTCACGCACCCAGAGCCGGGAGCCAACAGTCCGCTGGGAGTCAACAGTCCGCCGGGAGCCAACAGTCCGCCGGGAGTCAACAGTCCGCCGGGAGTCAACAGTCCGCCGGGAGCCAACAGTCCGCCGGGAGTCAACAGTCCGCCGGGAGTCAACAGTCCGCCGGTAGTCAACAGTCCGCCGGGAGTTAACAGTCCGCCGGGAGTCAACAGTCCGCCGGGAGTCAACAGTCCGCCGGGAGTCAACAGTCCGCCGGGAGTCAACAGTCCGCCGGGAGTTAACAGTCCGCCGGGAGCCAACAGTCCGCCGGGAGTCAACAGTCCGCCGGGAGTCAACAGTCCGCCGGTAGTCAACAGTCCGCCGGTAGTCAACAGTCCGCCGGGAGTCAACAGTCCGCCGGGAGTCAACAGTCCGCCGGTAGTCAACAGTCCGCCGGGAGTTAACAGTCCGCCGGGAGTCAACAGTCCGCCGGGAGTCAACAGTCCGCCGGGAGTTAACAGTCCGCCGGGAGCCAACAGTCCGCCGGGAGTCAACAGTCCGCCGGGAGTCAACAGTCCGCCGGTAGTCAACAGTCCGCCGGGAGTTAACAGTCCGCCGGGAGTCAACAGTCCGCTGGGAGTCAACAGTCCGCCGGGAGTCAACAGTCCGCCGGTAGTCAACAGTCCGCCGGTAGTCAACAGTCCGCCGGGAGTCAACAGTCCGCCGGGAGTCAACAGTCCGCCGGGAGTCAACAGTCCGCCGGGAGTTAACAGTCCGCCGGGAGTCAACAGTCCGCTGGGAGTCAACAGTCCGCCGGGAGTCAACAGTCCGCCGGTAGTCAACAGTCCGCCGGGAGTCAACAGTCCGCCGGGAGTCAACAGTCCACCGGGAGCCAACAGTCCGCCGCGGACAGGCCCACCCTGTGCTGGTCAGTCAGTGTTAATCCAGTGGCACGGCGAACACTCCTCAGTTACTGCCACCTCCTGCAGGTACGAGCCGGTTCCCACCCTTTGCTGGTCTGTCAGTGTTAATCCAGTGGCACGGCGAACACTCCTCAGTTACTGCCACCTCCTGCAGGTACGAGCCAGTTCCCACCCTGTGCTGGTCTGTCAGTGTTAATACAGTGGCAGGACGAACACTCCTTAGTTACTGCCACCTCCTGCAGGTACGAGCCGGTTCCCACCCTGTGCTGGTCAGTCAGTGTTAATCCAGTGGCACGGCGAACCACTCCTTAGTTACTGCCACCTCCTGCAGGTACGGGCCGGTTGAGGATAATTCTGCCCAAGGTCAGGCGAACCAAGGACATCCCACGCTCGAAGCAGAAGCATTGGCCGACTGTGCCATCGATGTGGTTAAAATGAAACCCTAATGCAATATACGAAGCCAGTCCAGTCAGTCCGGTATGCTCATCAGGTATATTTGCATGCAATCGTTCCAAAATCATGCAATCGTTCCAAAATGTACAGAGGTGGATGCACGGAAGATACAATGGGCATCATATGTTTGTATATCGTCCTCTAGCGATATTTCTAATGTTCATAGCAAGAGCACCTGCCACCGATATCAACAGGTTTAAAGATAGAAATATTAAATAGCCTAGCGAGGCATGTCAACAGGGGCGATTGAGGGGTATTTGGTAAAAACATACTGTTACCTCTTTTCCTTTTTAAGGAAATTGACCATCATAGACATCCGCTTCACCGATGGCCGGCTGATCTCCAGCTCCAGGGAGGCCGAGTGGCGGCGTTCCGGTGACTTATTACATCGGCCTTGTGGCTTACTGCGTGGGACAACTCTGGCGCGGAAGGGCGTTCATCGTCGCCACATTCTAACTAGGCCCCAAATGGGTTCATCCATGGACTTCAATTGGACCCTAAACTCCACCACTGTGTGATTCCACACGCGTGGTACTGGTTGCAATTGCACAGTGTCAACAGCGGCCGTCTGTTACAGCTCACAGCACACCGCAGCAGCTGTCACCTGGCGCAGCACACGGCACACAGCAACAGCGGCCGTCTGTTACAGCTCACGGCACACCGCAGCAGCTGTCACCCAAGGCCAGCAACAGCCTTTAACGGCACACAGCAACAGCGGCCGTCTGTTACAGCTCACAGCACACCGCAGAAGCTGTCACCTGGCGCAGCACACGGCACACAGCAACAGCGGCCGTCTGTTACAGCACACGGCACACAGCAACAGCGGCCGTCTGTTACAGCTCACAGCACACCGCAGCAGCTGTCACCTGGCGCAGCACACGGCACACAGCAACAGCGGCAGTTTGTTACAGCTCACAGCACACCGCAGCAGCTGTCACCTGGCACAGCACACGGCACACAGCAACAGCGAACAGCGGCCGTCTGGTACAGCACACAACATCCAATAACAGCGGTCTTTTGATTCACAAGACGCAACACAAATAAACATGGGCCGTCTGGTATGTTCACAGCACACAGCGCACAGCAACAGTGGCCGTGTATGTAGGCATACACTGATGGGGCTGCATCGGCTCCATCAACTCAATGATCGTCCATTTACCGCACATGTACGTCTGAATGTTGCCGATATTCACCGTTCTGTATTTTGATATTCCAATCAATCATATTCCTGTTATTTCTGGTTCCACAGCTCAATGCGCTGGTTAATCGAGCTCAACGATATGTTCATTATGCAAGAAAAAGGCTATGACCAATCAGACATTCCAGCTTCATGACAGTAAAACATCAGGAGAAGGGAATATTGAGAGAGAAAACGATACCGGGTAATGGGAAAAATCTTTCTTTTCACAGCTTTCAGTAGGAATAATTGTGCGGTTTCCGTTTCGCTAGGACTAATTATCCCCAGACATGACATTGAGTACGGGGCTGGAAACCGGCTGCGGAGATTATGGCTCGTGACGTGAAATTAATCCTCATTGAAAAGGCGAATTTATAAAGCACCCGATGAACGCGAAGGGATTCGCCTGATCTCCTGTACTGTGACACATGCACACGTACATTTATCAACTTCTGTACCACGCTTGACATGGGCATGCGAACATGATATGTCGTCGGTGTAGGACAATGCACCTGAATGGCATGCTTCTGCCAGCATATATCAAACGGTCTGCTAATTAGTGGCATTATGTCCGGCCGGTAACGAGATGAGTGATCATGTCTAGGTCCAGTCGCCAGCCAAATCACTCGTTATACGGCCAGCTGCAGAGCATGTGAAGGACGTCCTACAGTGCCCTACAGTGCCTGGTGTCATGCATTGTCAGACCCCCTACAGCTTCAGGCCACTAATAGTGTCGGGCTCCAAAAGTGAATATATGTGGTTATTGGTGTTTACGGTGCATCGACCGCTTCGGCCATATCGGATCGCCAATCTCTCACGCCGATTGGTCGCGGGCGAATAGCAGCGACAGGTGGGACGCGAACTGACAACCTTTCGGTGCTGGGAAGTGAGCATCCCATCCCTGTACTATTCACCCCTCCTCCAATCAAATCCACGAGTATGTTCGTCGGATTTTTCATTAAACCCAAAATATTTTCGTTCTGTGGTATGTTTTGTATCATATGTATTAAGCGACATGCAATAATTCGCAATAATTCAATAATATAAATTATTCCAGCGGGTATATCCAATCGTGGGAAAGGCAAGAACATCCCGTACCAACGTGATAACATGGTAACGAGCAGACAATAAATGCACACGGAGTAATGGTCTCAGTAGCCTCCTGGCAGGGTTTATTATAATAATTAAGAAACATTAATGGCTTCCTAATGGCCACAATGGCTTTTTGGAACATTATTGCCAGCAAGGGTGTAGCCGCGGTTTCGAAATTGGGGGGGGGGGGGGAAACCAGGGACACGGTAAGTTTCGACAGGGTAAAGGGATAGCCAGCCTCCCACCAAAAAATCCTTGGATTTCAGCCAAATTTAATTCTAATATCTGGTTTTAAGATTGACCATTGTTAAAAATAATATTTTGGGGACAATAAGTTCCGCCAAAATTTGCAAGTTCCTCCTATCACTGCCTTGAACATCAGCTCTATTCGTATGTGCTGGGCCCGATTTCACAATCACCATAGAGCAATGGTGTAAGTACGTTAAACGTTGCCCTCTTGTAGCAGGAAAAACATAAAATATTGGACGATGGTTTTGTTGTAGTAAATATGGACTTACACGAACCTTTTCCTTGTTTTCCAGCTTTACGGGGCCACATTTCGATGGAATGGCAACCAGGACGGATAAAGGGTGTGGCACTGGGGGCATGCGCCCTCCAAATAGAACGAGGTGTCACTCCGGCCGGGAAAAGCTGCCACTCTGAAACGATTTCAGTGTACCCGCTCGAATTTTTCAGCCAGAGGCGCCCCTATGAAAGTAAAATGCACCCCCTTGGAAGAAAAGGCGCCCCTTCGGGAAGGACCGAGTGCAACCTACCCCCTCGAATTTTTCAGACAGAGGCTGAAAGGTCCTTTCGTAGTGGCGCCGCTCCAAAGAAATGGCGCCCCTCCAGACAAGCGCCCCCATGACAATTCCTGAATCCACCCCTGATTACAACATTGCTTTCCCGCGGCTATGAACTCCGGCTGGTTAAAAATCGTACGCATTCACTGTGGCTGCTCTTGGAAATTTGATAACTTCCGTTGAACCATTAAGAGGAAAGCGGACAATTTGAGAAAAAAAGTTTTATATTTTATACGTCCGGAACAGCAATGTGGCAGTGCAAATTAAGAACCAGCGCCGTCCGAGCAGGTTCAGGCGGAAATCTTGGGGAAGCTCCTAGACACATAGGATACGAGTGCCTGCTATCACAACGGCTACAAAAAAAAGATTTGATCCTCCTCCTCCTATTATACTCAATTATTGTACATACACCGGACCTTCGACACTTTCTAAATTATTTCGAGATCTCAGCATTCTGATACCGTACGGCAAGCCACGTCGAATGGCATCCACATAATGCAAATTGAAGCCATAGCGACGAAACGCGAAGACTTTGAAAACTTACAACTAACCTTTGACCTTTAGGCTTGACTCAACATGTCCCGGGTTGAAATGTTACTCGAGGGTTGCTCACGGGATATCCATTGATACCAAGCATGGGTAGCTTTGGGAGAAAACGAAGAAACGCGGGGCGATTGAAGAAATGAGTACGACCTTTTACTTTGAAAATTAATGTGATTTCTGAACAGTTTGCTAGACTACCTCACGGCACGTCGAATGACACCCACTTCATGAAAACTGAAGACATAGCGACGAGGCGCGAGGACATTGAGCAATTTAAGCTAACCTTCGATCTTGTGGATTGACATTGACATGTACCGGTTTGAAATGTTACTCGAAGTTCACCACAGGATATTGATTTATACCAGATGTGGGTAAGTTAGGGTGGAAAAAAATGTGAGGCGTCTAAAGAAATTGGTTTGACCTTTGACTTTTCAAACTAGTTCGATTTTTTAACATTATAATACGGCACAAGACGCGTCGAATGACACCCACTTGGTGCAGATTGAACCCATAGCGACGAATCGCGAAGACTTTGAAAAATTCCAACTAGCCTTTGACTTTGAGGTTTGACCTTGACATATCCCGGTTTCAAAATCTTACTCGAGGGTTCACCATGGGCTATCGCTTGATAATGGATCTGGGTAGGCTTGGGTGAAAACCAAAAAAAATGCGAGGGTAGCGAAGAAATCAGCTTGAATTTTGACCCGTCGAGATTATTTCGAATTGTCAATTTTCTGATACTGCACAACAAGAGCAATCGAATGACATACATTTTCTGCAAATTGAAGCCATAGCGATGAAACGCGAGATCATCGAAGAACTCAATCAAACCTTTGACCTTGACATGTCCCGGTTTGAAATGTTACTCAAGTGTTCACCACGGGCTATCGCTTAATACCAGATTTGGATAGGTTTGAGCGAAAACGAAACGAAAATGAGACGACCGAAGGATCAGCTGTACCTTTGCCCTTGAAAAATAATTCGATTGCTTAGCTTTCTGATACCGCATAACAAGCCACGTCGAATGACGCCCATTTGATGGGAATTGAAGCGATAGTAAACGAACATCGCGTTCGGACGATATCGCTTTAATATTGCCATCTAACCGGCAGAGGTCCGGTGGCGAGTCGGGAGAAAGGTCCGGTACAAAGAGAATAGGAAACAGACAAGGTGTAGCGCACAGATAATATAAAGCAGCAGGTTGCCAACTGGCTGCATTCCACGTCCAAGCTTACTTGGGGTTCGCGAAAACAATCGCCAACGGGTAATCCCGGTCAGAAGCCAATGTGCGACACTAGGGATCATGGGTGTAACCACTGGGGATGGGGGGGGAGGACTCAGCTCCTGGTAGGACTCAGATCCTACTCAGCTGACATGTACCGGCTTGAAATATTTCACGATGGTTCATCACAGGTTATCGCCTGATAGCAGATTTGGACGGGTTTAGGTGAAAACGAAAAACAAATGGGAGGCGACCGAAGAAACCGGTTTGCGTTGGACCTTGAACATTAAAGTGGTAATGTGAGACCTATGTAGTTGCTTCCAGCGTGTTCAGTTCATTAGCATTTGTGGTAATTGTTTCGAACGATCATAAACCCGTCGCTGAATGTCAATGACAATACAAATACGCCTCTGACGAACTCGTCGCTGAATATGAATACGAATACGACGTTAATTTGACGTACGTGCTTAAGGCTGTCCATGACTCCCCTCCATGGGCTTGAAGATACCCAAGGACACCCAGAGTCACGTTTCCTCAAGATATATCAATATATGCGCAGGGGAATGCAATCTAAGACGCATAAAGCCTTGCGATAATGCAAATTTGTTGCCCCGCAAAGCACAACTTTCCACCCAAGCGAAAACACAATATGGTGAAAGTTCATATTGTTCAAGAATATATATAACGGAAGCATAAATATATATAACGTTTGCTGATTTACCATTTGAAGATTTTGTCACGACAGATAGCCCGTGAAGCCCGTTGATTGGCTAGATCGGCTTATAGTATTTTTGGTGATTCTCTTGCATAGACATTTTCACTTTATATATGATTAAGTAGAATTTTGCGGCGATCATACTCAGGTAGCTGAGGCTTGGGGGACACGAAAAAAAATTGGAGGGGACAAATCGCCACTTTTCATGAGATCTTCGGTTGGCCTATGAGACCTTCATTGCTATTGATATCCATATTCTCTGATTTCTGAAAATTATTAGGGGAGGGGGGGAATACATGAAGGCAATGGTTATACTCAAATTGATTCGGGGGCATACTCACGAGGGTCCCATGTGAAAAGTTCAAATTACATGGGGAAAGCCAACATTTAGGGGGCTCTTACCCCCTCAAAAGTATATAAAACAAAACCCTTGACCACATGAGATATCAATAGATGTGAGCTACCGGTCAGATACCTGGTCGCTAAGGCTTGTTTGCCATTCGTCTCTGCTGCGCTGGCTGTCGCATAGCCTTCCGTCAGCAGATCACTCAGTACGGCCTGATCCCGGCCCATTATAGTGCTCAATCGTCGTTTGTCCCGGTATCGGTACCAGATGGACGAACGACAAACATAATTGGAGGCAGCAGTTATTCATGTTGAAGATCCCGACTGTACATTTTATTTCCCATCAGACTAAGCTATACCAACATAACCCACCCCAGCCAAACCCAATTCTTCCATGGAGTGTGGTTTTAGAAAATCGCCCACAAATGAGACATCCCTTTAAACTAAGCTCTCCTATGACTTATTCCACGCAAGTGGTATCGTATGCACCTATCCACCTGTCAAGCCAGTGAGAGCCGAGCGGGCCTGTGTGGCGTTTGAGTAGGTGGAGGATCACAATACGCGGTGGATATTGACTAGAGGTGGCAAATGTCACACATTTTGGGACCGAAGCCCGGGACCGGTCGGTCTGATGTGACCAAGCCCGGTTGGGGACCGGTCAAAACGCACTGAAGCCCGGTTGGGGACCGGTCAAAACGCACTGAAGCCCCGTCAACGAACCGGTTTATAACATGTTTTTTTCACATCAAATAGCAACATGAATATTTTCGATGTTGTTTTTGGGCGATTATCGGACTTCACGGGATCATAAAGATGGATGTTTCAAAAGGTCTGTACTTCGACTTGTCTCGTCAAGCCTTCAACGAACCAAGATTGGAAATACAACATAAACGTGGCACCGCACTGGCATGATGTTCGATACACCACGCTTTTCACGTAGGGTAAGCTGACGTGAGGCGTTGGACTTAGTCAGCTTACCCCACGTGAAAAGCACCAGCGATAGTATCTCACGAATTCTCGCAGCACACAAGATCCGAGTTGGCCACCGGTCGAGATCTACATTCAAAGACCAACTGGTTAATCCCACGGACCTCATCCTGAAGGAAAATACGAAAGGCGTGTGTACCGAACATCATGCCAATGCGTCGCCACTAACATAGGCGAGAGCGGCCGCCCCAAATGCGTCCGCCTTAAGGAACACGTGGCTGCTCTTAAGCATGGCCGTGTCGACACCTCTCCACTGACGGAACACTAGGCCCAGTGCGGCCAACGTTCGACCCGCCCAAGGCTGACACTGGCAGTGTAGTCCTGGAGCAGATGTGTAGTTAGAGAGGCCATTTAAATTAGGTTGCACTCACTATCTCTGAACCAAGGCGTGGGGAAGTTCTTCCTGAGCCCGATATGGGACTGTATGCTGCACTCCCGCCACAACTGTTAATTTGCAGGTGCAAAATTTAAGGAGTATGGGCTTTCATACTCCAAAGTCAAATAATTGTGTCGTTTAAAATATGAGACTCGAAGTGCGACCGAATTTAAATGTCCTTCAATGATGTCCGAAGTGGAATGTTTGCGATGTCCCCTACGTATGTCTCTGTATGTGTCATACTAGGATATTATGCCCCCGCTCTTTTTGTATCAGTGTAGTCGATTGTTGGAACCACAAGTGACTCGAATGAATTAGCGCGTGCAACAACTTAAATGATGTCAATGTCCTTAAATTTTGTCAAGCTTGCATCTTGATCGTTTATGTTGAATTCCCAAGGCCTATCAAGTCAGATTGGACAATAGCGCCAGCTGCTGGAGTGTCGTTTAGCTACATATATGACGCGTGTGACGATTGTGATCGATATCAGTTTTTTTTTATCTGTGCGCGCACCAATTGAACCAATTGCAATGGAATTTTTTGTGACAATTTGCTTTTTGCTTTTGCTAAAGCTTTTGCTAAAGCGCTCTGGAAAACCATCGATCAATCGGCGAGTTTGCTTCACGCAAATTCACCCGTTGAAAATGATATAGGGCGCTCGTGCTGCCACGCCAGCCAAGCACCCGTGGGTGCAGAATTGTTGTGATAATAGAAAGAATAGCTTTCGTGAAAAGTAACTATACACAACACAGCTGTATTTGTATTCACATATCAAATCCCTCTCAGGGGAGCTTGGCAGGCGTGGCAACACGTGCGCCCTATATCATTTTCAACCGGTGAATTTGCCTGAAACAAACTCGCCGATTGATCGATGGATTTCGAAGACGCTTTGGCGAAAACTATTTAGCTATTGTCACAAACATGCTGCATTGTAATTGTTTCAATTGGTGCGCGCACATATAAAAAAAATTATATCGATCAAAATCGTCACACGCGTCATATATGTAGCTAAACGACACCCCAGCAGCTGACGCTATTGTCCAACCTGACTCGATAGGCCTTGGCACAGGGCTGTTATTCCAAATCTTGGTTCATTGAAGGCTTGAGGAGACAAGCCGAAGTACAGACCTTTTGAAACATCTATCTTCATAATCCAGTGAAGTCAGAGAATCGCCCAAAAATCAATGATTCACCTGGATAGAATGACTTTTAAGAACTACATATGGATATCTTCAGTTAAATTCAGGTGGTATAGGCACTTCACATAATCTGCGAAAACCCCATTTATTCCCAGGAGATGAATTGAAATCTGCCTGTTATCAAGACAATTTTGCATTAAAAGGAATTAATAACAACATAGTGAATACAAAGCAATACTTAAAAGAACTAGCTAATATCCATTGCCATCCTCAATCTAAAGATAGCAAACTTAAGAGTATGACCACCAAAGTTTAATTCAGTCTGTGCCCAGGAATCTGTCCAATGTGGCATCATGTATCTAAAAGTGATACCAAATTGAGGAATCTTGAAAGAACTTGAGAACTTTAAAACTTGCACTATTATTCGGTCTTCAACCTCATCATAATCGCCTATGGAAACCATATAAATAGCCTGCCTTACCATCGTTGACTGCGCCGCTTTTGTCTTCAACTGATACCGCATGATTCTGAATTAATTCGTGATGACTATGATGTGCCTGGCATAGCAAATGCATTAAGTACCACTTAACGATTACAATGCACAGCGAAGCACTCGAAAAAGCACCATATATTGAAGTGAATGCCAACTGACAAAGCATTACAAACCGTCATTACACAAGGATGGGTGAAAAGAAAGCAACATGGCAATTGCTAAAAGAATGCGATAATCATCTGGTGAAGGAATGACGTAATACATGGTGAGCCTCGTGAGTCTGTAGTGCATTGATGCAGATCCATTGTTTTGTTATTGGATACGGTTGTTTGTGTATGCATTTAAATTGCATACACATTGTTTAAGTCGATCTATATTTTCATCAACATAATCCTTGCAAGGTATGTTCTACGTTGTATTATTATTTTACATGTATCTACATCTAATCGTACAACCTTGGGGTTCCTTGTTGCAAGCCATGGTATCTCATATTTGCTGATAGCAATCAGCAATCAAAGGTGAAAAAACCGGCGACACGCCGACGCACGTCGGTGACAACTAAAGGCACACGGAAGGCTCTAATGAGACAGCCAATAACTGACCGGCCTTCTCTTCCGAAGTTTTTTTAGAACATATTTTTGGAGGAATTAATCATGGCAAGGTCCTTTTCTAGGCTAGTTTACATTGTCAGACGGCACATTTTATATAGTGGCGACGTACCTTTGAGTCAGCCATCGGCTGAAAAAAAAAACACCGGCGCAGGCGGCGGCTAATCATAAATTGCCATAGACGTCGGCGATATGTCGATGAGACAGCAGCGAGCTGTTTCATGTGTGACGATTGTGGCGCGGTCAACCTTACTAAATCACCTGTCTGAACCAAGGAGAACCTGGTCCTGGACAATGACGTCATGGAAGTAAAAGACTTCTGCTTGCCCGTAATTAGCGTAATAATTCGTGAAATAAAACAGGAAATCAACACGAAGACAATTTTGTCACACACATCACCACGGATACCCACAATATTACCACTTACATTAATGGATCTGCGGTTAGCTGTGTAATTTTATGTGACGTCATCAAGGTGTCGAGAACAACTATAACTGATT
This sequence comes from Ashinkailepas kermadecensis, assembly GCA_034440615.1. Taxonomy (NCBI): domain Eukaryota; kingdom Metazoa; phylum Arthropoda; class Thecostraca; family Neolepadidae; genus Ashinkailepas; species Ashinkailepas kermadecensis. Next base: position 463,022 of record JAOTOM010004792.1, on the reverse strand, counting down.
GCTTAAATGGTTTCCCATGATCTTAGCACACGGGTTGACTGACTTCAATCAACAATTCGCCCATAGGTATAAAGGAGAGGATTTTTCGCCCCTGGGAGCAGCTGTAACGATCGGAAAGTCGACCACTTTGTACCATGAAGGAAGGTGAATTGTGGCTGTGCTAGCTGTACGTATAAAGCAGAATTGCGTGACATAAAGAGGTACAACAAGTTGAAGCACGGAGAACGCGTGAAGATGTCCCTCGGTGTTGGAGCAAGATAGGAACTATGGTACAGATAAATGCCCCCAAAAATGATCATGTAATTGATGTGTCTTGTGATGGCCCACCAGACATGCCAAGCAAGGAAACATCATTGTCACTCAGCCAATTAGTATTCAGCAGAAAATCTGTCCAGCCATGCCATCAAGACCAACATGCTTACAATGTTTACACCAACTCATACTCCTACTCTGATCCTTAAGCTACCCACAACAATATTTGGGTATTATTGTGGGTTAGATTGCAGTTTAAGGTAATGGTTGATTTTGGGAATTTCTTTTCCCAATGCAATGTTTATGAATGTGGTGAACATAAAGACATAAAGACATAAAGACATAAAAGATCAGTGCAACTATGAGCCACAAGGTTGGTTGCACTTTGTACACTGAACCAGTTGCCCACGAAATCTGTCAATCAACCCTCCCTGGAATACAGAAAAACAAGCCCCCTATTCTTATAATGATTGTCTATGCCGTTTTTAAAGATGTTCAGTGTGTTGCTACTGACAATTGTTCCTGGCGGCTGGTGCCAATGTTCTACTACCCTGTTGGTGAAGAAAGACTATCTTAACTTTATCCTGCTGTGATTAACTTTAATTTTGAATTGATGACCTCTAATTGCATCATTTCTGTTAAATTCAAACATTTCCCTGAGAATATCCCTGTTCCTGACCATGAACAAATTTAAAAACCTCGATGAGATCTCCTCTCAGCCTTCTATATCTAAGTGAAAACATATTCAATTTCTTCAATCTTTCCTCATATGCCAGGTTGCCTATACCATTAACCATTTTCGTTGCCCTCTTTTGTACTCTCTCTAAAAGCCAACAATCTTTCTCATAACTAGGGGACCAAGCTTGGACACAGTATTCCAAATGTGGCCTGACATATGCACAGTAAAGCTTCCTGATGACCTCCTCACTTTTGTATGACACATTCCTCTGTATCGCCCCAAGCATTCTTAGTGCCTTCTTCCTGGCTTCTTTGGTCTGTTCTGATGCCCCCAATTTTGTGTTCAAAATAAAACCTAAGTCCTTCTCCTGCTGAGTCACAGATAATACTTGGCCATCCATCAAGTATGGCGCCTTCATATGCTGCCTACCTACATGCATGACTTTGCACTTATCAAAATTAAACTTCATTTGCCATTTTTCGGACCACTTCACAAGCTCGTCTAAGTCGTTCTGCATCAAAACCTGCTCATTGTGCCCTGTTATTGCCCTAAAGATCTTCAAATCATCCGCAAATTTCAAAACCTTACTGCTTAGGCCACATTCAACGTTATTCACAAATATAATGAACAACAGTGGCCCCAGTACCGACCCCTGAGGGACTCCACTAAGAACATTTTGCCATGATGACTTTGTACCATTTATCATCACTCTCTGCTGTCTATCTGAAAGCCACAACTCAATCCATTTTAGGATGCTACCTGCAATGCCATGGACCTGAAGCTGAATCATTAACCGTTTATGGGGTACCTTGTCAAAGGCCTTACTAAAGTCAAGATTTGCTACATCAACCTGATTTCCCTGATCAACTTGTTCTGTAGCAAAATTTTAAAAGTCCAAGAGGTTTGTGAGACACGATCGCCCTTTTCTAAACCCTTGTTGAGTATCTTGAATCAATCTGTTTCCTTCCAGAAAACTAACTATTCTATCCTTTGATAATTTATTCGAGTACCTTGCAGATTAGGGATGTGAGGCTTACTTATAGTTTTCAACTTTCCCCTCTTTCTCCTTTCTTGAAAATAGGAACTACATTTGCACTTTTCCAATCTGTTGGAATTTCATTTTGTGAAACTGATCTACCAAATATTATACTAAGTGGAATTGCCAGTTCCTTTTCAGCTTCCCGCAATACCCTAGCATAAATTCCATCAGGTCCTGCTGCCTTGTTTGGCTTTATTTTTCTGATATAATTGAAAACAACATCACTATCAATGAAATCAACATCATGTATCTGATCACCTGTCACTGAACTGTGGTTCACGATTGGCAGATTTGTCACATCCTCCACTGTAAACACTGATTTAAACTGCTTGCTCAGCTCCTCAACCATCTCACCATCCTCACTCAATATAGTCCCATTTACTTCCAGTGGACCAATTGTGCTTGAAACTTTACTTAGCTTGTAGAAACTAAAGAACTTTTTACTGTCCCCATTACAGTTCCTAGCCAAACCCAATTCTTTTGCTCGCCTTGCTGCTCTGGTTTTCTGCTTCACAGCATCTCTAGCTTTTTGATAAGACCTTAGATTTACGATATTTGAAGCTTCCTTAAATACTCTAAATGCATCTTTCTTAGCCTTAATTGATCTCCTCAAATCTGGTGTAAGCCATGCTGGCTTTCCTACCATTCTTTTGCGCCTTTGCTTTTGGGGGATATGTCTAAGCTGAATTTCCCTCTTCAAACCCATGGAAATGAGTAGTCAAATGATGTGACCACTCATTTCCTCTGCAAATGCACCCTTTTCAGTTGGGAGGCAGAATATCATCCAAAAGGGGCCATGGAGTTGGGTTAGCTAGCATAAAACGTAACATGCAAAATAAATAGTAAAGCAACATAAACGAACCTAACCTAGCCTAGCCTTCCATGCAAGAAAACACATTCATATTTTTTACAAATGGAAACTTTTCAAACAAATTTTATCCTTCAAAAATAAAATTAAGAAACCTAATCTAACCTAGCCTAATGTAACCTGACCTGTAATTGAAGAAAATAAAATATATTAGAAGACTTCCCCTCCAATTATAAAATTGTACCCTAGGACAAAGGCATAGCCCAACTTAACTCAGCCAAGCCTAACACTTTGTTTGCTTCATGGAGGTAAGTTGTGTGTAAAACTTGTCTTGTGGTTACCCTGAACTTCAATAATATCTTATTGAGGTTTAAGGTGTTCACAAGATCAGTTTTGCTAATATTTTCCTCCACCACGATCAAACAAACGAAAAAGTTTGTTTATGCTAGGTAGGTGAGGTTAGGGCTTTTAAGTTGCAGCATTTTGGAGATTTTGTCGTAATCCAATTTAACACAAATTGTTTTCTTCAAAAGCAGGTTAGGCTCAGTTTGGCTACGCTTTTGCATTGAACATGTTGGTTTTAGGTTGAAATGCTTTCTGATTCTTTATATTTGTTGCCCTAAGAGAAGGTTTGGTTGTATATTTGTAAGAAAGAAATCTGCAACTATCATATTAAAATTGGCAAGATCATGACCAGAAAAACAAAGGAACAAAGGTATGTGCACATACATCCAGACATGAGCAGGGATGAGATTATGCAACTGACAAAGTACCATACAGAACAGAAACGACATGACACAACAGCTCCAATCATCAAACACAAGATAACACCCAAGCTGGACGAGTTGCTTCCCAGAGGTCTGACTTAGGGGAATATCTTGTCAGGACAACCAGGAGTGGGAAGGCAGGAAGGGGGAACGGACTAGGGGACTGGATGTAAACACAGAACAGTAAAATTCATCATGCATGTGTGTACTTAAACCGAACATGTGGAGCCAGATGGCTGGACTATATACAAGATACCTTTATGATACAATACTTACTCACTGGTATCATCACAATAACCTAATCATCTTAATCATTTTAGTAAATGGAGTGGTTCTGGTTTAAGGAGTGAAGAATATAAACAAACATGTGAGCACCAGCAATCTTGATACATTACTTTTCGACCCATATGCAATGACGAAACAAAGTTGTCCCTGGCCTGCTCCCATTCATACTGCCAATGCGCTATTGGTATGATATGGGAGTATGGTGAGTGAATGTGTGTGAATGGAGAATGAGCCACTTACCATGGCCTGCTTCAAATAAGCATTTTAACTTGGTACACCAGGGGCATCATGCAATAGCTCCTGAGCATTTGATAAATTAGGGAACAGCCTACCCAGAATGCATAAGCAAGCAAATGAATGAGGTGAATGACATTCACCAGTGCAATATTTAATGCACCATATACCTGCCAAGGCTGGCTGGTGATACATTGTTGGAACATGTGAATCTCATGGACAGAGACACTCTTATTATTAATTTGGCTCATTCAATAATATTAACTTGTTTCCACCCACCTTGGCACTTATGCTTTGGCCTGGTACCATGAAAAATACGCTGAACTGGTTTACTGACTCGATCCCAGCTGTTTCCCTAGATTCCATGCACATATTCCTGCCAGGTTCCTGATAAAACATGCCACCAACTGGCTTAGACATCTGAATTTAACTTGTCCAGCTAACTAGGAGCCTACTTAGATGTATCTCCCAAATGAAAATGATGTAAATAAAACAATTCCTATTTTGATCTGCACTCATCTTTTAGCATTTTGTGATGAATGGAGGGGTAGGCAGTACCAGATGCATAATTAAATATGCAACCATAATTAAATTAACACGGGTCCTGCCTGGGTACATATCTGTCTGCCTGAGTGGGTACCTACCTACTTAGGATTTCATTACATTGCAACTCACACTAGCAAAAAAGTACCTCAACCTGCTCATGTTGATAGTAGGTACCAACCTAGGTACCTACCTAGCCTGGCTGCCTACCTACTTATTCACATTCTGCAGTGATGAAACCAACTGAAATAACTCATGCATATTTACCCAGGTTAGGTAAATAGCTGAATAAACATATCTGGATCGGGATGTTCATAAGCACTGACTCATACCACTACCAAGCACCTATAAAAAAACGCACGTACGTACTATATCCTGTGTAATAAGCCTGCTGTAAGACAATCATGAATGAAATAGAGAAAGAACTGTTTGGTAATCATTGTACTTGGTAACTGATGACACTTATTACGCATAGAGAAGATATATACTACATTTTCGTTGAAATAAATTGAATAACTTCGCTTATCCAACATGTAATTGTTTTTGAACGCACAGACAATTGTGCATACAATATATATATATATATATATATATATATATATATATATATATATATATATATATATATATATATATCCATGCTGTGCTTCTGAGCAGTTTCTGTGTGAGGTATGCATGGTTTCCTCATCACAAGTTTGTTTTCCAGCCACCTATTACATTACTGGCCGACGGTACATCAACATTGGCTTTATGAATAGGAAGTTGAATGGCTTTGTGAAGAAAATTGCTGGTATCATTTCAACATTAATTATCCATTAATATTCTCCATATTCTCCATTAAATGATAGGCACCTCTGGTCTAGCCATGTAGTCGTCCGAGTCAGGTGAGAGGGAAGGCAAGCATATTGTTGTAGTACATTTATGGAACTACCTTGATACGTAGGTCCTACAACTAGGTTCTAATACCTACCTACCTTGGAAAATAGAATATTTAACCCATTCTGGAATATAATCTCAGATGACCTTGCCTTTACGTATCCTCATTTTCAACGCGTTCGAGAGAATTGTAATTTCTATGATATTCAAGATATCAGTAGACAAGTTTAAATGGGTCCTGACTTCAACTTAGGAAGAACCATATATATTCCCCATTTTAATGCAAGGTCCATAGTAAATAAATTCGATGAGCTCAATATCTTCCTGAGCCAACTGAATCACAAATGGAGCTTTATATGTATTTCTGAAACCTGACAATCAAAAGAAAATGAAAATAAATTTAACTTAGATGTTGAAGATTATGAACTATTCTGCCAAAGCAGGGAACACAAAATTTGGGGAGGGTCCGCAATCTATGCCTTGAAATCCCTAAAAGCAAGACAGCTCTTTCCATTTGATTTTGTTGCTGCTGAAGCTGAAGGTGTTAGTCTCCAAATAGAATGGAGTAATAAACGAACTATTCTGATATGCCAGATCCTGATGCACCTAGACCAGATGCACCTGGTCATCATGCACAATTTTTGTCAGAACTTGAAGAGTGCTTTGCAACAATAAACCATCTGATGATGCCTACATACATCATTGGAGATTTAAATGCTGACCTGTTATCAATTCCAAATGATCACTTTGCGGACTCATTTTGCATGTCTATGTGCTCTCATGGTTTTCTTCCTCTAATATCAAAGGCGACTCGTGTATGTGATACTTCATGCACATTAATTGACAATATTTTATGTAATGATGTATCAAAGATAAAACAGACTGGCGTCATTAAATCTGATATATCTGATCACTTCTCTATTTTTATAACATCAGAATTTACAGTTAAAAAACCAATCAATGCAAAAACAACAGGAACTACTTTTGACTTTCACAAAATGGACAGTCTGAGGGATCATTTGACCAATGAACTTCAGAGTATTTTTGATGAAAATGATCCTGAAGAAGCATGTAGCAGCTTAATTAATGCATATAAAAGTTGGATTTATAAATTTACATATACTCAAGTCTTATCGAGAAAAACAGCCTCCATAAAACCATGGATTGTTGATGCAATATTATGTTCAATCAATCAAAAGCAAATATTATTTGATCACAAGCATAAATATCGAACTGCTGAAAGCAAGAAAAAAACAAGTATAAAAACACACTGATTGTGATAATTAGAAAGACAAAAATACTTCATTATGAGGCTGAATTTGACAAACATCAAAATAATCAAAAAGAGACATGGAAAATGCTTAATCAGATACTCAGACAGACATCAGACAATCAGATCAGATACAACATAACCTAGCCTAGTGTGACCTACCTTCCCTTTGGAGAAAAAAATTCAAACAATAGAATTGGAAAAATATCAAACAATTTATTCTCTTAAAATTGCCTAAATCATGAATAAAAAAACCTAACCTGACCATTTCCTTTTTTTCATTTTTAAGAATAATAAAAAAATGAAACGAAATAAAACCTAAGCTAACTATCTAACCAAACCTGACCCATTTGCTTGCTTTAAGGAGGCCAACTGTGTGTAATACTTGTCTCATGCCCATCTTACAGCTCAATCCTACCAGTTTCGCTATGTTTTGTTAGGCTAGGTCTTGGTTTTTTGGTTCTTTTTACATTTTGTATAATATATTACCTCACCCAAAGCCACAAATACCACAATCATTCAATATAGATCACTGGTGCCGTGTGCATGCAAAATGCATAATATCACAAGAGGAAAAATTCATGTTTTTGGGAGGCAAGAATTAAAGGTGAATTTCTATGCAAGTGTTGATTTGCATGCAAATTCATAAACTTCAAGACAGTTAAATATTATGACCTCTTATTCACACTGTATGGCTTAATCGTGTGGTTTGGATAGGACTGCAAGCCAATGGGTGTTTAACAACATGCAAAAATTGCACAAAAACACCAAAGAGTTTGCTTTTACTTGGCAATCAGCATGAAAATTATACTTCAAGATGGAATGCTAATCAATTTTTCACCACATCCCAGATTACAAAATTAAAACCCATATCTGCATCTGAGTGATGCTGTGAGTGCTTTAGATGCACCTTTCAGATTTTAGATGGTTGTGTCATTTGGTTTCGGTCTGTGGCGCTGAGCGGGCACCTTGGTACAGGTGGCCGCCGCCGACAAGACGGGCGCAACTGACCTCCGTCAGCCGCCGACAAGACGGGCGCAGCTGACCGCCGTCAGCCGCCGACAAGACGGGCGCAACTGACCGCCGTCAGCCGCCGACAAGACGGGCGCAACTGACCGCCGTCAGCCGACGACAAATACCGCTACCGGGCACTTCAAAGCCGGGAGCAGCACGCGCCGTTGTTCCTCGTATCCATACTGCGCCGTTCGCTGGTGCGCCTTCAATGTAAACAAATTTGGCTCGCTTCGGAGCAATTCGACGATGCTTTGGAAGGCTGCCGTAAGCACCATATTTCGTGACCACTTAGCAGTGAGTGCCGTTGCTGGCTGCAGTGCAATTTCGACTTTATGGAGCGTATTGCAAGACATCGCATGTCCAACACCGAAAACTTCAAACACCACACGGGAACACCTCACACCCAGCACAGAGCAATCAAGTGAACTACCGAACGAGGACGTCGACAGAATATCAAGGAACGCATACGTAGTGTAATTACTATTAGTCGGCATGGGAAAGGCATCATCCTCAAATGTAAGCATGTCCTCTTAGCTGAAGAGCTCCCGCCATATCCATTGGGTTCTGCACTTGCGAGCCAATCTTCGACATATCCAAAGATGCACAGGACAGACCTTCACACATGACGTTCGCTAAAACGCACTGCAAAACTCCATAGACATGGGCGTCACGGATATCACCGGCTGCGGTTTTACGATTACTCAGACACTTAACGATTTCTTTCCTAATCTTATATGACTTAGGTTATTTTATCTCTTTCTGTCAGGGATATTGGTGCGTGAAGGGCAAGAAGGATTAGCGAAACACCGCGGAACATTTATGACATCTATTCAGAATGCATACACTTCAACCACTTCTGTCCCCGATCCCCCCGACGAGGCACCACCTTTACGTGGTGGGGGATTGAGTGCCCTAAGGACCCGGAATCCCAGTCCATCGGTGAGCCGGCGAGGGGTCAGACTAGGAGTGCCTCACTCGTCCTTCCATCCCTACGCTCCCATTCCAATGCCCATCTCATCTCAACATCCATGTCCCTCACCTGGCCCTGCAACACCAACTCTCCCTATCATGAGCAGGTAGGACAACTTCCCCGGTCCTGCCCACCAGCTCAGTTTTACCGGGGTAGCCGCGCCCCCTCGGCCCGCCCCCCGGGGTTGACGGAGTCCTGGAGGTTGAGGTCCCCCGTCGCACGGTGCAAGTTGTGACGGGGGACCAACACGCCTCTTTGGTCCTAATATCCCGGAGGGGCGGGCGGGCCCGTGGGGCCTCACGCGGGCCAAGTGGCTGGTCGCCTCGGGCCGGGGGCCTGGGGTTCTCCCCAGTGTCTACCGGCCCGGCCGGCTGGGGTCAAGTGGTGGGCGGCGCTGGGTCCCGGTCGGGGTGGTGAGTCTCTCTCCCCGACCGGGCGAAGGCGCCGCCTGCCCCGTATAACTCCTCGGGCGCCTGGCGTCCTCCCGTTCGCGGGGCCCAGGCGTCCCCCTGTTGGGCCCCTGTGTGGTGGGGCGCCCGAGGAGTCGAAAACAAGCACACTCCATGGCATCCTCTAACCGAAAAAACCCTCCTGGTCCCTCTAGTAGGGGCCAGACCTTTCTTCCACGCACCACCGGTGGAAGAATGCCCAACCCGGAGAGCAGCAGAACCATTGCCCCCAATGCCCCTCGTATCCTCATCATCCGAGGACTGACAAGGAATCTTGCGTCGCTGTCACCTTTCCAGAGACGTGATGGATGTGACAGACTTGGTAGAATTGTACGTTGTGAGAAGCTGAAGGATGGAGCGTTGGAGGTAGAGTTTGCGGTGGCACAGGAAGCGGAGAGGGCGCTGACGAGCTCTGAGTTCGTGTATGGTGTGCGAAACGGTGGGAGGAAAATCGATGAAACTATCCAAATTAAGGTTGAACCACATCAAACCAAAAATACATCGCGCGGAATCATAAATTGTTACGACCTGAAGGACGTATCGGAGGACGAAATAGTGGATGGGCTGTCTGAGTTTGGCGTGGTAGGAGCGAGAAAAATGAGGACTAGACGAGGTGCCGATCTGATTACCACGAACAATGTTGTCTTAACTTTCAACTCAACCGACTTGCCTTCTGAGATTCGGGTGGGTTACATCCGGGTCAAGGTGCGACTTTTTCTCCCTAATCCCATGCGCTGCTTTAAGTGTCAAAGATATGGCCACACAAACCAATTTTGTCGCAACCGCCCAGTGTGTGGCAAGTGTGCTTCCGCCGACCATACAGACGAGCAGTGTACCACCGAGATACCCTTCTGTGAGAACTGTGGCGGAGGACAGGACCCCCATACTTCGTTCAACCGCTCCTGTCCTAGCTACTCGAAAGAAAAATAAATTATCTCCATCAAGCACTTGCAAAAAGTTACTTTTCGCGAAGCTCGGGACTTATATGAAAACTCTCACCCTAAAGCATCGTACGCCTCGAAAGTTAAACATACATCAGTCCAACAACAGGCTCCGACATACAACACTGAACATCTGATCGCACAGCTGAGTGCTCTTCTCCGCTCCCTAGGCGTACTTGTCCCCTCCCCGACGAGGCAATCACAGCTTGCACCCCCTTCCGAATGCGCAGAACTCGATATTTCACCACCACGGACCCCTCAAGTGATTGTTCCGAAGCCAGCCGCAGAACGAGCTCGGGAGACGACCGGGGTCCCACCCTCCACGAGTGGATGCCCCGCTCGCCCATCTGAGGCCCCTTCCAGATCATCCCTCGAGGGTGGGGAGTGGACTCTGGTCCAACGTTCCAAGGGGCCTCCTCGGTCCCTTGAACCCAATCCGAGGTCCTCCCCACTCACCTCACCATCTACCCCGAAATCCCCATCTCCCATGTCCCGTCCAACCTCCAACGTCCCCTCGCCTCCCACATCCCCCAGCACCATCCCCAAATCCCTCCTCTCCACTTCCTCCCTACCTGAACCTTCTTCCCTTCCCGTGAGCCAGGCCTCCCCCCACACCCTCGACTTCCACTTCCGCACCTACATCTCCGTCCCGACGACCAATCAAAATCCCGGATACCAACCTCCACTACCAAGAAGCCGAGAGACGCGCCCGCGAGGCAAAGCGAGCGCGGCTTGTTCAGATGGAAAGGGCCCGGGAGAAGAGTCACCAAGGAGCTGAGAATGCTCCTCCTCGGAGGCCGGCCACCCCATCGCCACGACGGCGAGTGGAGGGACCGGCTCCATTTGTTAGTGAGATGGGCCCTCCCCGCCCCCGCCCCGTCTCGGGCCCCAGAAGCGAGGTCTACCAATATCAGGCTCTCCACCAGGGGATGGGTCACCAAGTTCCCGCCCGAGGACTCAGTCCTTAGGGCCGGGTCGGGCTGAAACCCCCGGCTTGCCAGCGGTTCCCTCTCTCGGGAGGAGGACGGAGCCAGCGCCTTAATTGTTTTATTTGCATGTATCATAACCACTCTTAGTTCTCGCACCATAGTTAACTCTGACATTACAGTCAAACAGCGCCAGACCCTGCTACTTCCCCTACGCAAGCGGCTGTCACCGTAGACACCATCGCCGCCAGGCGGAGGAAACCCAAGATCTCGGCAGAGATCGGTCACGGATCCAGGGACCACAGAAGGAGAAGCTGGGAACTAGCGATAGTTAGATTGTCTAAGTCACCCAGTTTTTTAGCTCACAACTCGCAATTTTATACTCCTGACGTATGAGTTTTATACTCCAATGGAACTGTAGAGGTTTGAGAACCAGCTTCCACGACCTCCAAACCATTTTACACACCCGAGTACCATTAGTAGTATGTCTCCAAGAGACTAAGCTGTCGCCAGGTGCACACTTTCAAATAAAAAACTACACAGTGTTGCGTAGGGATATTACTCCTCGCACGGTGGCCCATGGCGGTGTGCTCATTGCTGTGCACCATTCTGTAGCATTCACACATGTACCTCTCTCCTCAAATATTCAAGGTGGCTCTGCTCGTGTGATAATAGACCACCGTGCTATTACCATATGCAGCCTATACCTTCCGCCGGGCGGACCGTTTCCACTTGCAGATCTATCCGAAACTATGGCTCAGCTCACCCCACCGGTGATTGTGTGTGGCGATTTTAATGCTCACCACTCTCTTTGGGGCTCAACCATGATTACAAGCCGTGGGCGTGCAATGGAGCGTTTTATACGCGATTTTCCCCTATGCATTCTTAACACGGGAACAGCAACACATTTCACATTACCAACTGGGAAAACCTCCGTACTGAACCTCACCCTCTGTAGTCCAGAAATTGCACCTTTACTAGAATGGTCTGTAGACGATGACCCACACAACAGCGACCATTTCCCCGTTTACTCACATTTCGTTGGTCGTGTTACGGTTGGTCGACGACCTTCAAAGTGGCTATTCCATCGAGCCGACTGGGAGGCCTTCCAAGCTAACCTTCAAAGCACCCTCCGCGACCACTCGGATGAACCCGTCATCTCCGTGGAAACATTCACTTCGGCAACTGTGCAGAGTGCCCAGCGGCACATCCCTCGATCATCGGGAACGTCAATTCGTGTACCAGTCCCATGGTGGTCCGATAAGTGTCGAGAGGCTATCCGTGCTAGGAAGAGGGCATTTCGTATATTTAATAATAATAGCTGCACATATAATTTAATAGCTTTTCGCAAAGCACGAGCGCTCGCCAGACGCACTATCGCCGAGGCGAAACGAGACTCGTGGAAATCCTACGTAAACACGTTAAATCGCTCCACGTCACTGTCTACTGTATGGTCCCGCATTAAACGTTTCTCTGGAAAACACGCCTCAGTCCCTCTTCCTGTCCTGCACATGGCAGGTCAGGACATCATCGACCCGGGAGAAGTGGCTGACGAGATAGGACGGGCTTTGTCCGCACGCTCGGAAAATACAAGTAACGAGCGTTTTTTGGTACATAAGGATCGGTGCGAGGCAAGTCCTCTTGACTTCTCCACCACAGACGTTTTGCAGTATAATATATCATTTTCAATTTCCGAACTAACTGCAGCAATCGGTACACTCAAGAGTGTGGCAGAGGGTCCGGACACTCTGCACAACGATATTATAAAACGTTTACCAGCTGCTGCTTTAGAAACACTTTTGAAAACCTTAAATGGAATGTGGACATCAGGCACATTTCCACCCTCGTGGCGGGAGGCAATTATAGTGCCCATACGTAAACCAAATAAATCTGGCAGTGACCCACTACACTACCGTCCCATCTCGCTGACTTGCTCCTGTGTAAACTGTTCGAAAAAATGGTGAATGTTCGATTGATGTGGTTTTTAGAACATAACAATCTCCTTACTGTGATACAGAGTGGCTTCCGAAAACACCGTAGCACACTTGACCACATTCTAACACTAGACTCCGTTGTGCGCTATGGGTTCATGAAACGCCACCATACAGCTGTAATATTTTTTGACATTGCCGGCGCATATGACACGGCGTGGCGTCACGGTATTCTGATGAAGCTCCACAATATGGGCGTCAGAGGCTCCATGGGTGTCTTCTTGTCCAATTTTTATCTTCCAGAACTTTTCGCGTCAGAATAGGAAACTCCCTATCTGGCACTTTTTCACAAGTCAACGGAGTCCCGCAGGGGAGCGTACTGAGCGTAGCATTGTTTGCCATTTCTATCAACGACGTGGGTACCTCGCTGCCGACTTCCGTAGGTAAAAAAGCTTTTCGTTGATGATTTCGCCATATGGTTCTCTTCACGCTCGGTGCACACGGTCGAGAGACAACTCCAGATGGCTGTCCAGAAGGTGCAGGGCTGGTGCAACAAAACCGGTTTCGCTATGTCTACATCGAAAACCACCGCTGTCCACTTCTGCCGCAAACGCTCTTGTAATGACCCCATGATTATGCTGCACGGACGCCCTATCCCATTCAAGCCAGCCGCCAAGTTCCTAGGTATATGGATGGACCGCCGACTAACATACAGCACTCACATCAATGATCTTGTACAAAAATGTGCCAAACGACTTCAGGTGATGAGCACTGTCTCCAGATGCTCGTATGGAGCGGACAGGTCTATCTTACTTCTTATGTACCGATCGCTAGTACGCTCTAAAATTGACTATGGATGTTTTATTTATGACGGAGCGTGTGTCACAACGAAACGCCGTCTGGACGTCATACACAATACAGCCCTTCGTGTTGCTACTGGAGCTTTCCGTACTTCTCCAGCCGGTAGTCTAATGGCCGAGACCGATGAACCCCCCCTTGCGTTACGCCGTATGCTAATGGGAGCTAGATATGCATGTAAGGTCGCACAGAACCGGAAACATCCAGCATATAAATGGATATTTTCGAAGTCATTACTGCCACGTCGGTCAACCAGCAATCAGCGTGGCTTGCCTTTTTCTTGGCGCATGGCTTCTATCTTCCGTAAATGCAATATTAGACCAAGCTCTATGACACGTGCTTTCACCCCGAGCATCCCCCCTTGGAAGGATGTCCCAGTGCAGACTGACCTCACTTTGTCCCATTCAAAGAAGGTAAATGTAACCTCCGAAGAATTCCGCATGCTTGCGTTAGAAAAACTACACCAGTACCGTGAGTTCTCCCGCATCTACACAGACGGCTCAAAGTCTCCTTCCGGCGTGGGATGCGCGTATGTTGGTCGACGTGGTATTGGTTCCTTCTGTTTACCGAAGCAGGCGTCAATATTTACCGCTGAACTTTACGCCATTTTGCAATCTCTTTATCATATTCAGTATCACCAGTTCATAAATCACGTCGTTTTTACTGACTCCCTGAGTAGTCTCTGTGCAATGAAGTCTTTTAACCCGGATAACAGGCTTGTGCACAGGATTCTTTGCGTCGTCAAATCCCTAACTACTATCGGAAAAAACGTCGTATTCTGCTGGATCCCCAGCCATGTTGGACTCGCAGGTAATGAAGCTGCCGATATAACCGCTAAGCACGCAATCAGTAATGGCCGTGAAGTTCGTCTGCGTCTTCCTCCAAGTGATATATACCCCTCCATTCTATCACATATACGGTCCGAATGGCAACGAACCTGGAACTCCAAACCTAGTAAGTTGAGGGTTATAAAGCCGGTACTGGGTATATGGCAGTCCTCACACGGACCTCGCGACGGGAGGAAGTAACGCTCTGCCGATTGAGGATTGGCCATACATTCGCAACACATAGCTATATACTGACCGGTGATGACCAACCTTTATGCCCACGCTGTTCGGACCCGCTTACTGTGTATCATGTTTTAGTAGATTGTGTACTACTGGACCCTCTCCGACGCCATATTTTAGGACGAGTAAACATCGACACTTTACGAATGTTACTAAACAATGACTCTGAGGTTGTATCGTCTGGATACATTTTTACTTTTCTTCAACAAGCACGTTTTGATGTAGTATATCGCCGCCCCTGAAGACTATTAATTACTGACTACTATAGGAGCATAATAGATTAACTATCAACACAGTTATGGGCGCAAAATGACCTTTGCAGTCGACGCGCCCCTAAACACCAATTCATCATCATCTGTCCCCGATCAGATGTAGTACCTGTCATAGCGACGCTATTTCTACGCCTCCTCCGTTCCCAAAACAGATATATGCGAAAGATGAAGCATGTCCTAAATCAGGTGTATCTGAGAACTAAGCTATGCACTGAATCCAGCCTGTGGCGGTGTTATGTCTCTTATTGGTTGGAGCTCAAAATGATTCTAACTTATAGACGGTTGGGACGGTCCAAACGCTGCGGCTTCCGGGGTTAGACTGTTTATTCGTGGGCGGCCGAACCCACATTATCTTGGGCTGCCATATTCGGCTGGAATATGGCAGCGAGTCAGAAAGTCTCCATAACCACACAACACCTCCCCCAAGACGCACAATCACTGGACTCATCTGCGTCTAATAACAAGTCGTCAAACATCGCCAAAAGCGCAATGCAGCACAGGTACGATAGCACTGATACCGACACTGACGGGCCCCACCAGGACTGGCTACACATTGTGGTACGTAGTCCCGCCCCAGGTCACTACCATGCGACTCGGCCTTCGGCGACGGCGAGTCCCGCGTCTCGGAACTCGGTCATCACTGGCCACATCACCGTCGATCTTGTCCAAGCCGCCATCCGCTGCCTGGTGTCGACAGGCGGCGTCCTGGCTGCCGTTCGTCTCGCCGGCAGGATCTGTCGGCGGCTCGTGCCGGGCACTCTGCTGGCCATCGTGAGGAGCGCCGTGCTGCTGCAGACCGACCTGGACAGCCTCGGCGGGCTGCTGCCTGCCGCTACCGCCGTTGTGACGCTGCGGTCCGATCGGGACGGTCACCAGAGGGTCGAGGGGTCGGAGGTAACGGCGGTTCCGCCAGTATGTCCGCCCGCTGGGCATACGGATGATATAGTCGCGCCGTCTCCCGACCGCTATGACTGTGCCGGACCGGTCCCTCAGACCCGACCTTTCGTCCTGGAGCAGGACATTCTGGCCCGGACGCAGAGGACGCTGCGGGCGCGCCGAGGAGTCATACCGCTCCTCTGTGTGGCGCCCCATGTCCTCGGCTTTCTTGTCGCAGATGTCGGCTGCCTTCGGCCAGACTGGCGAATTCACGGTGGTGCACCGGCACCGCTGACCGTAGCGGATGGCCATATACCACCTGTGCCGGCGAGCGGCCGTCCGCTCGTGGCGTGTTGCGCAACTCGAGCAGACCGTGCGCAAACGCGCCTGTGTTGAGGTCGCCGGCCACCATTGTCTTCATGACGAGCCTCTTCGCCGCCTTAGCCGCGGCTTCCGCGTGTCCATTGGACTGGGTGGAGATCTGATCCAGGTGCGGCGTGGAGATCTGATGCTCCACACCCCACCTTTGGAGAAAATCCCGAGTGCGCCGAGCTGCGAATTGAGGACCACCGTCCGTGCGCAGAACGCAGGGCACGCCCGCGCTAGTGAACAGACCTCGCAGCTGTGACACGAGGTCTCGGGCGGTCGCTTTCCCAGTGACGTGGGACACGAACGGCCAGCCTGATAGTCTGTCGACGTACACGAGGTAAGTACGTCCAGCCCAGGAAAAAATAGTCCGCTGATACCGCTTCGAATACTCGGATGGGCGTCTTCTGAGATATGAGCGGCTCCTTTTGCTGGCTTGGGACATGCGTCTGACACGCACCGCAGGCACCAATGTTATGACGACTTGTTATCTAACACAGATGAGTCCAATAATTGTGCGTCTTGGGGAGGTGTTGTGTGGTTATGGAAACTTTTTGACTCGCTACCATATTCCCGCCGAATATGGCATCCCAAGATGTGGGTTTGGCCAAGATACCTTTACTAGAAGGTAGGTCGAAGTTTTCCTTCAAGCCCGCATGACGTCATCCGAAGGTGTTTTAGTATGGTATCAATATGGTTGCAGAAGACTTTTCTCAAATCATACGCAATGGTTACTTTTATTTTGCTTCCTCTACAAGCAAATATATTTATCTTCCGCTGACTGAGTTATTAATCTTGTCCTGTTCTTTCCAGTGAACATTTGTTTCGACACATTTTTATCATGCATAGGCAAAGTTGGATTTGTGCATTGTAATCTTGCATGTTGAGAGGAATATTTTATAGTCATCCAGTATGGATAATATTTTTGTTAAAACCGTATGCATCGTAACTCAATTTGCAACCCTTTCGGTGAATTTTGAGCACTTTTACTTGATCACAGCAGCTCATTGTCAAACTTAGGAGGTAACTTAGGAGATTCAACCTCCAGATGAGAAAACAAGAAACAATTTTCTGGAGAGGACAGTGTTCTGGATTCCAAAAATCCAGGAGCAGCCTATTTTTCCAAACATGTACCTATCTACCTACATTGACATACAACAGTTGTTGAAAACATAGCTTTTTCTTGGCCAGCTAGACCCAGGGCATGGTGCATTATTCCTTGATTAATTTTGCATGGATTATTGACGATACATGCATAATTGAACATTTATGTACAATACAATCATCATGCTATGAATGCCTTCCTGAAACTTTCCATGAGTTACAGTCTGATTTCCTGGTGTATGAATTCAGCATCTAGATATAATGTTTGAATGTAACACATCGCTGTTTCAGGTGTCATGCCTTACTGTGCAGTACCAGAGCATAGAGGTGGCACTGGACAGGCAACTTTAATAAAGAAGAAATCTGGTTACACCATTTTTATCAGGATTCTGCCTTAGCAAAATTTCTTAGCATACAATAAAACATGTCTAAGTTCTCAAATGTTGGAGAACCAAGAGTATGCTCCAAGCATTTCAAAGAAATTGATAAGAGAAGAAACCTATACAAAGAACTGCTCAACCCTGCCTCTTTGCAGAGAAGCAAATGTCTCCTACCATCAGCTATTCCCACCAAAATATTCGCACCAGCCAAACCCTGGGTAATCCTGAAACTTTTTGTATTATTGATGTTTACATCATTTGCAAGATTACTTTGTTGTATTTTTCCTGCTTCGTTTGCATGTTGGCAATGTTTTTCCTCCACCAAAGAAAAAGATGGATAGGCCT
The DNA here is from genome assembly GCA_034440615.1 of Ashinkailepas kermadecensis. Taxonomy (NCBI): domain Eukaryota; kingdom Metazoa; phylum Arthropoda; class Thecostraca; family Neolepadidae; genus Ashinkailepas; species Ashinkailepas kermadecensis. Next base: position 444,770 of record JAOTOM010004792.1, on the reverse strand, counting down.
TGTTAGGTGATAGCATAGTTGTTGTCATAGGATCAAATGTTCAACTTTATTGACGAAAAGTATCAAGTTTTTGGAATGGCATTATATAGGTTTTGTTTAGGTGATTGGAGCACGATATCTCGATGTCCTGACCTGTGTAATATAAGTATATGTCTCAAACTTAGTATAAAGGAGAGGTTATCATGAGATAACAAGTGAGTGATGCCTATATTTAGGTTGATTCTTTCCATCAACAATTATAGGATTTGTGTAAAATGCCGCCACACGCCACGGTCTTCACTGCGGAGTTGATGGCCATCATCAAAACTCTTACATACATCGAGGTTGACGACGATATTTTACATGTTATTTTGACTGATTATCTCAGCATTCTTGTGGCGTTGCGCAGTTTTAACCAGTTTTAACCAGTAGCGGGTCAGGCGTCCATGGTCCAGTTCGCGGACCGCCGATAGGTCATTCACATAATGACCAGATCAGGTCGCGAGTGCCGTTGCTGTATCCGTTCCCGAAGCCGTCCCGTCGGCTCCTGCGACGTCATTTGCGCGAGGGGTATCTCAGCTGAGGCCACCATCAGTGGTAGCCTTACCCGCTGGCGTGTGTGTTGCCTTGTCGCCCCAGTTCGGTACATAGGATCAAGTTCAAGCCGCACCGTGACAGAGACGGTCACCACGTATGCGCCGACCACTCGTACATTACGGCTGCGATGCGAGTGATGAATGAAAGCAGGCGAAGCTACAGGTGAAAGATTCTTATATTGTGAGTTCATGTTTGTTTTTTTCTCGCTAACCACAGTTGGCGATCCACGCAGGTAATCGTGCTGCTGCCGTTGTTACTTGGTTATGTTATAAGTTCGCGATACATTCGTGCTTGAAATACGTGATGGTTGAAATGCGCAAATACACGTAAAAATCGTACTAAGAACATATTCGCACTCGATATATTCGTATTCGGTGAGTTTTATGAACCACGCAAGCAGGACGCAGCATCTGCAGTTGGGTCGAAGGTAACCGTTTTTATGCAATTTTCCAATTTGTGACTTGTATCTTCAATGACAGGTGCAGCCAGCTTCCTGCACACAGACATAGCGAACAGATGTCATCAGCCGGTATGGACAAACACCCCCTGCCACACCAATTATTTTCACAATTTTCCATCAATATATACAGACTGCATATGCACCCACAAACCAAACGCGTGCATCCATTCATGTGTAGGCTTAACCGTAAGCATGCGAATAAAGGACATAATAATTTGCAATAATGTCTTGCGGCCCACTGGTGCAGATTGCTTTTGAACCTATATATATATATATATATATATATATATATATATATATATATATATATATATATATATATATATATATGAGGCATCCTGGCTATATGTGGGCTATATGAGGCCTCCTGTCAGTGGCGGATCCAGGGAGGGAAGTTGGGGCATATGCCCCCCATGAAAGGTGGCGTCACTTCGACCAGGAAAATGCGTCCCTCCGCGAAGGCTCGAGTGCACCCCAACACCCTCGAATTTTTTCAGCCACAGGCGCCACAGGCGCCTCTCGGCAGGAAAGGCATCCCTCAAGCTATTTTCGTGGTGGCGCCACTCCAAACACGTGTCCCCTCCCCCAGATGACAATTCCTGGATCCGTCCCTGCCTCTTGTGGCAGCTATTGATTTCCTGTGGCGGCTATAGGACCTCTTATGACGACAGAGGGCCTCCTATTGCGGTCTAGGGGCGGTAAGATAATTTCAGGCGGTCTTCTGTGGTTACTTTTCGGAAACTCTCCTGCCACTGAGGGGAAAAAGCTATGGCGCACTTAGCTCCCCCCCTGTCTGTCCTTTCTTCCGCTCTTGAACGGGGGTGACAACTTGACCACCTAAAACGGACGGTAGAGGGAGCCTACCAATATCTGGAAAAATACCTTTATTTTGGAGGCACTTGATGGTCAGCCTGCCGGAAACGGCACATTGTTGGGCAGGAAGATTGTTACTGGGTCATTTAGGATACATTTTGCTGAAGCTGAAGAATAGGTCTTTCAATTGGTATACATCAAAGTGCTCTATATTGCCATAAAACATGCAAGAGAGCGTAGAGATAAACGGTAAAATTGCATGTAAACCAATGGTGAAGGGAAACCTTCAAGCCCGCTACCAAACCCACTTCGTTGGGGCCCGGTTCTGCCGCCGACGAATAAACAGTCCAACCCCGGAAGCCACAGCGTTTGGACCGTCCCAACCGTCTATGAGTTAGACTCATTTTGAGCTCCAACCAATAAGAGACATAACAGGCGGTGCTCAGCACGCTCATGAATCAATTATATGTGGGAGCTGAGTTGTTTAAATAGTTGTTTATATTCCATTGTTTACTTACTCCCACTAAGGCCGAGAGCCTTGATTGAAAAGCAACTTGCATTTCCAGGTTACTCGAGCACAGTGGAGTTTATTACAACAAACAATGATTAGAAGCAAAAACGAATCAGGTCACGTGGTCACATACCTACATAAACTTACAAGTGTCAGGAAGAAACAGTTCAAGTGTATGTTTAGGTGGTGCTAGTGAAACATACTGACGAGGAGCGGAAATATTCATAAACTACGCCAATATAAAAATTATATCGTTAAAAAATAATGATGAAGAATAATAAATGCACGATGAAATGGTACGGATGATTAGCTAAATGGTTAAGGATGATGTGGTTAGGAAAACAAACTCAAAATGGTGCGGACGGTTCCACATTAGTTCAAAGGATGACGGCTGATTGCTAACGTGTTGTCACTTACCTACGCCTGCACTAGTCACACAATCTTGCTCATAATTGAGGGATTATGAGATACAGAATAACATGTTTGGAAAGATTAGATGGTTACCTTAACAGAGATCACATTAGCAGAGGTGTGTGTGTGTGTGTGTGTGTGTGTGTGTGTGTGTGTGTATGTGTATCTGTTTGTCTTCTTATATATATTTATATTTATATATATATAAATGTATGTAGATATATATATATATATATATATATATATAAATATATAACGAGAGAGGAAGAGAAGAGGAAGAGAGAGTGAGAGTGAGAGTGAGAGTGGGAGTGAGAGTGATATAGGGAGATGGAAATGGAGAGGGAGGGGAAGGGAGAGGGAGAGGGAGAGGGAGAAGGAGAGCGAGAGGGAAAGAAGAGGAAGAGGGATAGGAAAGGGAGGGAGAGGAGAGGAGAGGGAGGGGAGAGGGAGAGGAGAGGGAAAGGGAGGGAGAGGGAGAGGGAGAGGGAGAGGGAGAGGGGAGAGGGAGAGGGAGAGGGAGAGGGAGAGGGAGAGGGAGAGGGAGAGGGAGAGGGAGAGGGAGAGGGAGAGGGAGAGGGAGAGGGAGAGGGAGAGGGAGAGGGAGAGGGAGAGGGAGAGGGAGAGGGAGAGGGAGAGGGAGAGGGAGGGAGAGGGAGAGGGAGAGGGAGAGGGAGAGGGGAGGGAGTGGGAGAGGGAGAGGGAGATGGAGATGGAGATAGAGATGGAGATGGAGATGGAGATGGAGGGAGAGGATGAGGGAGAAGGAGAGGGAGAGGGAGAGGAAGAGGGAGAGATGAATCATTATGCATCGGTCTCTCCAGAGAATGGAATCGCATTGCGTCATCCCTTCCATCGCTAAACACAAGTTACAAGAATTGAGCGACACTCGGCTACATAGATGCTCATGCGCAAACTGAATACAGAGCTTCATCAATGAACACTCAATTACTGAGGCAATCGCCCCAGAAATCTTAATTTGAGTAATGACGGCGGTTTTACCGTTCAGGGTAGGAGGATGTGGTGGCCATGAACAGCACCGGCGATCAGCAGTGTCGTTAATCTCAACTACGTATTTTACAACACAGCCTAGCTGCAGCACCACATTTTAAACTGGAGGACCATTGTCAGGTAGGCACTGAAAGGGCGGAATGGCAAATGGTACGAAATAACAGTGCAGCAACTTTAGAATGATCGTTGTTCCCTCATTGCAGTGGTCATCATCATCAAGGCTGGCAGAAACATTCCAAACAGACGCTTGTGGGGAACTCGAGCATGATGTTTCTAGCCATATGAGTCAGTTTTCAAACTGTTCCGGCATCTATGGACGCCGGACATCATATGTGCATACATACATATATATATATATATATATATATATATATATATATATATATATTATATATTGCTTCCAATGGCGGATTCCCAATGGAAGTATGTTGTTTATTGCATCTCTACATCTGCGACATGCATGACGTCACTTTCCGATGAAAACATGCCATTTTAAATTAAGGAAGACTTCATTTTAGCTGGCACCAACCGTTTTGGTCTGCATAAAAGCTAGTGCGTGGCCCAAACTGCCTTAGTCATTATAGCAGCTATATATTCGAAATAAATGGACTTTTGCACATGCGAAAAAATACAGTTGAAGATAACCCAATATAAAATACTCCGCAGCAAGTATAAGGGTCAATATACATCGTTTTAGCACAATACGACGTGATTCAGGCTCTAATCACGTATCACATTCAACAACGAAGAGCAATCACCACCTGTTTGTATTCCAAATATTTTTTTTTTCCCGGAACCAAAAACCTTGACAACGGCTTAAATGGACCATTCGGAGGATTAAGGAGAGGTATTAAATTGTCTGGAAATTTTCATTTCCCATAATGCTCCAAAGCATGATGACAATATGGGTTCCCGAAGCGAAAAAACTTTCACTTCAGCAGGCTCGCAAGATTATCAGGGACCTCTGGTTCAACACAATACTATATCCTCAATGAATTCAATGAGCTTTCCATTGCCGTATGAATCAACATAATCGATCTCTTCGTCGCGCAGGCACAGATACAAGGGACGCACCCCTCCATATTAACTCGTGTGCCAAATTCTACATCAGTGTTAAGTTAACAAGAGCATTCATCCTGGAGCGGCTTAGATTGTTCTGACAAATTATACGGCAGTGTGACGTTAACAAGAGCATTTATCCTGGAGCGGTTTGGATTGTTCGAAAAACATGCTCCACAGCCTGTCTGGACACTACGAAACCCGCGGAGACAAACACCAGCTATGGTACGATGCCACAGGTGGCATCGTTTCTGGGTCGTACTACAGGTCTGTAGTACGACCCAGAAACGTTTTGAACCCTTCGCCACCTCCCCTGGCCAGCGAAATATGTCATGATAGGGGCACTCTCAGCTAATGAAGGGACACCAAAGTCCAGGGGGCATACAAATTCTGGAAGCCCCCCCCCCCTCTTCGGCTAATTCCTGGATGCGCCACTGGTCAGGTTATGGGGCTTATGTGGCGGTGTGATGGTCCGTTCCCAGCGATTAGCGCCCGCTATCAGTGATCAGTGATCAGTGATCAGTGTCTGCGGGCGGGAAGAGAGGAGTGCCGGCCGGCGAGAGAGAGTGCGCCCGACCGGGGAAAGATGGGGTGGAATAGAGGTGGAGGAGACGGACCAGTGTCAGAATGCAGTACCGAAGACGGTACCCGGCATGTGATGATCACACAACGATGAAGCCACGTGACGGTGCGATATCAGTGAAGTGAATGTCAGGAAAAGAACGTGGAGACACGACAAACGCATTTCAGGGAATCTAGGCACGCTGAACTAAATTAAATAAAATGGAAAGCGGGAAGTTGTGTGTTCATATTGACGCTGATATAGTTACCAAGCATATCTGAATGCAAGATTTGGACATAATTATCTTCGCGATATATTTTAAGTTTTTTAACCCCAGACAACAAAGCGATTGTTGGTAACGGCTTTCGTCGCTAAGCGAGCTGCGATTGCACAGCCGTTAAATTACAACCGCTTCGCTCTAATTGAGATTTGCATAAAAGGACAAACATATTTGTTTGAGGGTTATAGAGCATCGGAGCAACATAATTTGATATCGCACCGTGCTTTGTGACACATGACGCACCATAGAGTGCGACCCAACGTCAGATTCAGTGCTACGCGACTGATTTGTTCATATCACCCACCTTCCGAATTCTGTATCCAGAGGATCTAGAGGGGTCATGGGGTCAGACCCCCTATTGCTCTGAAGGGGCCCACGATGGCCATTGAACACGTTGCGCTTTAGCATAGGCTATGACGAAAGAGGCAAACAAATCCGGCACTACGGGGGGCCTTCAGCCAACGGTGAGGGCCCCGGACCGACGTGAAGGGCTTCTGGGTCATTGTGAAGGGCCCTTGGTCGAACAAAAGGGGTCCCGAGCTGACGAAGAGTCCCGCGGTGATGAAGAGGGTACCGAGTCAACGGAGGGTGCCTACGGACAGATGTTGAGGGCTCCGAGCGAGCCAAAGTGAAAAGCTTGCAGGCTGACGGAGGGGCCCCGGTTCGTTGGATGAGCCTCGAGACTGAGAGGGCCCTCGCCAGCAAAGAGGGCCCCTAAGCCAACGGTGACCATCCCTGAGCCGACGGAGTGGACCCTAAGCCGTCGGGGAAGGCCCAGAGCCAATATGAAGGGTCCCTGAGCTGACGGAGGAGGGGGGGGGGGCAGCCGAAGTAAGGGTCCTTGACCTAATGGGGGCTCAAGCTTTTGAAAGTGGGGCCTCCGGTCTTAGAGAGACCGGAGAGAACCTCGGGCCGTCGGAAAGGGCCCCGAGCCGATGTCAAGGACCCCTGGGCAGACATAGGTGCTTCGAGCTGTACAAGAGGTCCCTGACCTAATGGAGGGAGACCAAGCTGTTAAAAGAAGGTCTTCGGCCTGACAGAGGAGACACTGGGTCATTAAAGAGTGCCCCTGAGCCGACGAAAGTTTCTAGCAGGAGAGGATCTCGTCGCGGGAAGACCCAGGGCAGTCGGAGAGGGTCCAGAGCCGGTATAAAGTGCCCCTGGGCTGGACGAGAGGTCCAAACCACACAAGGGGCCGTGGTCTGACGCCGCGATGTCATACAATGTTGGATTTAACAATGAATTCGATTGTCAAATATTTCCGTTTAGTGCAACTGATTCAGTGCCCGATTTTTTCAAGTCGTGTAATTGCAGGGAAGTTGACCTGCATAGCTGCGTGTGCGACTGTACCAATTAATGCGACGTCACCACGATTACCATTCTGCACACCTTTACTGGTCCATTACGTCTCTTCCTCCCATGAATATCTCTCACACTTCCCACGAATCACATAAAATTATCCACTCCCCAAACCTTTCCCATACCTGAGGGCCACATCATAAACTTGTTCTTTTCTTCTCTCCGCTCACTTTTGCGGTGTGACGTCGATGGACATCATCATCCATTGTGGGTTTCCAGGGAAAATTTTTACCGAGGAGTAGACCCGGAAAAAAAACTTTGGTATGGAAACCAGCAGGATAGCGAATATTTTCGCAACAGGAGGATCGGCAGCCACATTTCCATCCTCTAAATCCCCACCCCACCCCCACCCTCGAAAACTGGCAGTATTCCTCGGATTGATACCACTTTGTTTTTAAAATCCTTGTAAAAATGTGGCGTATGGCAGATGCCCCTCTCGTCCTATGGAAGTGTACTATTTATTGCATTTTCACTTATGCGTCGTGCATAACGTCATTTTCAGTCGAAAGACATGTCGTTCGAAAGGAGGGAAGATTGCATCATATTTTCCACCAGCGTCAGTGGTGGTGTTTTTCGCTGACTTAGTTAGGTTTGCATTTTACTTCATGCGTGGCCCAAACCAACATGGCCATTTTAGCTTCCATATATTCATATTGGATGCATTTTTGCATCGGTGTAAAATTAGTGTGAAGATGCCCAAATATCAATTCCTTTGTACACCTTTTTGCGCGCAAGTTTGAATAAATTGCACGGATTTCAGTATTAAGCGCATCCAATTTCAGCGTTTCAGTACGTTGCGTTCGAATATGACACAAGACGGAGAAATTCGACCGGGCAGCGTGCGGTTCAAAAATAGTGCAATCAATTTCGGCATAGTGCATTATAATTCAGTGAAATGAGCATGGTATTCGGCATGCAGGCTTGTTTCGGCACGGCAACAACCGATTTCGGCTGTGTGCAACCAAATTCGACGCACAAATTACGGTTCAAAAGTGAAAAGTTTGGTTAATATAAATGCAACTGCTTATTACCTCCAATGCTATTTGGCTTTTTACGATAACGGCTCACTTCTGCATATTCTGATGCGTCAACTCGTTATTCAGGTACTGCGATACTGAACCGAACACTACTGAATAGAGGCTGGTTTTAACCCCCTACCCCACCCTCGTTTCATATCTGGAAGTGATGTCTAAGGAAGCACCTCATTGGTCGTTATCGCATTATGTACATCAAACGATACAATTTAGTCTTTTGTTGGACAATATGTATTTCTCTGTTGTGTAAAACTTAACATTGCTGGCTATGTTGAAACCGTAGATACTTTAAACCAGCGCATGTGTAGAAATATCAAAATATACAAATAACACGTATTTGAAAATGTCATAAATTTCGGTTGGTTGGTTATTGGTTTTTACGACACGTCGACCGTTGAGTCATGTAGCGTCGCCAATCTCTCACGCCGATTGGTCGCGGGCGAAGAGTAGCGACAGGTGAGACTCGAACCCACAACCTTTCGATTGTGAGATCAGCATCTTACCCCTAGACCACTCGTCCCCAGTCATAAATTTCGCATGACCGTCTTGCAACGAAGGGTACAAACAACGAAATGTTCGCAATGAAGGGCACATACCGTGCACTGACAGGCCAGAGCACAGGGTGTACATCAAAGTCACCTAGTCCGTGGGCGGCAGTCACTTAGTCGATAATGTTCTCACGGGCTGCGGAGGCCGGTAGGAAGTACCCAGAAAGATGAGCATTAATGATTACCCATCTTCCCCTTCGGTTCGGCTCCTGTACCGCCCCCTCGTACGACCTTCGCCACGTGGCATGACGACGTCCAGACGAGCTGTGACCTACTGACTTTGTGGTTGCGGCATGCTCGGCTTGAAATAAATATTACTGGCTTCTGATTGGTTGAGTGCGTTACCATGCTGAGACTCGCCGCTTGGCAACTAGCCGCTGGCCAATGTCGCATTGTGTATTGGATATACAATTGTATACACAAACATCACAAATTTCCACTTTATTGGACAATGGGTACATATTTAACCAAATATGACAAAAACAAGTCTCAAGTCCCCCCCCCCCCCATCCGGGGGCTAAATGCGAGCGCGTGAAGCGGCTCGAACCCTGTCTTGCCGGGACAGGGGAGATCAGTGCAAACCAGGCCTCTAACCAACTGAGCTACCGGGGCGGCGAAGACGTAAGTAACATAAGTATTTAAGTATCTTAGCTTTTTCATTTCCCATAATTATCCAGCTTAGGACGACAAGGTGGGTCTCCGTGGTCGAAATGCTTTCACTTCAGCAGCCTTGTAAAATTATCAATGACCTTTGGGTCATCAACCTACCCGCAATATAACTCCATGAGCTTTCGATTGCTGTTGGCATCAACGGAATCGATTCATTTGTCGCATAGATGCGAGTGCTGCAAAACGTCCCTCTGAAATTGTCTTTTGTGACGAATTGTACATCAGTGTCATGTCAACAAGAATGTTAATCCTCAAGAGGTTTGAATTGTTCGAAAAGATATGCTCTGCAAACTCTGTCGATACTACGAATCCCACGAAGTCTTACACTAGCTATGGTACGATGCAACTTGCATCCATGCAATTTCTGATTACCTCTCCACCCCCAGTCAAAACCATTTCATCACAGGTGCCGTCCCATCGAGAGAGGGAGCACTGATGTTCAGGGTGCCCCACAATTTTCGATTCCCCCTTGACCAAATCCTGATACCGCCACCGTCTGTATCTGCTCTGAAAAAAAAACAGTAGCATATTTACACAGGTCAGGGAAACCGAACACGATTGAAGGTCATTTCGAAGACGGCTTTCCACGGTAGTTATCCTTGAGTTATGATTATTATGAAGAAGCACTGCCATTTGAAACGCTGGCATTCGATGTAGATTCTGTCTGATTTGTCCTTAACCATGGCTGACCAGACACATATTGACGGAACAAGAACAAGAGTAAACCAATTCGGAGTGTGAGCGGATTAGCAATACCTTCATGACAGCAGAGTACCAGGCTGAATATGCATTCATATTTCAAGAAAATTACACTCCTGCCTATATGGGCTGCCTATTCGGCTTACTTAATGTTGGATGAATGAATGGTAGCCAAGGAAGGAGGAGTGGAGAGAGGTCGCTTCATACGTGCAGCCGCCATCAGCCTGCCAAGATGGGTTAACGATTCCGCGGCGTCCAACAGCCGACTGGCAGGCCGAAAGTGAGTCGGGGATAATCACAGCTCAACGTCCAGCGGCGCGCCGTTCCAATAACTCCGGCAAATTGAAGCTGACCGCCGCTAATTTCAATGCTCCGACCGTAATTACGAAGAGCTGAGAACTGGCCACAAAGTTCCGACTGGGAGGGTGCGGATTAGAACAATGGAGCCACGAGACGGATGTAGCGCACCAACGATTTGCATGTCATGCCAACGACCTTGACGGCGCCGACGAAATCGAACGGCCGGGTTGGCGGGAAATTCCGCGGTATCAATGACAGGGCCCATGTGTGTGAAGAGCTTTCTCGCATTGTGCAGACGGTGAACGACTGCGTCCCATCTCGCCAAACTAGCAGAGGATAGAAAGCTTGAAGTGGAGAGCTTCTATCCGAATGCAGGCATCATCACTACATGTCACGCTTCTCTGTCGCAGCAAATTGCGTGTGCCACGTAGCGTGCTACATTTTGTTTTTACCTTCTATCCCAACCAGTATCACAATCAAAACAACTCTGGCTACAGCCATATTCATCAGCAGCAGACAATCGAGACTTAACATAGAGCACAAGCGTTATGTCGCTCCTTTGCAGCCAGAGCCGGAGGGCTAATAATGCTGATTTTTATTGTATTTACCGGAGACCAGAGCGCCCGAACACCCCAGGCGGTCTGTACGGTTTCGCCACCTCTCATTAAATGCAGTTCAGCGAACGGAAGATAATGGCCCACATCCGGAATGAAATTATCACACACCGTTCACTGTCGTACTGATCAGCGGCACATGTTACATAGCGACCTTGCCATATATCAAACGCGGCAGAACAAAGGATGGCATTGTTGTGCTTCTTAGTAGTTTCCATACTATCTTGATGCCATCCGGGCCGTGGCGCTAGATTAGCTTCCCACCTGGTCATGGCGACTCAGAGGCACTCACACATGCAGTGTTTCGACTCCACGTAGCCGTGCCCACTGGCAAAGGCGGTCATTCGTTTAATTTCATTCACACAAGTAACTCTGAGTAGTTCCAAAGGCTCAAGCTATTCAATAGCAGCGACTGAAAACGAGTCCATGCATATGAATGGAGCGAAACATGTGCGAAGCATCTTCTGCTTGGTTCGGGTCCGCTACCTTCCCATCTTACTGCACTGACGTGAGCAAAGGTAGGCCATGCCTGCTGATGACGGGTGATCTTATCGGTTCATTCGACCATTAAATACATATATATATATATATATATATATATATATATATATATATATATATATGCGTGTGCGTGTGTGTGTGTGTGTGTCTGTGTGTGTGGTGTGGGGGGGTATGTGTTTAAGTACTTATTAAAACTTCGCGAGATGAGTGTTATGATCAAGTGAGTCACACACCACACAAAAATCGATACGGTGCTTACCAAACTGGCTCACTACCATTGCTATCACTAGTCTTATCTTTCATAATTTTGGGTGTTAATGGATGTCAGAAAAGCAAGGTATGGGTGGGGGTAGATGGTGGTCCGAGGCAAGTTGTTTCCGGCATGGTAGCTGGGAAAATAAATAGTATTGGTTATTTTTAGTTTTTCCGTTGGTTCTTCAAAACTCATCGAAATTACCGCCGGTATGCAAGCATTCTGACATTTTTTTGCGGCATTCGCTTGATTTCGCACTCCATTTGGAAAACATCACCACGCCACCTCCAGCTGAAGTAGTAGGTGACACCAGCTCAATACATTCCATCGTGCCACCTGTCCACCTCCAGCTGAAGTAGTAGGTGACACCAGCTCAATACATTCCATCGTGCCACCTGTGTGTATAGACCCCTGGGCCTGGTCACGAAACAGCAGTATTATTCGTCTGTCCTTTCACGTTGCTTTTCACCCTGTCCGCTTCGCCGACATGCACAGGCGCAGGTATCGATAGGTGTATCATACTTTAGAAACACAACAACGTTTATAGCATATTTTATGCAATTATAACTCGATACGGTATCATATGCCGACCAGAATTAGGTAACCCTTTATACACGCCGTTGTTACTTCAGAATGCTTTATGTATCAGAACATGTATGTTCATCAAAGGATAATAAAACAGAAATTCTGAGGCTGGTGTCTCTTTTTCGTCCAATAGTTGTACATTTACCAGTACGGTAAACATCTACAACATCCAAAACTATGGTACAGACGACTACATCGCCGTGTCCAGTTGCGCGCTGGCGAGGTGAGCCCTGCGGCGCTTCGTGTGGCCAATTGGCAGTCAATGCCGGCGTGCCTGCCGCCGGTTACAGCACAGTCGATACTGTAAATCAATGGCCCCGGCTGCTCAGCTATCCCCACTCGGGAGCACTGGTGGCGCAAACTGCACACTGAATCGCCTCGAAGGTCTCCATTTCAGAATACTGCAGGGTACGTCGCGCCTGCAGTAATGTAGCTGCAATTGCACGGGACGATTGGGACAGGGAGGGGGAGGGGTGCGCCCTACCGCTGTGGGTGTCCATCAGTGTCACGTGACAATGGTATGGCAGCATCACAGCTCGGCACATAGCAGCTCGACACATGACAACATGACGTACAACACACATCACACAGCAGCTCGACACATGATAACATGACGTACAACACACGGCACACAGAAGCTCGACACATGACAACATGGCGTCCAACACACAGCACACAGCAGCTCGACACATGACAACATGACGTACAACACACAGCACACAGCAGCTCGACACATGACAACATGACGTACAACACACAGCACACAGCAGCTCGACACACGACAACATGACGTACAACACACAGCACACAGCAGCTCGACACATGACAACATGACGTACAACACACAGCACACAGCAGCTCGTCACATGACAACATGACGTACACAACACAGCACACAGTAGCTCGACACATGACAACATGGCGTACAACACACATCACATAGCAGCTCGACACATGACAACATGACGTACAACACACAGCACATAGCAGCTCGACACATGACAACATGACGTACACAACCCAGCACATAGCAGCTCGACACATGACAAGATGACATACAAAACACGACACATGGTAACATGACACGACAACATGACGTACACAATACAGCACGTAGCAACACGACACATGACAACATGACGTACAACACACAGCACATAGCAGCTCGACACATGACAACATGACGTACAAACCACAGCACATAGCAGCTCGACACATGACAACATGACGTACAACACACAGCACATAGCAGCTCGACACCTGATAACATGACGTACAACGCACAGCACATAGCAGCTCGACACCTGATAACATGACGTACAACGCACAGCACATAGCAGCTCGACACATGATAGCATGACGTACAACACACAGCACACAGCAGCTCGACACATGATAACATGACGTACAGCACACAGCACATAGCAGCTCGACACATGACAACATGACGTACAGCACACAGCACATAGCAGCTCGACACTTGACAAGATGACATACAAAACACGACACATGGTAACATGACACGACAACATGACGTACAAAACACAGCACGTAGCAGCTCGAGATATGACAACATGGCGTACAAAATACAGCACGTAGCAACACGACACATGACAACATGACGTACAACACACAGTACATAGCAGCTCGACACATGGCAACATGACGTACAACACACAGCACATAGCAGCTCGACACATGACAACATGACGTACAAACCACAGCATACAGCAGCTCGACACATGACAACATGACGTACAACACACAGCACACAGCAGCTCGACACATGATAACATGACGTACAACACACAGCACACAGTAGCTCGACACATGACAACATGACGTTCAACGCACAGCACACAGCAGCTTGCCACATGACAACATGACGTACAACGCACAGCACATAGCAGCTCGACACATGATAACATGACGTACAACACACAGCACACAGCAGCTCGACACATGACAACATTACGGACAAAACACAGTACATGGCAGCTCGACACATGACAACATGACGTACAACACACAGCACATAGCAGCTCGACACATGACAACATGACGTACAAAACACAGCACGTAGCAACTCGACACATGACAATCAGACCGTCGTCAGGGACCGCCGAGTAATCTGACCGTCGTCAGGGACAGCCGAGTAATCAGACCGTCGTCAGGGACAGCACGTAGCAACTCTGACCGTCGTCAGGACCGACGACAATCAGACCGCTAAAACGTCGTCAGGGACCGCCGAGTAATCTGACCGTCGTCAGGGACAGCCGAGTAATCTGACCGTCGTCAGGGACCGACGAGTAATCAGACCGTCGTCAGGGACCGCCGGGTAATCAGATCGTCGTCAGGGACCGACGAGTAATCAGACCGTCGTCAGGGACCGCCGAGTAATCAGACCGTCGTCAGAGATGCCGAGTAATCAGGCCAACGTCAGCGAGCAACGTCGCCGTCAACGTCGGCACATGCCAGCGTTCGGCAGGCGTTGCCAGTACACTGAGCTGCGGCCGGTTTGTTTGCCAAATGCAATTAGGCGGCCGGCGGGGGCCGCCCCGGTCAGATTCGACTCGCAATACCGGCATCGACAGCGCTGCTTAATTGTCGTTCAGGTATGCCATTAATACAGGCCAGCTTATGGGACTCAGACACACTACCGTCATTTATAAGCGCGACGCGCCCGTAATTAAAAGTCGATTATTATCGACGTAATGGCCGGCCGCCTTTGAGTGGAATACTTGATCCTGAGCTAATACACGGCAGGCACGGGCCCACTCGTCACAACGCGGCCGATCCGACGCGACGCGCCACCCAGATTCAGGCGGCGGCAACAGCAACTGGCTGAAAAACAGCATGGAAACAGGCAGCCGAGATACAGCACCGAGTCGAGAGTCCCACGTTGTCGCGTGGGAAGCGGCCACCTCGCTGAACACATCAACATGGCATCAGCAGCAGCAGTGTGGAGCAACAGTCGCAGCACTGAGACGTCACGTGCCAACAACAGTCGCTCAAAGTCAGGTGAAATGAGCGACATCTAAGCTGGAGGAGTGAGCATCCACTGGACGGACGATGATCCAGCACCTGCCCAGCGGCACTGCGGAACACGGAGCCGTCTGGTGGGATTTGCCCGTCTGTGGGTGAGTAGCATCATCAGAGGAATTCCTGAGGTCACAACTAAGCCGTGTCAGGCGGACCAGTGACGTCACAGATGTGCCGTGACTGGTCGGGAGGGGCCCGATGGCCGTCTGCGGATCAAGCTGCACGCCAGCCTGCCGGTGGCGGACTTTATCCGGGCCGATAATTGCCGCCGGTTAATGACTCATCGCCTCGGGGTGGGTACCGTGAAACGTGCCGGGGTGGCCGAGTGTGTGCCGTCTGCCATAGCCATGCTGTCTCACCATGGACGTATCTGATCTCGCTGATGGTCGGGCTTTATCTGCCACCTCTGACCCCAGAACATGTTCGACATCAGGTGGCGGGGCCCCAGACAGCCTCACCTGGTCCTGAGCATCAGCCGGCCTCGGCTGACGCGGCATCTACACCGGCGGCGGACCGCGGACATCATCTGCCCTGACCTCACCTCATATTCACCCGACCTCAAGTGACACCGAATCTCGTTTGGTCTCACCTGACTTCAAATCTCACCTGACCTCGACCAGTCAAGGCGTCAACTGACACGCAACCTCGCCTGACCTCCCTTCTGACCTCTCGCCCGGCTTTGTCTCGACCTTAGCTCATCTTGGACTTTACCCAACACTGCTTGACGGAAATGACCTGACCTTAGTTCACCTTGGGCTTCATCTGGCTTCAAATCCAACTCGACTTCATCTTACATTGAACTCATACGTGCCAGAGATGTTCCGGTCTTAGCCTGCTTCGAACCTGACATGACCTCTGACCTGACCTGACCTCCCAGGCCCGGTGCGCGACCTCCGGCGTCACGCTTGACCTGACACAGTGGGAGAGGCACTGCTGCACATGGTCACCGGCCTACGTGCCGACGGGTCGCTGCTGCTGATGCAATGCCGCTAGGTTGCGTTCGCGGGCCAGGTGCGGATCGGCCACCAATCGCCACCGATCCACCAGCCAGCGCAGACACCGCTCAGACCCGCCCACCGCCACATACAGCTGGTGACGTCACCATCCGGCAGAGGCGTCCTCGCCGGCAACGGCCAGCAGGTGACCACACAAGTCTGCACTGTTCGCGTGGTAATCGTGCGCAGGCCGAAAGGTGATGGTCCTCGCGCAGCGGGTGAGTTTCATCGGCTGTGCATTGCACTCAAATATATCAACCCATGTCAATTAGAAACACGTCGCAAAATGAACATGTTACTCCGTTTGAAAAAAAATGGCATATCGATTGGCATGGGGTACCTTAGTAATCATTTCACCATATATAAACTGTAAATCGGAATTTTGACAGCAGCATTGATTGTAATTCGCTTTTGCCCCTACAATTTACCTCCGTGAAACCGTTGGCAGAAGCTGGTTTTGATAAGCATTAGATGCACGATATCCTGTGCGCGGTGAGGTTTGGATGCACGATATCCAGTGCGCGGTTAGGTTTGGATGCAAGGCGCATACTACACCCACTAGGAGTAGACAGCCAACTTCACGAAAGCGCCATTACCGTAAGCATTCAGTTATAATCTGGTTCAAAATTCCTATCAGCCAAAATAATACAGACTGCATGACAAACAAAGCGGTTAACATATCACATCAAGACTCGTTTACATTAGCTTCACATTAAATATTAAAGTATAACGTGCAGTCGCATAAACAGAGTGTTATTTTAGTTTCAAAGAGCAATAATAATTCTGGGATTAAGCCGAGCACATAGAAGCGAATAAACAGATCCCAAATTATACCACAGTTATAATTGAGCTGCAGAGGGAGCCACCCATTAATACATGAAACGGCCATGACAAGTATACTGGCCAAACATTGAACGGTGGCTCATAATTTGGCGCAAACACTCCGTCAGTGTCCAGAGCGTCCCACTGAGGAACGCACATATACTGAGGATCACTCCGTCAGTGTACAGTGCTTCTCACTGAGGAACGCACATATACTGAGGATCAGTCCGTCAGTGTCCAGTGCTTCTCACTGAGGAACGCACAAATACTGAGGACCATTCCGTCAGTGTCCAGTGCTTCCCACTGAGGAACGCACAAACAGCATCCAGTGTTTCTCACTGAGGAGCGCGTATAGACTTAAACTTGATTTCGGGGTTACATTGCTAATGTGCATCACATGCACTTCCCAGAACTCGAAGACAAAATGGTGATGCATGACGATTAAAGTTGCGACATCGATCTGTTTTTGTTTTGGGTAATATGAAGTCGGCATAGGCATGGCTTGGACAACATTATATAATAGAGACACTGGACCAGTGTAAAACGAGCCAGACAATCAGGTACCACCAAGCGATTCAAATCCACACGGCGCTATTGCAATGAAGAAAACATGCACTCACACACATGCGTAGAAATAATACACCACACCGTTGCAGCCATAAGAGGAAGAAAAGATCGTCCCATTCGACTCCAGTGCTGGAAACAGGTACGCCCTCTTACCACTACCAAGTGTGCGCAAATGCTGATACAGAAGAAACTGCTCATTCTCCTACCGTGTGACTGCAGAAGTCACGGATCGTAACTATCCCACTAGGAAAATACAGCAATGCATAAAACACCCTAGCAATGGCGGTGCCACCTGGTGTGCTGGGGCCACAGGGCGGCAACCGTCTCCCTACTGTTAAGCAGGGGAAAATATATCTTTTCAGCCAGTCTGAAATTTCGGGAGACCCAAATATAAACGGAGGTCTACTGTGTCATCCGGAAACCTCAAGTCAGGAGGCACATTTCGTATCGGTAGGAGACCCTGGAGCTTACACAAAAAAATCCCCTGAACCTGGCAGAAGGCCTCTCACGCGCACGTCCATTAAGCCCGGTTCCCACATCCACCCATTCAAAGCGGACCACAGCCGTTGCGTTGTCGAGGACGGACCGGTCAGCAACTAAAAATAACACCGGATTTGGCACAGCACAATATGGTGACAACGGTAAGACTGGTGGAAGCCAAACGGCCTGGCACAAGATTCAGGTGTGTGTGAGTTTCCCCTGCGACGTTTATTTATTGATCTAATTGCTTATTGAAATGGATGAGGAAGATTTGTTGCTGCTTGCGTTGCTAGAAGAAGACGATCCTGCAGAGCCTGGGTCCTCTAGCCACTGCTGGCTTGCGATGAGGATGGCGGGTTTGCGAGGATGATGAGACGGAGCAGTACACGGATCCTGCCCCACATCTGGCGAGTTTGCGAGGATGATGAGACGGAGCAGTACACGGATCCTGCCCCACATCTGGCGAGTTTGCGAGGATGATGAGACGGAGCAGTACACGGATCCTGCCACATCTGGCGGGTTTGCGAGGATGATGAGACGGAACAGTACACGGATCCTGCCCCACATCTGGCGAGTTTGCGAGGATGATGAGACGGAGCAGTACACGGATCCTGCCCCACATCTGGCGGGTTTGCGAGGATGATGAGACGGAGCAGTACAAGGATCCGCCACATCTGGCGGGTTTGCGAGGAGACGAGACGGAGCAGTACACGGATCCTGCCCCACATCTGGCGAGTTTGCGAGGATGATGAGACGGAGCAGTACACGGATCCTGCCCAACATCTGGCGGGTTTGCGAGGATGATGAGACGGAGCAGTACACGGATCCTGTCACATCTCATGGGGTGTCCAGGATGAGACCAAGAAGATTTGCTGAATGATTTTAACTGGTTGGCCCAAGATTGCAGTACATAGATAATACTTACAGAGCTGCTAAGACACCTATGGTCAACTCAGAGGCTGGCTGTGACCCTCAAGTTAGTAGTAAGGACGTCGCCAACTTCAGTTTCCAGGAGGGGTCGAACCCCGGGGCCCAGGAGCAATTTTCAAGTTGGATGGAAGAAGGTGGTGCAGACAAAATCCAGGTCAGTTCCGAACGCCAGGCATCGCAGCCGTAGCAACAACCGTGGTTAGGATTTGTAAGCACAAAGATGGCAAGACAATTGGTGGTAACACACAGTGATGCACTCAGGAGTTTCTGACGTGGAAGGCCCAGGAGGGAAACCCCCTCACATTTTTATGTTGAGTTCGTTGGGTGGAGGGAGAGGATTGGGATAGCGCTGGTGTTCAAGTTCACAAAGAGTATTACTTTTAAGAAAACATGTTAAGCGGATGGATTGATCGCTTGTTTATTGGTTGGTTATTGGAGTTTAGAGATGCAATGAGCTGGTCTTCATTGTCAGGTCTTCGTGTCCGGAAATAAGATGTCGTACAACGAGGGGAGCCGGCATCCCGGGCCATCGTCTTGGGTCTCGCTAGTTCATGCTCCAGTTGTAGCGTTCACAGGTTTTTCGTCTGGGAGGCCTGACGTGCCTCCCCTCAAAAGTCCTTAGATTTTCACGCTTTACTGCTAGGTTCCGAAGATACGTAGTTTTATTTGTGAACTGGAAAACGAAAAAAATAACCCCAATTGTGGGCCCGACCCCTGACTTGCCCCCACCGCGGAGGGGTGGGGGCACCTATGGATGGACACCAATTTTCTTATACACTTCCACTCGTAGACTTCCTATGCTTGTCACCTATATATAGAGTTGCCACATTTTAGCCGACTGGCTCATCCGCACTAACGCAGAAACACTGAAAACTCCCACTAAACAGCGAAAAATTGAGCTTCATTGGACCTTACTCTGGTGACTGAAGCGATCGGAAATGGTGTAGAACGGGCTACCGTGTTCTGCCGGTGTCCTTCCAGTTCACAATGTGACCGTACTGGAACGGATAGTCGGTTTCCAAATATGGTCACAAGATGTCCACCAACCGTCCAGCAGCCATCCGGTTCATAAAAATCACGGAACGACACCACCAAACGACAGGAAGTCCCAGCATGGTGTCGGGGGGTACCTGGCCGAGATGTCTCCACATCCTGATAGGAGGCCCTATGCAGAACTCATGACAAGCTAACGAACACGCCCCAACATCCCACAGGAGACCCACCCTTTCATGCTATCTTGAGAGTCCATGTCAGAAGAATCATTAGTCTTGACAGGAGGCCCTTAAGGGTTCCTAGAGGACCCGAATTGCACTGGGACGCAAAAAGGCGCGTGGCAGCCCTTGACAATCACACTGGAAGCCCAAAAGTTCGCGTCCGTGCCCTAAAAGTCGAAGCTTCCTCCCAAAAATCAATCCTTACCCGGACTGTCACTTCGCGGCGTCACAAATCGCGTCAATGACCAAAAAAAACCCTTTGGGCCCCGGAAAAGAAACGTGCCGAGCCACCGAAAAATTGCACCGGGAGCCCAAAGAATCGTACTCGTGCGTAAAATAATCAAGCAGAGGTTTTAAAAAAATATAGAACTCTACGCCAAAAAATCACACCGCGGCTCGATCGAACAGATGCAAGCACCGGAGTATTAAGAGGAGGTCCCGAAAGGAAATTCTCCGAAGGGTCTTTTACTCTGAATGGTCCCATCAGCTGAAAAAAAAATCGTTGAACAGACGCAGTGGCGTACCAAAGGGGAAAATGCTCCCCCTCCATCCTGAGAGGGATGGGCTACCAAGAATCTTGCAGGAGTCCTCAAAAATCGCTCTGGGCCCACAAAAACTGGCATCGTGCCCCTCAGAATTCGCGTATGGGGCTCCAAATAAATGAAGCGTGCCCCAGAAAAGACGCGTCGGGACCGAAAAATATGCATCCGGGTCAGCCAAAGTCGCGCCGAGACACCAGCTAAGTACAACCCGCCCCGTGAACTTCCAGCGAGCCTCCCCTCCCAAATATCGCGCTCGAAACCCAAAATTTCCGTCAGTAGTCGCAAACATTCGGGACGGAGCATCAAATATTCCCATCAGGGCTCCCAATGATTGGCGTCGAAGGCCCAAAAGATGAACAGTGTGGGCCAAAAAACGCATCGGGACCCGAAAAATATAAAGCCGACGCACTCCGAAATAAGGTAGGATTTTAAAGAATGTCCGAGCCGGTAAAATGGCTCTGGAGCCCCAGACATAGCACCAGATGCTTAAAAAAAAATCGCGTATGGTCCCGACAAAACGTACCCGAGCTCGAAAAATCGCGGCGGGACAGACAAATATGCCGCTGGGTGTCAGAAAAAATCAGGCCGAAATTTCGATTAAAAAAATAGAAGAGGTCTCCAAAAATCGCGTCGAGAACAGAAAACCGGAGTCGGGCCACCAGAACCACACGCCTGGGACCGAAAAATCGCGCCGGGATCCCCTGGTTGGTTATTGGTTTTTACGACACGTCGACCGTTGAGTCATGTAGCATCGCCAATCTCTCACGCCGATTAGTCGCGGGCGAAGAGTAGCGACAGGTGAGACTCGAACCCACAACCTTTCGATTGTGAGACGAGCATCTTACCCCTAGAGCACTCGTCCCCTACGCGCGCGCGCCAGGATCCCTAAAGTCGTGCTGGGGCCCAACAAATGTGCGTCAGGAGTCACAAATAAACACAGTATGACCATAAAAGCGCAACGGGAAGTCGAAAAGGCATCGGGTCCTACAAAGCCCACCGAGTCTCGCAAAAAGCGGCAATGCCTTCAAACATGTGTTGCATCCCTAAATAAACACACTGGGAGCTGTAAAAAAAATACACACCGGTGGCCTCAGGTCACACCGGGCCCATGAGGCCGCATGGGGGCTTCAGAAACAGGCTGGGGCTCGCAAAAAGCAGCATGGTCCTAAAAACGAACAAAAAGGCCGGGCACTAAAAAAACACATCGGGGTAATCAGAAACTTGCCGGTACCTAACAGAATGCATCGGTGCACAAAAATGCAGTAAAATCGTAACAAGAACTGGTGCCTTAAAAATGTGCCTGACCACTAACAAAAATTTGCAATAAGTAATAACAAAAAAAAGAGAAAAAGTCGTTGCAATTAGCAAAACATGGGAGCTCTAACAGAAACCGAAGATTCGCATGGATCGTGGCGAATGCTCCGAATGCACAAGGCGGGTGTACACGTTTACGAAAGTTGGCGTGGTGGAGACCGGACGTTAAGAACTGGACTGCCTGAAATTGGAAAGGTTTAAATTTTTTAGTGATTCATGCAGGTGTAATTTCAGCAGTCTGAAGTGACATCAAGGGATACCAAAAGAAAAACATTCGAACAGGATGGGGGTGTTAGGGATGAAATCCGGTGAATCAGAAACGATGGCAATAGATTGGACCCCTGCACAGGAAAATATACTTGATCACTACTTACTTTATTATAAAAACAACAAGGGCCCCTATGACAAATAGTGGCCGAAATCCGGTGTTTAAACCAGTGGTAGGCTGGGCGCCCTCCAAATCCGTTTGCCTCCTCCCATGGTGCAAGCCATAAGAACGCCACTTGGTAGGATTGGACACGGACCGAAAGTCCCCCCTCCCACAACCGGTGGGATATATCCGCTTGTGACGTCATATTGTACTGATTAGGTGTACTGATATAGTACTGAGCAAGAAATCCCACCTAGTGCAATTTCCTTAGACTAGGCCCTGCATATAACTCACGAAAATGCCCGATAGTTCGGCAGGGGCTCCATCATGTCCGGATCAAGGTTGTGGGTTCGAGTCTCACCTGTCGCTACTCTTCGCCCGCGACCAATCGGCGTGAGAGATTGGCGACGCTACATGACTCAACGGTCGACGTGTCGTAAAACCAATAACCAACCATCATGTCCGGATCATCCAGGTGAAGGGTTTTGGCAGAAGGCCCTTAGAGCAGTGGCTTACATAGGATTTGCGCTATGGGGCGGGGGGGGGGGACGGATTCACGGGGCCCACCTACTCCCGTTAAAAATGATTATAAATTTCGACCACTATTTTTTTTCCAAAGGGCCCTTTTTATTTATTGAAATAAAATAATTATAGACGACCTTAATTGTACTATGGAGAGGGCCCAATCTACCACCATCGTTTTTAAGTCAACGGATTTCAACCCTAACTCCCCTATCCTGGTCAAGAGTTTTTCCTTTCGTATCCCTTGAAAATCCACCTCACACTGCTGAAATTACATGTGTACAAATCATTTTCAAGATGTACAAGTTTTCAATTTCAGGCATTCCAGCTAAGGACGCCCGGTCGCCAAAACGCCAACATTCGTGTACGTGTACGTGCATTCGCCACACTTCGTGCAATTCTCCGGTTTCTGCTAGGCTTCCCATGATTTGCTAATTGCTGTCACATAATGTCATGTGACATATTTGACGTGTGTAATGTTTCGTATGGGGGTTCAGCGGGAAGTTCTATTAATTCAATTCGATAATTAGTTCTCTTCTTCCCACACTTTCTGGTGATTGAGAAATCCGGAGACCCGCTGAGCTTCATTGCACCTCATCTCTTTGGTCAAATACCCTCCCAGATTGGCTACCGAACCGAGGCCCAAACTAATTGTTCTTTTTTTGGACTCGTTGCATTTTTATTCGGCTACGGATGTGTTTTAGAGCTCCAGCCAATTTTTGTTAGAGGCCTGACACATTTTTTGAGACCCCGGCTCTTTTTTAGGCTTTTGTTGCTTTTTGTTATTTTTCAGGCATCGGCGCGTTTTCGAAGACCACGATGTGTTTAATTAATGTCCGGCTTTTTGCTCCGTCTTTAGGACCTTTTTGAGGGCCCAGCCTGCTGTTGAGGCTCCATGCAGTCTCACGGCCCCGGTGTATCTTGAGGTCCTCCGCTGCGTTTCTTAGAGCTGCCGGTGTGTTGATTTAGAGCTGCAACGCATGCTTAAGGCCTTTCCACTTTTTGCGATATTCGGTACACCTTGGAGGATCCGGCGCATTTTCGGCCTTCTGTTGTGCTTTTCGAGTCCCGCTGTGTGTCATTGAGGCTCCTGTTCGCACATTTGTGGGACCCCTGCACGACTTTGGGGGCTTCGGTATAATTGTTCGTGGTCCCGACGCGACTGTTCGGGCCCAGGCGCGTGGTTCTGGACGGACCCGATGCCAGTTTTCTTGGCTGGATGCAATGTTTGGTGACTTCTTCTGAATGTATTGAAGTCCGAGTCCCGGCATGATTTTTTGAGCACCCGGCGCCATATTTTTTTGTTCAGCCGCGATTTCTTTCGATCTCCGGTACGTTTTTTTTGGGGGGGCCGTACGCGATTTCTGAAGGCATCTGGTGGCATGTTTGGGTCTCCGGAGCCATTTTCCTGGCTCTTGGCTTTTTGGAGTGCTCCGGCTGAATTTTTGTCGAGTCTCGATGCAATCTTGGGGGCCCGCTGTGCTTCCAGGAGGAATTTTTGAGGCACCGACCCGAATTTTTGGGTCTACCGACGGGTAATTTGGGTCTCGAGCGCGATATTTGGGGGTCCCGGCGCGATTCTTGTGAGCCCACCCGTTCAGGAGGGAGGGGGGTATTTGCCTCTTTCGCACGTCACCGCGGCTGCTGGACGAACATTTTCTTTTTCAGCCGATGGCACCCTTCATAGTAGAAAGGCCCTTCTGAAAATTATATTTAGGGACCTGTTCTGAATTTTTCGGTGCTCGGGTCGATTCGAGGGAGTCCCTTTGTTATTTTTTTGGGTCGAGTTATGTTTTTGTAAGCCCCCGGTGCGCTATTTTCGGGCCCCGGTATGATTCTTCGAGCTCCCAGTGCGTTTTTCGGTACCCCAACACGTTTCTTTTCCGGGGCCCAACGCCTTTTTGGGGGCCTTCGACTCAATATTTGTGGCTGCAGAATGATATTCCAGGTAGGAATTGATTTGATGGAAATCAGCCACGACCTGTGGGGCTCCGGCGAGACGTTTTGGCCACAAGTGTGGCTTTCAAGGGCGGCGGCGTGAAATTGTTTGGTCTAAGTGAGATTTTTTGGGGCACCGTCGTCATGTCTTCGGATCCCTAGCACGATTTGTAGCAGCCTCGACGTGTTTCTGTGGGCCAAACAGGTTTGGGGGGATTTTGGCGCGATTGTTGGGACCCCAAAGTGATTTTCGATGTCCGGACTGGTTTTTTCCTCGTTGCCCTACCTTCATTATTTTTGGTTGTCCCGATAAGACTTTTGTGGCTCGGTGCAACCTGTCCAGCCCCTGGCGTGATTTTCAGGGGTGCGGGCGCGACCTTTTGGTACCCACAGGTTCATCATGACTTTCAGGGGCCCCGGCAGGACCTTTTTAGACCTTCGTCGTAATTTTAATGAACCCCGGCATGACATTTTTGGACCACCAGCGTGATTTTCAGGGGACCAGGTGCAATCTTTTGAGGCCTCCAGAGTGATTTTCAGGGGACCCGGTCCAACATTGTGGGTCCCCAGCGCGATTTTCAAGAGCTCCGGTCTGATCTTTTAGGCCCTAGCATGATTTTTAGTGGCCCGACCTATCTTTTTGAAGCCCTAGCGTCATCGTCCGTGGCCCCGGCGAGACTTCTTGGGCCCCCAACGTAATTCCCAGGGGCTCCGACCCGACCTTTTCAGGCCACAGCGTGATTTTCGGAGCCCCAGCGCGACTTTTCGGGGACCCGCCGGTACTTTTTGGGGTCCCAGCGGTATTTTCAGGGGTCCCAGTCCCACTTTTCGAGCCCCACCGTTATTTTTAAGGGTCACGGAACGATTTTTGGGGCTGAAATGTGATTTTCAGGGGCCTCGGTGCGAATTTTGGACCCAGCGTCATTTCCAGGGGCCCATGGGGGTCTTTTCGGACCCCAATATGATTGTAGGGGCCTGGTGCTTTTTTGGGGGGCCCCAGCGGGATATTTAGGGAGCTTGGCGCACTTTTTTCCGAAGCTCGGCTCGATTTGTGTGGGCCCCATAACCTCTCAGGTGGCCCAAATGCCCCCCCTTTCGGTGCGCCACTGCCATGCAGTATTAAAATAAAGGTTTTTCGTTAGGTGTGAGATGTCGAAACGAGTGCTGCAGGATGTCGAAATTTTCCATTGAAGCGATGTGGCTTAGCACGTTCATTCAAAACAATTTTGATCCAACGGTGTATCATACACGTACCATTTTCGCTTGTTGCCAGATCCCTAATTTATGGATAACCATTTTATCGATAACGTTGCCAAATACCAAGCGATATTATGTGGCAGACCACATCATAGATAATCCTCTTTCCCGGAATTGTGTTAGGAGATATTCGTGCATCATGATCCGCAATGGTGGGTATAAGCATGACACTAATCAACGAGATGCTAGCAAATAAATATGAAGACATCATAAAGACTCATCAAGAAGCATGATGTCGGTACTTCTTAAGAAGGGATGTTGATGCGGTGCTTAGAACGTGGTACATTCCACCCTATTTCACGCAAAAATGGCCAAACATAGCAATTATACCAAATTATTGTGTACCTGATAATTTCCGCAATATTATGCTTGGCACCACGAAATAGCACACAGACATTGGGGATGGCTTATGGATGCAGCACATTCAAGCGCATCTCAAGCGCATCTCCGCAGTATCTCAAAGTTCGACCTATGTTCCCAAGATATTGTTTTGACCATGCACTATTGCCATATGAGGGGTGCCGAATAACACTTTCCTAAATACCTTTATCGGATGAACATTAGCGCCGAATAATCTCCCATCGGGCAAGAAAGCAGAACATCGAAGCAAGTCACCTTCAAGGTCAACGTTCCGGTGGACCAGGTCATGAACCGGTGACCATGACGGGTCATCCCAGACTGTCCATAACAGCCACTATACGTGGAGGGCATGTATCGTGAAATAAATAAATAAATAAATGTTGTTCGATGTGCTCCATGTACGTGCTGTGTAGACTCTTACCTGCAAAAATCAGGTATATCCAACGTGCCACCATGACTTTATTCGGTACCACGTACACAGATATAGTGCTGGAGTAAAACCAACCTTGGTGACCTGAGGTCAAACTGTGAAATTCAAGGCCACAAAATTCGATGTGCGGTATCTTTGATGGACAGCGAATATCTCGGCGTTGGAATCATTCGGTCATCATCATAATTGTTATAATCATCGGAAGTGAAATACGTTAACTTGCTTTGCGGTACCCCGTTTTTGACCCGAATGACCGTTCTTGACCTCTGAAGATCAAATTGCTTGCCCTACTGAATAATTGTTGTTTGCCTTACTTTGGGAAGCGACAAAGATCATATCCTGAAAGTATGAGCGAGATCAGACAGTATGCGAATAGGGTGTTGAATGCGAATGTGAATGCGTTGCTAATATCATGGACGTAATAGGGTGTGTAATGTATCTGCCAGCTCGGCGGCCTCGGTCGGTCGTAGCCTCGGGGCATGTGCGCGGTGGTGCCGGCCCGGCTGGGGTCGGCCAAGGTCAGACATTGTACGGCGCGAGCGGGCGGCGGATGGTGGTCCTGTGTGTGCGACAAATACAGCGAGTGCTGATCGGATCATCGTCAGAGACGCAACGCGGTGCACGGAATGCATCCAGACTAAGCGGGAGGCCCCCTCATGCTGCTTGAAGACCCCAGGTCAAGAGTTTTGACAAATGGACCCTAAAGAGTCCCTAGGAACTAAAACATGCCGAAACCACCGAGCTCGAGAAGGCGCCAAGGTCTGCGGATGCCCCCACATAGAACCGTTTTCTCCTGTCGCCAAATGGACGAAATTGGTGATGCCGACTCTACGATCAAGTAACCACAACTCCCAGAGCTGTTCCGTGCCCTTCCTAAGGCTCGTCGAGTTGGCACGAGGCCCATTATTTTCTAAGGACAGGACACCGAAGTGTCTTTTTGTGGGTATCATGTATCATGTTTTGACCTCCTTCGATCTATGCAGGCAGCAACTGTTGCCACTTTCGATATTATTTACGGCAGGTCTAGTCAGTACTGTGTGTCTTTACTCCAGGGATAATGGTGTATAAGTCTTCATAATTGCAGATAATTAGATAGTGTGCGATAGAACACAGCATAAGTTGGAATATGAATAGCGCCACACTTACCTGTGAAAGTCGATTGCTGCAGCTGTTGCTGTGATTGTTGTAACTGTTGTTGTTGTTCCCGTTGCAGGTGTAACTCTCGCTGTGACTGCTGAGGCCCCAGTACTGGTTGTATTGACTGCAGCTGTTGCTGCGGCGGCGACGTTGTCCCGCCCAGCTCGGTGCTCACGCCTCCACTGACTTCCACAGGGATGGTGGCAGCAACACCAGCAGCAGCAGAAGCAGCGGCGGCAGCGGCGGCAGCGGCGGTGGTGGTGGCAGAGACAGGTCGGACACCACCGCCGCTCTCCACCGCTCGCCACACAGCCGCGATGTGAGCATGGCTGAGCAGGTGGTCGGACACGGCGGTGCCGTTGCCGTACCTGACGTCGCAGTAGTCGCAGCCGGGCGGAGTTGGTGGCCGGTCGCCCTCGCACGCCGCAGGCCGCTTCTTGGCCTTGGCGCGGGCGTTCTGGAACCACACTTGCACCACCCGTTTTGCCAGGCCGATGCGCTCGCCCAGCAGCACACACTCGGCCATGGTCGGCATGCGGTGCGCGGCGAACACGCTGCGCAGCCCGGCCACCTGCGCCGCCGTCATCTGAGTGCGGAACCGCTTGATGCTCGGCTGCGGAGTGGCAGTCGAAGACGTGCCACCGAGCGCGGACGAGCCAGCCTTCTCTGGCCAACCCATGGCGTCGCTTCCTGGACCGACGACAACGCTCGTGCTCGGGGGTCGACTATGGCAGACGGTTCGGTTATTGACGGAGAAACGAGGTGCGGCAGCACCGCTGGATTTGTCTGCCACCCGACATGGGTGTCGGCTCAGGTCGAGAGGGACGTCGGCAGCATATGAAGACGGGGAGGAATGCGGCGAGCTTTTAGATGGGTTCAGCAATCCGGGGAGCATGCCTACTTCACCATGATGGCCGATGCTTCGAGACCGATGGACACTGGTCGCGGTGTGAGAGCAGGCCAGTTGGTGCTGAGCAGATGCTTGAGCAGATGCCTGAGCAGATGCATTTGGTTTTACCACCGAAGTCATCCCAGCGGAAGCTGTGTGGTAGTCCAGCTCCGGATCCTGTCTCATGCTCTGGGTCTTACGCTCTCGAGCGCGCATGTTCTGGAACCATACCTGTACCACGCGCTTCTTCATGCCAGTATCTCGCACAATTGTTTCCAGGGTCTCACGATCGGGGCATGTGTTGACGCGGTACTTACAATTAAGGTACATCAGGTGCTCCGCACTGATAGCCGTGCGCAGTTGCGAGCCCTTATCGTGCTGCTGCCTGTCTCCGTCACCAGGCTGGTCAACAACTGCTCCGCTGGCCACTCGGGCAAGAGATGTCACGCGCCCGCTGCCAGATGACTGGTTTTGCCGCGAGCTGGGCACCAGACTGGTGTTCATCACGTGCAGAACCTGGTGTTCCCGCCACCGATCGAATCGGTCAAACTGCTGCAGGCACTTGTTACACCTGTACGTGGCGTTTTGCGGCGCTGGGTTCGAATCTATAGACAGCTGGATGCCGGGCGAAGTTGAGACAGCCTGGTCGGCCGGTGGCTGGGATTTGGACCGGTGTCTGGATGCGCGGTCATTGTAGCAGACTTGTGATTGGTGCCGGATCAGCTCGTGGTACCTCTGGTACACACCGCGACACCTGGCGCACTGGTAGTTGAGCGCATCATTGAGCTGAGCGCGGTCGTGATTCTCGTCGACCTTCTCGGACGGCGGCTGATTCTCATACACTTTGCGCACCTTCTGACGTGCATTTTGGAACCACACGATCACCACCCGCCGGCCCAGATCGAGCTGCTTGCACAACAGATTCAGCTCTTCCTCACGCGGGTACGGTGCCCTCTCGAACACCTCTTGCAGCGTGTGCACTTGGAGGTCGGTGAAACGGGTGCGGTTGGCACGCCGGCTGAGGGCAGGGTCACCGCCAGACGTCGGACTGACATCAGACGACATCGAGTTTGTCGGACTGACGGCCGCAACCGATGACACTTGAGAGAACTGACTGGGCGTGATGGACGACTCATCATAGCCATTGTTTGGCGGACAGGTCGACCAAGACTGTGCAATAGGTCGGAGAGATAGCAGGTCAGGTAGCAGGTCAGGTAGCAAACTTCTAGTGCGGCCGGCCGGAGAAGCCGAGTAGCGCAGCAAAGGGGACAGGGCGTACTCGTTCTGTCCGTGCCCACTGACGGCGCGGGAGGTAGCAGCTGACGTTTTATCTGATCGATGGTTCACGCTTGGCACTTTACAGTCGCTAGTGCCTGCATCACACTGAGGCTCTACCGAAATTGGACAGTCAAATGGCTCGACAGTCACGCCCTGGCGTTGGCTGCCCTCACGCTCTGCCACGTCAAGCATTGTGGCCGGCGGCACACTGAAGTTATATGGAGAATCCTTGTTGCGCTGCCGCTCCTTGAAGAGAGTGTTGCGAAACCACTGCTTGACCACTTTGGGCGGAAGGCCACTGCAGTGCGCCAGCCGGACAACCTCCTCTTCCGACGGAGAGTGATCCTTGTCGAAATATGCTCGCAGGATCTTCAGTTGCGGACCATTGATGCGCGTGCGGTTCCGCTTCGGCCGTCCGACGCTGGGTTGAGTAGGCTGAAGCTGTTCCTGAGCCGAGATTGCTGGCCACGACAACGTCTGATGTTGAGCCAGCGCCTGCGCCTGGACGCTCCAGAGCTGCTGAGCGGCCAGGAGCGGCAGCAGCTGGTGATGAGTCCGCGAACCGAGCGCGCCGATCGTAGCCAGCTGCTGTAGCTGGTAGTGAAGCTGGACTGCCTGCAGCAGGTTGAGAGCCATCGGAACGGTGGGACGTGCTGGAGCCTTGGAGGAAAAATCGGAGGTGGTGGAAGTCAGCGTCTGGGGGTCTGTCGGTTCCGGTGTGATCGGTCGAGGAGTTGGGTCAGTCGTTGATATGGTGGTGAGTGACTCGGCTGGGTGTGAAGCACTTGATGCCTGAGTTAGATCCTGCAACACACCTTCTTCCTTAACTGATGTGATATTTTCCATTTGGGCCGATTCAGGGGCTGACAGTGACAACACGAAACTTTCCTGAGGAGTTTGAGAATCTCTGTCAGCGGAAGCTTGGCTTTTTCTATGAAATTCTTGCGACAATTCCTCGATATATGGCTGGAGTAGCTCATCCGAGGCACGTTGGCCATGGGTCTTCTCCATATGGACCTTGAGAATCAATACATCGGAGAATTCCTTGTGACAAATGTGGCAGGCTTGCGAGGCCCGACTAGAAACAGCAGGTCCCGTGTGATCATCGTCAGCATCTTCAGAGCTATTGATTTCATGATTGATAATATTAGCTCTTCGTCGCTGTCGACGATTTTCTACATGATGTATGGCTAGCTCCAGACCGTACGCCTGCAGCAGCTGGTCTTGAAGTGAAGGGACACTACCACATGATACCGACCGGTCCAGATCACCGTTCCCGTCAGCTTCGTCTGCAGACTCCACCATTAATTTGACTCGCTTGACCGGGGTCTGTTCGCCGAGCGACTGCTCGCCGGAGCTGGCACGACCGGGACTGGCGTCCTGCTGTGGCTGGGTTGGGCCGTGGCTCGGGGCCGCACCCCGCCCGGGACATCTGCTCTGGGTTGGTACGTGGCTCGGGGCCGCACCCCGCCCGGAACATCTGCTCTGGTGGACAGCCGAATGTAGGTGGATGCTCAGGATCTGCGGATGGCTGTAGGAAACTTTGCAAGTGTCGCACTTGAACGGCCTCTTGTAGTGATCGATGGCAGTCGAGCTTTCATTCTGTGGATCAGCAAGGCCGACTTGCGCTGTTGGTCCGTCCATTGTGTGGCCGCCCACACACGTCTGACCTACCGAGTCCATATCGGTCAGGTGCACCAGCGTGCTCGCGTCACGACTTGATTCACCACAGCCCGCCTCGTCACCACACGGCTGCGTGTGCCCCACACCACGGCTCGCACCACGCACTGCACCATCTTCACCATCACCAGCGTAAGCACGACCGGCGACGGCATGTTGTTTTTGGTCAGCTGATGCGGCGGTCGGCCGACGCCGGCGGGGGCCATGAGACGACCGCAGGTCGGTGGGTGGGCAGCCATCAGCCGGCGACGAGCTGCTGTCGTGGCGCACGGCGTCCAGCAGTCGGAACAGCCGCGGCAGTGTACGGGCAGTCTGCCCTTCAGCCGGGTACGTGGTGGACGTAGGTGCGTCTGACACACTGCAGACGGGTCCCTCTGCCGGGAAGACGGAGCCGGGTGTAGAGCGACTAGTTCGGCTGAATATACATCGGCTAAGCTCAGCGTGCTGCGATGAGATCCTGTACTCGTCAGCATCAGCCGACTGACCTCCTGCCGAAACCATGTCACAGGACAATCACCCTGCCGACGGTCACGTGGGGAACACCACAGATTACCTAGCGAAACATGCCACAGGGCACCTGGGAGAAACCCACCACAGGGCAACTGGGAGAAACACACCATATGTCACCTGTGGAAACACGCCACAGGTTATCTGGGGAAACATGCCACAGGGCACCTGGGGGAAACACACCAGAGGTTACCTGGGGAAATGCGCCACAGGACACCTGAGGGAAACGCCACAGGTTATCTGTGTGTGACACGCCGCAGGACACCCGAGGGAAACACGCAACAGGTTACCTGGGAGAAACACAGTGCGGGTTAATCACCCCACTAGCAATCGCCCAGAGAAAATATTCCACGGATAAGCCACCTCGCAACAGGCTAACCGGAGAAAAATATTAAAGTATAGCTATCATCGTGACTACTAGGTGGTATTTGCATGTTGCACGCACTTCCAGAGATGTGAGAAGTACTTGAGATAAAGACAAATCAAAAATTTTTGAATGAGATACAACCAATGACGGATTCAGCCAACCAGATAGAAAACGGTCTTGGCGAAGGACGAGGTGCACTGGTCCAACCAAAGCTGGTACCCAGCCCCGGATAAAAAACGCACCTCGGATTTGGAACAGTGCAGGAACAGTGACGAAATAAAAGCAATAATTCTTGCTAAGCACTGTGCCAAGACCCCTCCCCTTCCCCCTTCGCTGGATCTGGCTCTGGACACAGTTCGCAACCTTTGGTTCGGAACATACGTATTTAGTGTTCCGGCTATACGTGACAGCTGACTGGTATCGATTGTGTTGTGAGCGCCGCCCTGACAGATCGCAATGCCTTCGTTAAGAACATGACTACTGCATTTCGTTTCCCATAAGATATCCCGAACTGTCAAATATATTCCAATTTCATGGTAATCCTATCCACGCATCTATAGCTAATTCACACACTTACTTCATGATGGCCAGTCTGTTGGCATTTATCTCTGGACATTCCTTGACCAGCTTAAATTAGCCGCTAAGCTATACCGCAAGATAGATATTGCAATGCAAACATCCTTAAGCAGCTCCACAACCCGTCCGAGACAACTGGGCCAAAGTCCGCTCCACAACCCGTCCGAGACAACGGAGGACGAAATCTGTTCCACAACCGTACCGTAGGATGACAAACGGAAGCTGCAAATAGGGGCATACTTATGGACCGAACCTAGCCTCATGTAAGCATTTAGCCGAAAACTGAACAATTTGCTCACGCAAGTGCAGTAAGGTTAGTTTCCACTAATGCAACAGTGATTTGGGGGAATCGAACATACTGCCCGACAGGAATGTATGGCTTGAGTCGGTGGTGGTGGATTGAAGTTTAGGGGCGCGTCGACATCCAGGGTCATTTTGCGCCCATACCTGTATTATAATCAATCTACGGTGCTGCTATAAGTCTTGAGTCGGCTTATTATTTCTGGATACTTCGGATGCACATCCCTGACGCAGTCAAATGATTCAGCATAACTGAGAATCTGTCCAAAACAGGGATGCTTCAAGGATGATATATGCAATTTAACAATATTTTCGGATCCTATGTATAGAAGTGCAAGGTTTCGACAGCTCTGTATTCGCACTGCATCGCTATTGTCGATTAGCTTGGTGCTAGCTAGCTAGCTGGCCAAGAGGGACGCTGCTGTTAATGCATGGACAGCCAGTCCATGTCACTACATAACAGAGGGTTAATTTATTGTAAGTGCCCGGTCGTCACGCATCTCCATTGTTAACTTCCTGAAACGATTTCATTCAGGTTCCATGCTTGGGTTTGTAGCATGGTGCGCACGCACGTACGCATGCACACACACATGCATATTACATACATATATATGCGAATAAATGCATATATATATATATATATATATATATATATATATATAGCGCATACATTCATGCATGCACCCACGTGCACGCATACAGACACACACACACACACACACACACACACACACACACCATGTGTGTGTGTGTGTGTGTGTGTGTGTGTTCCATCTTCAACTGTTGCGGGCAAATCTTCTTCACATGCTTGTGTCAGGCTTCCCTCTTCCCGCAGTGCATTGTGCACACGGCGGGAATGTTCCGATTTATCTGACTCGGTGAACATAGGACTTCTCCTATCTCGGCAGATCGAGGTCTTAGTTGCAGACTTCTCTCCCCTCTGACAGTTGCAGTCCTACCTCCTCCCCTCCCCCTTCCCAGGCAGACAGGAAACAGATCACCAGCCACGTCTGCCACATGCCAGTGAAGAAGCACTTCACTGCAGACTGTCCGACTTCTGCTACCTCCCAGACGGGGAACACACACCACCTGAGGCTTGCCTACCTCTTCTTTCACCTCCTGGGCAGGAAATTCGGCGCACTAACCTTGCTCATCTGCTACCTCTCGGACGCGAAACACGTCACCAATGTCGGTCGACTGGCGGCCACCGTTGGCGCGCCGCAGCCGCTGTTGACGACACTCCATGGCCAGGTGGCGCGCGTCGCCAATGTGGCGCAGCAGCGGCAGCTTCTGGCGCGTCGAGAAGCCGCACAGTGTGCAGGTGTAGCGGCGTGTGGCGGGCAACAGGTGCCGCTCGGCTTGCTGTAGGTGCTGCAGCAGCAGCCAGCGCGCGGCGTGCTCCTCCTGACACACGTGCAGTCGCAGCTCGGTCAATCCGCCCGTCAGCTCGCAGATGTTGCAGCGCATCGTATCGCACACGCCGCTCACGGCGACATCACACGCGGCCGCTACCTGTCCGTCCGCCAGGCGCTGCTGCAGCTTCTGCAGGTGCTTGTCCGTGCGACAGTGCAGGTGGAAGTTCGCCTTGATGAGGGTGTTGTAGGGGCACAGGCGACAGACGTGGCTGCGGGAGCCGTTGGTGAGACGCGCCTGCGCCAGATGCTGCTCCAGCTCGGCGTGGGAGTCGGAAGAGAAGGCGGTGCACGTGCTGCACGAGAACACGTGGCTGGGATCCTGGTTGGAGAGAGGCAGCTTCGTCATACCATCGCACTCCGTTGTTGAAGGTGACTTTCGAAGGCCGGGTGATATATTCAGTGTATTCTTCGGCAGAGGCAGAATGTCGGTGTCTGGCCTCGGGATCGTGTTGGGCACAGATCGGTTGTGGTTGTCTGGCTTCGTCAGATATGTTGGGGTGGCTGATGGCTGCTGGACTACACCAGGTGTATGCCAGTTAACGACCGATCCCTCCTCCTGACGAAGCGCACACTCATTCGCCTGAAGTTCGGCCACAACGCTTGACATGTGAAGAGGAACCCGAAGTGCACCCACCCCGTTGGCGTCGCTCTGTTTTTGTTCGGGCTGTGGTCCGAGCTGAGGCTCGGCCTGAGAGTCGGAATGGGGCTTGGGTTGGGGCTCCAGCTGTGGCTCGGGCTGTGATAGCGGAGGAGCGAGCACGTTGTCCTGCCCGCCGTAACTCCGCGGCACGCGAGCGTTGTTGAGGTGTTTGTCCGATTGCAGGTGGATGCGCAGGTTGCCCTTGGTGGTGGTGGCGTAGCGACAGAGGTCGCATCGGTACGGCTTGTAGCCACACTGGTGCGTCTCGCCGCGGGCCAGCCGAGGGTGCGATCGGCCGTCGGCGCACAGCTCGCACGCGCCGCCGGCCGCCGTGTGCCGCTCTTGCACGTGCATCTGCAATGTCTCGCGGTAGTTGTAGTGCCAGTTGCAGCTGGGGCACTTGAGCGGTTTATGTGTGCCGCGCTGTGACACTGCCGCTGCGGGATGCACCTGCAACGAGGGCACATCAGTGACAGCGCCGGCGGAGGGCATGCAGCCCGACTGTGGACCACCTGGTAACTGCATGGCTGGTGCCAACACCGCCGGCGATTCACTGCCGTCCTTCAATTTGACACCAGGCAAGCCGATTGCGATGTCATTGCCACTCGGAACACTCATGCGCGCAATTCGCACCCCATTCTTCTTGAATGATTCCACGACGTCGTTGGGCATCTTCGTCATGCCAGCACAGCTGCTTACTGCAGCTTCGCATCGCCCCGCATCACTACCATGTTTCCCAAATGGACCGTCAGGCGGACACATCAGCTGACCTGTCGTCCTCACAGCGCCGTCAGGCGCCTCTGATTTAACATTGTCCGCCGCGTTTATGTCACCTCTCGCTTCTAATAAGGCGACCTTTGTCTCCACCGTGCCGTTACACGTCTCCACTGC
Source organism: Ashinkailepas kermadecensis (assembly GCA_034440615.1). Taxonomy (NCBI): domain Eukaryota; kingdom Metazoa; phylum Arthropoda; class Thecostraca; family Neolepadidae; genus Ashinkailepas; species Ashinkailepas kermadecensis. The sequence continues at coordinate 408,065 of JAOTOM010004792.1, read as the reverse complement.
CACACTGCACGTCTCCACTATGCGATCGCACCCATCTATTGTGCGATCGCACTCATCCGCTGCACCATCGCGCCCATCCACTGCGCGACCGCACCCATCCACTGTGCCTTGGCGCACACGCGAGAAGGCACCATTGGTCTGGGCTGCGGTGCCGAACGTCTGGCTACCGTCTCCGCTCTGCACGTCAGTGTGCTGCACGTCCTCCGACTCCGCTGTCCGGTGCCGCGGCTCGGCCAAGTCGCCGTCACCATCGGCGCAAAACTGCACGTCTCCATCCGGAAAGCTCACCGCGTGGCCTCCGCGTGCGTGCGAAGACTCGGACTTGCGGTGCGGCACCATGGTGGCCGTCGGGCGCCGCTCGTCGGAGGACGTGACCAGGGCGGCGGCGTCTCGCCGCGTAAACAACTCACGCTCCACGCTCGCCAGCGCCTCGCCGTGCGCGGCGAACGCGTCGGTCGCACGGAACGACGGTCCGCACGGACAGCAGAGCAGCGCGGCCGCGCCGCCACCGGGACGGTCTCCGACTGCCGGGCGACGCGCTGTGCGCGTGCTGGCGACGTTTGCCGCGCAACGTTTGCCGCGTCGGCGCCGCGCGAAGACGGCCGATCGTGTCGCTGCCGACGTGGCACCGTCGGCAGCGACACAAGCCCGCTCCCACCGCCGTGCTGCGTCGGCGTCGACGACTGCCAGCGATTCGTTGGCGTCGCGTCGGATATGGCCGCGGAATGGCCGCTCCACTGAGTCGGCGGCGGCGGCGGCGGCAGTGGTGGCCGACCGGGTCGCCACGGCCGGGGCAGATGTCGTCACGGACGGAGCAGAGGTCACCATGGGCGAGGCAGAAGTCGTCACGGACGGGGCAGAGGTCGTCACGGGCGGAGCAGAGGTCATCACGAGCGAGGCAGAGGTCGTCACGGACGGGGCAGAGGTCGTCACGGGCGGAGCAGAGATCATCACGAGCGAGGCAGAGGTCGTCACGGACGGGGCAGAGGTCGTCACGGGCGGAGCAGAGGTCATCACGAGCGAGGCAGAGGTCCGCATGGACGGGGCAGAGGCCGTCACGGGCGGAGCAGAGGTCATCACGAGCGAGGCAGAGGTCGTCACGGGCGAGGAAGAGGTCGCTACGGCCGGAGCAGAGGTCACCACGGGCGAGGCAGAGGTCACCACTGCAGGGGTAGAGGTCGTCACGGACGGAGCAGATGTCATCACGGGCGGGGCAGATATCGTCACGGGCGAGGCAGATATCGTCACGGGCGAGGCAGATGTCACGGGCAAGGCAGATGTCATCATGGGCGGGACAGATGTCGTCACGGGCGGGACAGATGTTGTCACGGACGGGGCAGATGTCGCGCTGCCAGACGGCATGTCACATCAGCTGACATAGAGGCGGTGGATGACGCATTCATAACGCGTGGCTGAAGAGGAGGCTGCCGACGGCGCCGGCCGGCTGGTGAGATCTGGAACAGTAGCGATGCGTTAACTGAGAGGCTACAGATAACAAACTACCTTCATTTGCAGATGCATCTGGTCATGGGTCGGTGTAAAAAACTGCCACCATGCCGGTCCGCTTCGAAGGTGATCTGTGACAGAACGGATGTAACCATAGCAGGGTTTTCAATGAATATTTGGATTCGAAATCGGTACATGTGCAACTCAGCGGGTGTGTTCCAGGAAAATTAAAATCGTAGTCCAAGGCTAATTGATGGTCGCATGCATGATCAGAGGCGGGTTCAGGATGATCTATGATCTATGATTTGTTCCTTTCTTCTATGATCTCTTCAAATCTAAATTTCTGCATTCTTCTATGATCAGCCTCATGACCGGGGCATCCCCGGATCCTCCCCGAACCCCCTTACATGCGCACGAGAGAAGATCGGTTGATTGATTGATTATTTGGGCTTAAGGGCGCGCCGACTACTCGGTCATTTGGCGCCCATGAGAGAAGATCGGCATGCGCTCCGGTCAAGTGGCCACCAGGGCCGAGTGTGCACGGACTGCACTGAGCTCAATCCGTGCAACTATTAGTTCAGGCAGGCCGCCGCTTTCTAATCGACCCATACCGAGGGAAACCAGCGACGGTAAATACGATTGCATGTCCATGTCTGGCGTGACAATGCACATACGGCAGTCGTCGACCGGACGTCATAACAGAACGGTAACAGATAAAACATCAGAACAGGATGATCATAGCGAGGGCATCAGAGCAGGACGGCTACAAGCAGGGCGTCAAAGCAGGATGGTCACATGCAGGACATCAGAACAAGCGTTCACAGCCAGGGCGTCAGAGCAGGACGGTTATAAGCAGGGTGTCAGAGCAGGACGGTCACAAGCAGGGCATCAGAACAGGATGAGAGCGAACAGGTCATCAGAACTGGACGGTCACAGGCAGGCCATCAAAGTAGAACAGTCACATGCAAGAAGTCAGCACATGATAACCGTTGGTAGGGTGTCAGAGCGGGGGACGAGTGGTCTAGGGGTAAGATGCTCGTCTCACAATCGAAAGGTTGTGGGTTCGAGTCTCACCTGTCGCTACTCTTCGCCCGCGACCAATCGGCGTGAGAGATTGGCGACGCTATATGACTCAACGGGCGACGTGTCGTAAAACCAATAACCAACCAACCAGGGTGTCGGGGCAGGACGGTCACAGGCAGGGCATCAGAGCAGGACGGTCACAGGCAGGGCGTCAGAGCAGGACGGTCACAGGCAGGGCATCAGAGCAGGACGGTCACAGGCAGGGCGTCAGAGCAGGACGGTCACAGGCAGGGCGTCAGAGCAGGACGGTCACAGGCAGGGCATCAGAGCAGGACGGTCACAGGCAGGGCATCAGAGCAGGACGGTCACAGGCAGGGCGTCAGAGCAGGACGGTCACAGGCAGGGCATCAGAGCAGGACGGTCACAGGCAGGGCATCAGAGCAGGACGGTCACAGGCAGGGCATCAGAGCGGGACGACCACAGGCAGGGCGTCAGAGCAGGATAGTCACAAGCAGGGCGTCAGAGCAGGGCATCAGAACAGGACGATCATAACTAGTGCGTCAGATCAGGACGGCACAAGCAGGATATCAGAATAGGACTGCCACAGACTGGACGTCAGAGCAGGACGGCTGGGAGCAGGACGTCACAACTACTGTAGTGTATAAGAAGTTGCAGTAAATTTAGGCTACGCATCAATGAGGAAGATATGACATTTACTGGAGCAAATGAAACCAGCGAAAATGATCGATTATCTTTTTATATCAAGAAAGACTGTTAAGCTTTTCACAAGAGCGTGATGCAAATCGCATTAACTTGCCATCGCATTAACTTTTGGCCATTCATTCCATGTGGTGAAATGAGTAAACACTCCCCTCCTCCTCCTCTGTTGGCGACAAAGCAATACGCTCTGCGCTGATAAAAGACGCAATACTTGTTCTTAATCTTCTGAATGACCTTAATGTTTGCAAGCGCTGGAGCACGGGCTGAACCAAAATTTATCTGGGCAATACCATCAAGTTATAATTCAAAACTATATTAAAAAGAAAGCATGGTGACGCTAGATGCTGAAGGATATTGTCGATCCCGTCGACCTGATTAATGGTGGTGTAGGCTTAGAACATGCTGGGGCGGTCTGGGTGGGTACGACACGTACTAACCACGCAGAGAACGACAGACACCACGACTCGCCATACGGGAACAATCGTCTGTCCAGTTGGTCGGCTAATTCAGGGGCATTCAGGTAATTAAAGTAAGGACGATCACGAGCGTCAACTCAGGGACACTCAGTGGTCAAATCAAGGACACTGGGATTGTCAAATCAGGAACGACTAAGTGCCCTCAGGCAATTGCATGGGGAACACTTCGGAACAACCGTCCGATGGTCACATCAGAAACGACTACGGAAGCTCAGTCGGTCAAACCAGGAGGAAAAAAGCTAGCGAAACGCTGCAAATGACGGGTTGCAAATGCAAATGCTCCTTTGGCGTGCACAGCACGGTCGTCGAGTAATTACATTACGTTCACAGCATGGTCGTGGAGTAATTACATTGGCGTTCACAGCACGGTCGTGGAGTAATTACATTACGTTCACAGCACGGTCGTGGAGTAATTACATTCCTTCGGGGTCTATCTACTGGGCACGTTAGGTTTCAATGTCGCATACGAAGACGTCCAGACGCCTTTTGGCGTGCCGGCGCTCAAACAATAGTCAAGCTTCACCACTTAAGATGTTTGATTTCCAACTTTCAGATGGTTTTCCCAGGCGGTCGTGACAAAGGTACAATTTCATACAATATTATACAATATTATACAATTTCAGATGTCAAACTACCTCGAAAAATGTGTGCTGGAGGATTTTACGTTGAATCTTTGAAGTATAGCACCGAACGTTGAACACAAACGGAATTCTGCATTAAGCATATAGGCTAATAATTACGATTTTCCCGTGTGTAGTAGCGCTGACGCATTCGTATACAGGCATGTACCTGGCCAGTGTGGAGCTGGCGGAGAGTGATAGGCTCCGACTTCCATTGCTGTGGATCCATCAGTGGTGTGCATGGTGGTTGGTTAGCTGGTCGTGTGTTGGTTGGCTGGTTGCTTGGATGGTTCGATTGCTTGTTGGTTGATTGATTGGTTGGGGTTGGTTGATTGGTTGTTTGGTTGTTTGGTTGTTTGTTTGTTTGTTTGTTTGGTTGGTTGGTTGGTTGGTTGGTTGGTTGGTTGGTTGTTGGTTGGTTGGTTGGTGGTTGTGGATTTGTGTTTTAGGGGGTTGATTGGTTGGATGGTTTGTTGGTTTTTACCCAAGTGAGACGTGTTCTTGCCGTATCACACACACTCACTGCAGCACATACATGTTAGGCGTTGCATGATTCAAAGCTACCTGAAGTTTGCTTCAGTGTGCTGCTGACGATCATTTTTGACGCTAGCAGTTGGACACAAAATTGTGCATTCACCTGGAGAAAAATTATCACCAAATCATACCGAAAACATTTCGAGGATAGCGACCAATGGCACACCAATGGGATATTTACATCCGCCATACATGGCGGAAATCTTCTACACTAAACAAATACAAATAGCGTGTGCTGTTTTGGACGGCATGTAGCATTATGTAGCATTATGTAGCATGTGTCATTATGCGACAGATGTGTCCGGTGCGGCCGACGGGGCACACGCTCGGCCCTTTGTTGACCGATTTTCATGGGAAATGTAAGGTCGGCGATTTTCTACGATTATAAGAACATTATCTCCCGCCAATAATGGCTTAAGCCAATCTTATTCTCGTGAAGTTCCAAGTTCAATAAAAACAATTCTCGAATTCGGATAAAATTATTGGTTTAGCCGAAACACTTATTCGCTCAAACAGTGTTTCAAGACGGTCAACTGGGCCGGCCTTTATTGCCTACTAAATTTGATTCAATGGCGTCGCATTGTACAAAAGACGAATATCTAGCGAATATGTGCTTATTTATCGTACTTAGACATATCCACAACTGGGAATAATTGCACGCTCACAAGCGGTAGAACGGCGCGGCACCAAGGTACTAAGCTCCCTAAATCTGAAATTCAGCATTGACCCAACTGCATTCGCTGGAAGCAGTCGATTTCAAATAGGCTGATCCCCCTCCCCCTCTCCCACACACGATCCCCATCAAATAGGCTGATCCCCCTCTCCCACACACGATCCCCATCAAATAGGCTGATCCCCCTCCCCTCTGATCCCCCCTGATCCCCCTCTCCCACACACGATCCCCAATAGGCTGATCCCCCTCTCCCACACACGATCCCCCTCTCCCACACACGATCCCCATTAAATAGGCTGATCCCCCTCTCCCACACACGATCCCCATCAAATAGGCTGATCCCCCTCTCCCACACACGATCCCCAATAGGCTGATCCCCTCTCCAACACACGATCCCCATCAAATAGGCTGATCCCCCCCACACACGATCCCCATCAAATAGCTGATCCCCCCTCCCACACACGATCCCCAATAGGCTGATCCCCTCTCCCACACACGATCCCCATCAAATAGGCTGATCCCCCTCTCCCACACACATCCCAAGGCTCCCCTCTCCCACACACGATCCCCAATAGGCTGATCCCCCTCTCCCACACACGATCCCCATTAAATCCAAGCTTTCCAACACAACAGTGCACTCTCCAAAAACCGGAAAGGGAAATGCACGTATATACAGAGTGCCTGCACGGCTCAGGACCTCTATTCGCGATTCCCGACAAGCGATACCAGCGTACAAACAATGCAAAGTCAGCATGTGCCACCAAATCAAGCCAGTTTCAGTTGACAAGGGCAACATTGGTGGCCGTCTGCTATCAACGTCCCGTACGGCTCGGCGCCTTCCGGCCGATAGTGAGCCTGCACGGACCAAGTCAGGCACTTGAACTTGGCCGGCACCTCCGCGCAGCACACCCTTCGCTACAGCTGTACTTCAGTAGAGCGCAAACCGGCGGCTGTTTTAGTACCGAATACTTTTGGGAAAATCATACGAATTATAAAATATCCTCCTGTGCTAGACGAGGCTGTATCCATGCCAAATTGGTTGGGTTATTGTCACTGTTATCAGACCAAACTCACATAATGAAGTATTCCATGGCTTTCCGCCACACGAGACGTCGTAAAATACAAGTGCATAATGACACAAGAAAATGAAGAAAGGATGAGAAATGGACAATGAGCCTGACAACATACAAAATTATACACACAAGCACAAGCAACATAAAAGATGATGTAAAATGAATGAAGAGACACGCACATGCACACCACGAATAGATTGTACTAGCTCCGATATAGTCATTGTGTAGAATGCCGTTCCAGTTTACGCCTGCATACAGAAACCGAAGTAGCATTCAGCTTATCCGAAATGACATGTGTGTCGTACGCTGCACGCATCCGAAATGAACATTCATGAATGTTCCTTCGCCGGAATTTGTATTGAAGCGCGGGAGGTGCAGCATGCCAGACTGTCTGGTGAAACGAGATACGAAGTCGTAAAATTCAAGTACATAATGACATACAAGAAAATGAAGAAAGAATGAGAAATAGGCAATGAACCTGACAGCATAAAAATGATACCCAAGAGCACAGGCGACATCAAAGATGATGTAAAATGAATAGTCATGCTCATACACACCACGACTAGACTTGTGTCACCTCCAACATAGGCGCTGTGTAGAATACCGTTTCAGATTCTGCCTGAGTGCAGAAATCGAAGTACCACTCAGGCCATTCGAGATGACATGTGTGTTGTGCGCTTCACATGTCCGAATGCTCGCTTTCCAGGGTTTGTCTTGACTCGTGGGAGGTGCAGCATGCCGGATTGTCTGGTGCAACGAGATACGACGTCGCGGTTGTATGCGATCTCTCGGTACAGTGAGATGGGCTCTTGTGGCATAAGTATATTGTTGAAGTAAAATCAGTTCGGTTTGTACTACGCTTACCTTCATCCCATGCTAGAGGAGACATGCGCTCGTCAGATCTAGTACGCGTTCGAGTGCGACTGCCACTTCTGAGAGTTTGCTGCGGCTGCCTGTGATGGCCAGCTGTGCGTCGTCGGCAAAACAGACCATTGGAAGCTGAGTCCGTCACATTCTGCGGGGATGTGTCATGTCGAGTTGTTACTAGCGATATTGTTTTTAAAAAAATGGATCCATGCATGGTCCCTGGAAAGTCCCCATGGGCACATTCCGTGGTTCGGGAAGCCTGTTCACGAGCCGAACACGCCACGTGTGACCTTGGAGATAGCTTGCGAACAAACCGGAGCTATATGCAGTTGTTTTTGTAATTAATAATTGTAGCATGGTCTACAACATCAAAACATTTTCTCTAGTCTGTGAAAGCCAACACAGGGACTTCTGAGTCACCCATCCTCCAAAGAACTTCAAACGATGTTTGCTTGCCTTTTGCGTCCGTCACGAGATGAAATCCAGCCTACTCCATAATTACCAAAAGCAGTATTTTCAACAGGATTTTGCTGCACCATCTAAGTTTGGTGTCCGGTTTTAGAGGTTTAGACTACAGCTTAAGCGAAAGAGGAAGTATCTGGCTTAAGTTCAACACACAAGAGGTCGGGATTTCATGTGCACACCTACCCTTATTCCGGGGTATTACCAATCCGATCCGAAGTCAATGTTTGGATGCAAGCGACGTAAATGTAGAACCTGATATGACCATGAGTTTGAGGTTTGCTTTGTCTTGCTTCTTTTTGTTTTGGCTACATTCAACAAGACCGTGCGACGACGCCCACCAGCAGTGTGGTCTGAGATGACGCCCACCAGCAGTGTGGTCTGAGATGACGCCCACCAGCAGTGTGGTCTGAGATGACGCCCACCAGCAGTGTGGTCTGAGATGACGCCCACCAGCAGTGTGGTTTGAGGTGACGCCCACCAGCAGTGTGGTCTGAGATGACGCCCACCAGCAGTGTGGTCTGAGATGACGCCCACCAGCAGTGTGGTCTGAGATGACGCCCACCAGCAGTGTGGTCTGAGATGACGCCCACCAGCAGTGTGGTCTGAGATGACGCCCACCAGCAGTGTGGTCTGAAATGACGCCCACCAGCAGTGTGGTCTGAGATGACGCCCACCAGCAGTGTGGTCTGAGATGACGCCCACCAGCAGTGTGGTCTGAGATGACGCCCACCAGCAGTGTGGTCTGAGATGCTTCAAGAGAAGACGAGTGAACATATTAACTAACACCTTTCAGTTTGCCTAGAAGTGGGCAATTAACATGACCAAGTATCAACGTCCTACCAAAAGATAGCGTAATCCCCAGCTCCTCATCCTCTGTCTGTGCCAATGACTTGTACCATGGCGAGGTGAGGTGGGGACGAGTGTGCACCATTATCAGTGGTGATGGCGCCTTTACCTAACGCCATGCACGGAAAACATTTTTACCAGAGGACAGCGAGTGAACCCGAAGCCTGCGAGTACCCCTATCCTTAACACGTATTGACCCTCAGTGGGCGGGTAGATCTTACCCGTGAGTATCGGGTAATTGTACCCACACACGGCGAGCTTGCTTTTGCATTTAACCTTCCGAGCCTGGTAACACAACCCAAAAACCTTCTACATCGAGTATTTTTACACTATAACTGTAAATTAGCCTGCACCTAGCGAGTACCTTCACCCGCAACACCTTTTGACTCTGTAAGAGTAAACTTCACACGTTTACCGCGGGTCAATCTGCATCTATCGGGTACCCGTATTCGCAACACGATTTGACTCTTTACACAGAAGTAAATTGTCCATGCTGACTGGGGGTTAATCCGCGCCTATCCGGTACCCTTATCTGCAAAATGTTTCGGCTCTGCACATGAGGAGAGTAGCATTCACCAACTGGTTGCGGTTAAGCCAGGCAACAGCGGGTCGATGACATGCAATCTTACGCAACACATATCGTTCAGCGGATAATTTCACTCGCCGAGAGCAGGTTAATCTGCACCCGTTGGGTGCCATCACCCGTAATACGCTTTGCCTCCATATGGGACAGTTACTTTCACCCGTTGGTTGTGGGTGCACTTTGTGACGTCATGGCTCTGCAAGCATGCCACTCAACATCATACCGAGTCACACAGCATCATCTCTATTCCCAACATTCTCACCATCATCCAGTACCTGAGTCAAGTATTTACTTCCGGTCTTTGCGAGACAAAGGCGAACACATCTAAACATGTATATTTTAAGCAAACGCATGCGCACTTTGTTACGAGATCAGAAGAAGCAAACGCTTCCTCATCTCATGGATCTTTGCTCAATTAAGGTAGTGACCAAAAAGTCACAAACAACAAATGCGCACTTTGCTAACTACGTTCACAGCCAACGGCAGAAGCGCAACAACCGAGCTGGTTTCTGCACTACCTACGAACGAACTGGTTACCCCAGACAAGGTAACCTGTTGTCTATCTTTGTTCTTGGAGGCATGTGTGGCAGGGAGGAGTCACATATAAAAAAAAACTTATGTACTCTTGGTTTGCAACGGGCACAGGAAATGGGTAGTGATAGTTACCCATGCTCCTGACGAAAGAGGTTGTGTGTTTTTACTCGGGGATCGTTACCAAGGGGAAGAGGCGTCCCATTTGAGCTGCAAGCTCTCTAGGCAGCTTGCTGTATCCATCCGTCCCCAGAACGTAAACACACAAGAGTGTTGCCGTGCTTTTCACAGCGATGTGGATGAGTTTTTGACCGAACACAATGAAGGCAACACCCCACTAGAGGAACTACCGCACTTCGTCGGATGGCAGGGCCATACACACGGTGCACTCTTCGCAAAGTTCTGTGTGATTGTCATCCCGCACGTGCAGTACCAGATGTGAACATGTTTCTGGAGCGTTGTAGGCGAATACTCCTTCGAGCTTTTTGAGACCGCCAACAAGCCTCTCCATGTTGCGTCCTGTATGCCAACAAACAATGATCACCAACTGAAATCGCGCAATTGCACAAGCACTTTAACACACCCACTAGTGGGCAAGGGCATAGTAGGAATTTTCCTCAGGTGGTCTCAGGTGCACCAGGTGGCACAATAGCTAGCAAGGGGCACACTCCATTAGTGCCATTATAATAATGTTGGCACTGGCCTCGAAGGGGTAGATAATATGGAGAGGATATTCTCTTACAACCTGTGACATAAGAATCCACACTGAAAACGAAGTTACCTCCGACTCGCGGGTTAACCCGCAAATCGTGGAGTATCGGTACACAGCCGATTCCAGCCCCCTCAGACCATGGTTATGCAACTCTCATATTGCGGGTTCAGTTACACCAGGACGACGGGTTTATCATTCCTTTTTACTCTTGGTGCCAGGGTTACTCTTTATCAGTTACTCTTAACTTACGAGTTACTCTCCACTGACTACCCTTCATCCAGTAGTTGCACATCATGATAACTCGCGGTCCCAGAGTTACTCCCTCGCTATTACCCTTCATCGAAGTGTTTCTCTCCGACACCTACCCTTCGTTCACGGGCTACTCTATCGTCATTACTCCTCGTTGGTGGCTATCTTTTAGGGGTCGCGGTAGCTCAGTGGGTAGGGCCTTTGACTCTTTGTTGCAAGACCGTCGGCTCAAATGCCGCAACCGGCGGAATTTCTAGTCCACCCGTGACCAATCCGTGTGAGTGGTCGGCGACGCTGGAAAACAAAACAGTCGAATGCGTCGTAAAATCCCAAGGTTCTTCTTCTTATGGGTTTTCTTTTGTACTTTATCTTCAAGTAGAAGTCAATCTTTCGTTTTTAGTCTCCCACAGCGATGCTCTTTTCAAGAATTCGCAGCACACAAGTCACCCTTGACCAGTTAGTGTCCATCGATGCCTGCCATTAATTTGTAGGTATTCGAGTGTCACTGCGCCAAATTTTGGATCAACTCCGATACTCTTACGCTTTTTCCTCGATTAATTATTCGGTTCTCTAGTTTCGAAGCTAATCACTCATACTCCCAATTGCTATTTCCAGTGAATCTTGAGCACTTTATCACTGAATTGATCAATGGAATAGGCTGCCTGCTTATGTTGTGGTGAGTCCCTCATTGATTGCATTTAAAAAATAGGGTTGACAAGTTTTTTAAGTTGGAAAATCTTGTTTTCAGTTCTAATTAGAGTTGGCTGGGGTGATATTTATGCCAGTAAGTGTACACTGTGCAGACCCCTTTGAGCAGACGTGGATGGAGTTTGAAGACAATTGTTGATGTGGCATGGGTGTGGAGGAGTGTGTTATGCAATATCAAGTAAATGCTGCTAGATAAGATGGGATGGATGGATACTTTGGAACGGGGATGTCCAAGAACTGAGAATATGGTAATGATTGGGATATCGGTCACACGATCCACGCATGTCACGCAAGAGTGAATAGGGCTAGACATGCTGCGGTGGATAGCTGGGCTAGACATGCTGCGGTGGATAGCTGGGCTAGACATGCTGCGGTGGATAGCTGGGCTTGCTGCGGTGGATAGCTGGGCTAGACATGCTGCGGTGGATAGCTGGGCTAGACATGCTGCGGTGGATAGCTGGGCTAGACATGCTGCGGTGGATAGCTGGGCTAGACATGCTGCGGTGGATAGCTGGGCTAGACATGCTGCGGTGGATAGCTGGGCTAGACATGCTGCGGTGGATAGCTGGATGAATGGGTATTGGTCGATGGGTAGGATGTCGGTAGATATTTTCTTTATATTTAGGATATTGGCTAGGATGTTGATTATGTTTTTGTTCAGGCTTTAAAGTATCTTCGCTTTACAGGCTTAACCCAGATAGGCTACTGTGGGTCTTATTAAGTATGAACACTTCATGATTTCATCGCAGGGCATTTCACTGTCAAATTACCCCATTCAACCTCCGAATGAGAAAAAAAATGAGGGGACAATGTCTGGATGCCCAAAACCAGGAATAGCCTATGTCTCCAACCCTGTTGATCTTGCAACACTGTGCAGTGACTTCATTCAGGCAGGACAACAGGTGTTAATTACAGCAATTAACTTCCGCAATAGATATACACAAAGCATATTACTCCTTAAAAGATCAGCAAGAATGAAGATGATGATGGAATATAAGGCCCACCCAAGTATAATACATGCACTATAAAGTATATAAAGATGAAACAAGACCATAGTGGAAGTTGGATCTAGGAGAACCCAGATAGATGTCACCAGTGGCATATGCCAGGGCTATGCAGAAGCCATAACACCGCCTGAACTCATAATTTGTATTATAACAGTTAGTTAGTTATTTGGGCTTTAGTGCGCATCGACTACATAGGTCATATAGCGCCCATTTGTATTATAACAAAGGAGATGGAAAGGCAAAGGGTGGATATGGAGATGGCAACTAAAGAAAATAAGTGTACTTCTTTATACAGATGATCGTCTTTTTCTGGCATGTTAGATAGAATATGATATAGCAAGCAAGCAAAAGCTCAAGTGAATTCGTCGAATATTCCGTCTGAGGATAAACAAAGAACAAAGTAGCATTATGATATGTAATACAAAAAAAAACAGCTCAAGAGTATTGAATACACGTGCGCTTACCCTCCACACCTTATGGTGCAAGTCTTATGAGCTCTACTAAGCAAACATAGGAAAAACCCAAGAACCAAAATGGTACGCATATACAAAATTATAGAAGCACAAAACCTGCACAGAACTGTATGCTATATGGATAAATATAATCATCCTTGATGAAGACAAGGGTTGTGAATGGTAGATCAAAAGTTGTAAGAGCCGTAGGAAGGAATAATGAACTAATGAAAAGTATCCTGAGTGGGAGGGAGAACAGGGTCAAAACAATGGATCAGAACTAATAAGAAATGCAGAAGGGAGCTGGGTTTATGATAGGGACAACTGACGTTGCTAGACAGAGACAAAGAAAGGAAAAGACAAAGGAATATGATGAAAGACATTGGAAAAGCAGCTCCAGAACAGCAGTAGGTTCACATTGTACGAAGAGTACAAAGCATGCAAACATGAATATTTTGCATGTGATAACACCCACGAATATACAATTTTGCTTCGGGCCACGACAAACACGTTTCATAAAACTACAGAAGACGCATGTAGGGGATTACAGAGTGTACATTATGCAGCATGGAAGGAGAAGAAATGCAAGAGTTTCTATTGGAAGATTAGCTTGGACACAAGAATGAGAGAAGATTAGGAAGCTGCAAAGACCACAAGGAGAAAGTAGATGAAGCAACGACAGACGTCTTCCTATGAATGGGTAGATACAAAGAAGACAATGGTCCACAACATGTTGCAGAGCTGCTCGAGACAGCTTGAACTTTTGGCACAAACCGAATCCTGATCATAAAGAGTTTAGTACCAACCTTATGGATCGCATGACATCGCATCTAAAGAAAAAGTAAGGACCTTTTGTGTACAGGAGCTGTTAGCAGATTCGACTAGGTTAGTTCAGGTTGTGGTTTTTTGTGGTAAAAATTTTAAACGAAAAAAAATTATGACAATTTTTCCTCTTTTTTTCTTCACTGGGTAGTTAGGCTAAGTTAGGATAGGTAATGCTGAATTTATATTTTCCAAATTTTTTATGCTATCTTACCTAGTTTAAAGCAACGTTTTTTTGGTAACTATATAGAAGCCGCTATGCCACTTTTTGGTGAACAATTTTTGGTTTTTCCTAATACGATTTAAATGAATTTAATATTCACTACTTTGGGAAATGAAAACTTCTCGAGATATAATAATTCAAGTTGCAGTACGTAAGTAATTAAGAATTATGTCATGTAAGTATATCAATAATCAGTCATTTCACGAAGGAAAGACCATCAAGATTATTCATATAACATTACAAAAATACCAGAAAACATATTTCATGATGCAGATAGACGTTATCTCACATGTCAACAAAATATGTGAATAGTGTACAAAACGTGGTTTGGGTGGGGTCGTATATATTGGAGAATTTAGTAATATTACAACAAAAAAACTTAACCTAACCTATCCTAGCCTAACCTACCCTAACCAAACCAAACCTCACCCCTTTCCTTGCTTCATGGAGGTAAGATGTGCGTCAAGGCTGTCTTGTGAATTATTAAAGCACAATAATGCCTATGATGTATATTATATATATATATATATATATATATATATATATATATATATATATATATATATGTAGTTATATATACTTATATATATATAGTTATACATTTTATATTATATATCTTTATATATATATATATAGTTGTTCGATAAACCTAGGGGGTAATACAGCTACATAGTTCAGGATATCTCCATTAGAACTATATTGTTGGAACTCAACATTTCGTTACATTTCCTAACATCATCAGGAGCAAAAACAGTGAAACCATGGCGATGCAAAAACACAGAGTTACACATCATTCATACAGTGACTGAAAATACACGGATGCAAGACGACGCACGATCGGTTTCATTGATCAATCCCTCCCGCCAGCTAAAACCTATCGTACGATTTTTAACGGAAAAGATGATGCCATATAATTTAGGCTGGGGCGCTGTTTTTGTATGCACAAAGACTCCATAATACGGAGGTCGAGGATCGAATTACAACGGGACAAGACACGCACGCACGCACGCACGCACGCACACATACATACACACACACACACATACACACACAGATATATATATATATATGTGTGTGTGTGTGTGTGTGTGTGTGTGTGTGTGTGTGTGTGTGTGTGTGTGTGTGTGTGCGTGCGTGTGTGTGTGTGTGGAGGCGGGGTGTTAATACCACAAGCATTTATTTTTAAGATCATTACGTGCGAAATGCATGAAGGCAATGGGCCAGCCCAAATGGAGGTATGATTGCAGTTTAATGTATCAACGAGACAAGTTTCACACATCTCCATGACGGGATTAGGTTTGGTGAGGTTAGGTTAGGTTTTTCTTTTAAGTTGGACAATTTTCAACACATGTTTGTTTTGAAATCCAGAAAATATTTTTGTTTTCTTCAAGAATAGATCAAAGGTTAGTATAGATTATTTTAGTTTTTTCGAAGGCGAAAATTTGTAATATTTTTTGCTGTTGAAAATTTTCCATGTATTGCAGATATTTGTATTGCATGGAAGGTTAGGATAGGTTAGGATATGTTGAATTTCCCTTTCTTTTGAACAATATTTTTCATTCTATATTACTGAATTCCAATCCCGTTCTTGGTACTATTTTGCCTACCAACTGGAAAGTGTGCATTTGCAGAGGAAATCAGTGGTCGCATCTCGTTAACCACATTCATGAACATTGCATTGGAAGAAGAAATTCCAGGAAGTCAAAAATTACCTTACACTGCAAATGTACCCAAATGGTTTATGGGCATACTCCATAGGGTCCCATGTTCAAGTTGAAATCATTGGAGGGGCAAAGCAAACATGGTGGTGGTGGGGGGGGGCACTTACCCCCTCAAAAGTATATAAACCAACACCCCTGATTGATACCCATGTGATTTCCGAACGAAATGGTAGATGAAGAAGGTGCTAGGTAATCTTCAAGAAGTCCAATAGATGCACTTATTCCTGATCTGTGCTCGGGGCCTTCCATATAAATACCACTTTTTGGTGATATTTTGCTCACCAACTGAAAAGTAAGAATTTGCATCAGAAATGAATGGTCACATCATGTGGTGTCTTAATCACATTCATACAAGTTGCATTGGGAAAAAATCAAAGGATTCATCGAACATCTTAAAACACACATTTACCATCAATACTATATCCCAAGGTCTTAAAGAAACCATGTACCTCCATTAGCCCTATTCACCCGTAGTTGACCTTTCTATAGAAGTTCTTAAATGTTAAGTGCAAGGCATGGGTGTTGCTTTGTCTACATTTGAAGGGAATTTGCCCCCTCAATGTTGGGTTTGCCCTCCCAATAATTATACTTTTAACATGGAACCTTATGGAGTGTGCCCCTCTGAATACATTATTTGGGCTGACCCATTTCATCCATGTATTGTGTCCTTCTCCAATAATTACCCTAAATTAACGCCCCTAGTGCAAACTGATGACTAGGTAGGTATGTTGTGTTTTCAAATGTGCAATGAGTGAAAGCAACTTACTAAATATCCCCTTATGTGGATTACAGCATAAATATCCTGCATTTACCAACAATTCAGTTTTAGCACGAAAACATATGAGCGGGGAATTGGGCCATTGTTACGCACCTTGTGCTTGAGCTCCTGCAACATCGATTAATGCAACAATTATTAAATTATTGACTTCATGTTATTAGTTCCCATAATAGCAACCTAAGAACATGCTCAAACTGCTCACACCGTTTGATCAGATCTCAGGGTACCTTCGAACACATACGCGCGAAAGCCTCCGCCCCTCCGTCACGCCGCTTCTTACCGACAGACGAGCGGGAAAAATAAATATGGCGGCCGCATCGCAAGTTTTAACATGATGAAGGAAAACCTTTCTGCAGTGGGTTCAACAATCCTGCATCATCTGTATCCACCCGCGCTGTTCGAATACGCAATAACAGTGGGTACGTACTGGGATAGATACTTGCGCTGGCTAGTACACGATATCGTTGGCAACGGATATTTCTGAACGTCCCTGCCGGGTGGGTGCTTTACTCGGATGGGGCGGGCAGTGAGCGCGTGTGACAGTAGTATATTGTACTGAAATGCTGATTGCTTGGAGAACAGCGAGTGAGATAGCGAGTGATCATTTTACCCCGGATCATGAATGCGCTCATGACGCATAACCAGGCACATCGTATTGGCACTGGTCGGGTAAATTCGCCGTCCTCAGGTAAAATGTTTTCAATTTCGCGTTCAATCCAGGCCGATATCCGGGTCCAGAGGGTATAAGCACTCCTGTCGTCCAGCAAGGAAGGCGCTAACCCCCTGTCGTAGACAATATCTGGCGACATGCTCTTTCATATCAAATACCTAAATCCCACCCGCAAATGCGGATGCGTTCTCTGGAACAGATGATATTTCTTCAGTTGTAGAGCCCGTCTCGCCCATCCGCCCGTCTGTCGGGCCGGCCGGCTCGTAGAGCGCCCACCTGGCTGAGATGCCTGATTGCGCCCCTGCGCCGCTATCGGGCGGAAGGCGACGCCGTCTGCCGCTGATACTGATAACGGCGGGCAACACCTCGGCAACTCAGCATCTGCGTGCCGTGACCGGCCGGGTGTTACGCTGCTCTGCCGTCGGCCGGGTGTTACGCTGCTCTGCTGTCGGCCGGGTGTTACACTGCTCTGCCGTCGGCCGGGTGTTACACTGCTCTGCCGTCGGCCGGGTGTTACGCCGCTCTGCCATCGGCCGGGTGTTACACTGCTCTGCCGTCGGCCGGGTGTTACGCTGCTCTGCCGTCGGCCGGGTGTTACGCTGCTCTGCCGTCGGCCGGGTGCTACGCTGCTCTGCCGTCGGCCGGGTGTTACTGCTCTGCCGTCGGCCGGGTGTTACGCCGCTCTGCCATCGGCCGGGTGTTACGCTGCTCTGCCGTCGGCCGGGTGTTACGCTGCTCTGCCGTCGGCCGGGTGTTACGCTGCTCTGCCGTCGGCCGGGTGCTACGCTGCTCTGCCGTCGGCCGGGTGTTACGCTGCTCTGCCGTCGGCCGGGTGTTACGCCGCTCTGCCATCGGCCGGGTGTTACGCTGCTCTGCCGTCGGCCGGGTGTTACGCTGCTCTGCCATCGGCCGGGTGTTACGCTGCTCTGTCGTCGGTCGGGTGTTACGCTGCTCTGCCGTCGGCCGGGTGTTACACTGCTCTGCCGTCGGCCGGGTGTTACGCTGCTCTGCCGTCGGCCGGGTGTTACGGTGCTCTGCCGTCGACCGGGTGTGGCACTGCTCTGCCGTCGGCCGGGTGCTGCACTGCTCTGCCGTCGGCCGGGTGTTGCACTGCTCTGCCGTCGGCCGGGTGTTGCACTGCTCTGCAGTCGGCCGGGTGTTACGCTGCTCTGCCGTCGGCCGGGTGCTACGCTGCTCTGCCGTCGGCCGGGTGTTACGCTGCTCTGCCATCGGCCGGGTGTTACGCTGCTCTGCCGTCGGCCGGGTGTTACGCTGCTCTGCCGTCGGCCGGGTGTTACACTGTTCTGCCGTCGGCCGGGTTTTACGCTGCTCTGCTGTCGGCCGGGTGTTACGGTGCTCTGCCGTCGACCGGGTGTTGCACTGCTCTGCCGTCGGCCGGGTGTTGCACTGCTCTGCCGTCGGCCGGGTGTTGCACTGCTCTGCCGTCGGCCGGGTGCAACATTCCACTGAGCGCGATACGCCCTTCTCCAGTCATGGACCAGCCTGCGGGCACTACGGCAGGCAACCTGCACTGGGCCACTAACGGGTTAGACAGAGACGGTTCTCGAAGGCGTATGCAATGATTTATCACCCCAACAAAGAGTCCTACGAATGTGTCATAAGCACTGATAGTGACACCAGTGATCACCTGTCACCGACATCATCGTTGCCACCAGTCACTGATAATACCAGTGATACCAGTCACCGACAGCACCAGTGACATCGATCACTGATGCTAATGGCTTCTCTCATTTGAATCATCACTCACCAGCGACACTCACCCGGTGTCACCGCACTACCAGTCACCAGTCACTATCATCCGCACTACCAGTCACCAGTCACTGTCATTCGCACTACCAGTCACCAGTCACTATCATCCGCACTACCAGTCACCAGTCACTATCATCCGCACTACCAGTCACCAGTCACTATCATCCGCACTACCAGTCACCAGTCACTGTCATCCGCACTACCAGTCACCAGTCACTATCATCCGCACTACCAGTCACCAGTCACTGTCATCCACAATACCAGTCACCAGTCACTATCATCCGCACTACCAGTCACCAGTCAGTGTCATCCGCACTACCAGTCACCAGTCACTGTCATCCACACTACCAGTCACCAGTCACTGTCATCCGCACTACCAGTCACCAGTCACTATCATCCACACTACCAGTCACCAGTCACTGTCATCCGCACTACCAGTCACCAGTCACTATCATCCGCACTACCAGTCACCAGTCACTATCATCCGCACTACCAGTCACCAGTCACTATCATCCGCACTACCAGTCACCAGTCACTATCATCCGCACTACCAGTCACCAGTCACTATCATCCGCACTACCAGTCACCAGTCACTGTCATCCGCACTACCAGTCACCAGTCACTGTCATCCGCACTACCAGTCACCAGTCACTATCATCCGCACTACCAGTCACCAGTCACTGTCATCCGCACTACCAGTCACCAGTCACTATCATCCGCACTACCAGTCACCAGTCACTGTCATCCGCACTACCAGTCACCAGTCACTGTCATCCGCACTACCAGTCACCAACCGTCACTGACATCGAGAGCAGCACCAATGACCACCTCAGGGATATGTTTATATTTCTGAATCGTGAATTGAGGAGCAAAATTTCGGTCAATTATATTCAGAGAGGACCATATTCTTTTTAATTCTGACAGAAACAACAACATCAGGATCAGATACTGTTAGTATTAATGCTATTATTATTCCTATGATTATTATAATTATTATTAATATTATTATACCTATACTTATATATATATATAGTGCTGTTTCGGATAGCAAATCTCCGGGGCACAGCTGTTTCTTTTTCTCCAGTCCTGCCTATCAACCGGGTCGCTAGCGACTGAAGCCGATTAGTAGGGGCGCATCAGAGGTACGCGACACAGGTTACCGGGCACGTGGGCTGCCGCCCGGTGACGTCATCGCAAGTGAACTTTCGCCATTGCCTGCTGACCGGGTTATTGATCTGGGATGATCTCAACGAAGCTGCGGCAGAACACGGACGTCAGCAGGAGCGGTGCGACCAGAGCTGCTGCTGACGCGCTTGGCACGAAGAGGCTCCATACCGGTCAGCTGAGCAAGTGGAACGGCCACGCCATTAAATCACCACGTCCGTCAAGTTGGACACGTATTCGGATTCGGATTAAATTATGAGCTCCAAATCTTACTAAAAGCTGGTTACAGGTCTATCTCGTCGAGCATATATACTAATCCGATATCCGCTGTACGATACCGGTTGATCTTTTATGACAAATATATGATAAAACGACGAAGAATGCTAGAAGGTCCAAAGTTGCCAGTATATTCGGTACAAACTAGTTTCAACACGTAGACGCTGAACTGCTCCATAGTGACAATGAGTTCGGCTTCGATAATAGTTGACGTGCAAGGTGAAACTCATGGTCAAACGACGGGGAACGTTAGAACGCCAAAAAGTACCGGTATATTTCACCGAAACAAGTATCAACATGGAGACCGTCTCTTGTTCCAGGGTGACTGATTTCAGTCTCGATGACCTCCACCCTTCCAGGTAAAAAGCATTGTCAAACGGCGGGCACGCTTGAACGCCAACAATTACCAGTATTTCCGGCCAAAACTGGTTTCAACATATAGACCGTCTCGGGTTCCAGGGTGACAGTGCTTTTTATCTCCATAGCAGCTGACTTTCAAGGTCAATGACGAATGCTAGGGCGCGATATATTCGTATTCGGATTCGAATACGAGCTTCAATTCCTACTTAAAGCTGGTTGGTTACGGGCCATATCGCCGAGTTATTTAAAAATTGTCCTTGAACATATAATTATAATAGTTATTACGGCCGTGTGACAGTGTCAAGGGAATATTATGCCAGTAACACCAACCTTCATGATGTAGTTACAAGTGATGCCTCTGGTATCCGCTCCTTCCGGATTTTCCGACCAAATCGGGTTTTTCAAACTTTCCGTATCAGGTCAGATCTAGGGTCAGATCCGGCTCTGATTGCCAGATGCTGGATTCAGCACCGTTACTGCACTGGATTCAGATGGTTTTCAGCAGCATTCAATGAGCTACAATTAACTATTCCTGTGATGCTTGAGGTCATTTTCCCTAAATGCAGTACTTGTTTGAACGACAGTGAGTTTACATAAATGTGGCCAATCAAATCTTGTTATTGTGTTCACTGACGATCCAACAATAATTGGTAAATTTGGAGATCAAGGTAACGTGATATTTCTTGGATTTCTGTGTGATACGATGCTTTTTAACGTGATTAAGACGATGCGACCACTCATTTTATCCGCAAATGATTACTTTTAAGTCAACGGCTGTCGATACAACTGATGACGTCACAGGCATAGTACGGAGGAAATGTGCTATGTTATTAACGGCATTTTATGAGTTAACGCTGCAAACATTTGCATACCTTAATGGGATGGTCCGGGCTGTGGCTCGTCCGTTTGTACCTCGATGGTATCGGACCGACCAGCACGGCGCTTGGGCTGCTGCTTAAAGTTTCGATGCTTGAAGAAGGAAATTATGAATCTCGCGGCCGTGGAATTCCTTCAAAAACAAATACCGGCAAACCCTGGAACAATTTAGGCAAATAAACTCGCTGGGAATGACACCGTATTGTCGTGAAAAAATGTCAAACTTGCTTGATTGTGCTCAAAAGAAAGCTTTATTTTTTTTGTGAGATACTGGAGCGCAACCGGTACACAGCGAACCCATCCTTGCACTGATATGCGTGGCTGCGTGGCTACGTGGCTTGCCTCAGCTGACTTTTGCTTGCTCAATCAAGAATTCGAAATTGACATATGAATATATAAACCGTAGAACAAAATAAATTAACCTGACCGAACCTAACCTAGACTAAGAAAACTTAGCATAACAAATATAATATATTGTAATATAAGATAATCTAACCTAACCTAACCTAATCTAACCGAAACAATCAGAATCGTCCCAAACAAACTTTTCTGCAACAACGCCATCAAATCTTGCGAACATTATTAGCGCTGCCGTTAACGCTAACAGCATCGCAAGGAACTTCCAGCCTTGATCAATAATTCCGGAAGCATGTGGTTGCGAATGTTCGTGTCTGGAATGAAGTGGAATTCAGTCCGAGACATAAGGTTTTCGAGGTGAAGGAGTATTGAAGCGAGTGCATGAAGTGTTGAATGTCTTCCCTGTCACGTCTGCGACACACCAGGTACGGATAATTTCGTACACCAGGTACGCGACTGGCTATATTTGTAGAGTGAAGATTATGATCGTGTATGTATTTGCCAACTGAAAAGTAATAATTTGCGGAGAAAATGAGTGGTCACATCGTCTTAATCACGTTAAAATACATTGTATTCGAAAAAATTCCAAAGAATCAAAATTTACCTTGATCTGCAATAATACCCAATAATTGTTTTGTCTAACCTTCGGAATGAATGCAATTGCAGTATTTATTTTTCATGATCTCGGAATCTGATAATGCTGTGGAGAGCTGTACTGAGCACTGTGGAATTAAAGACGATTGCGAAAATAATGTATTATGCTTATATTAAGTAAAATAGAATCGCAAATCATTATAATATATTTCGGGCATGGCCCTTCTTCGGAGACAGAATATATACACCGAGACATTTTACGTACAGGATTTTAATCATCATCTAAGTCCAAGTATCGACCATACGTAAATTCCAACACAACAATGGGCATTGCAACAAGCACATGTGCTGCGACCTTAACAGAGTAAAAATGTTCGTCGCTTCCCTAGACACCCACCTATACATCTACCCTATACACATATATATTCATGATACGTCATCGTCTACTGCTCTCGAAGTGTTCGTGTGTGTGGATGAACGAGTGTGTAAGTGAGTGAGTGAGTGAGTAAGTGTATGAGTGAGTGGCGAGTTAGTGAGTGAGTGCGTACATGGGTGAGTGAGTGAATTTCTGGGTGAATGATGGGGTGAGTGAACGTCTGTACAGTGGTCATGCTGTACAGACGTTTTATGAGGGTCCAGGAAACTACCATTGTGTTCAGGGGAGACTTTTGGTTCCTGATTTCAATGGATTCTGCAATTTTGAGTTCTGCCATGTATTTACAAATCCACAAGATTGTGATGCTGAGCGTTGCTGGAGTGATGATGTTTTCGGGGTGATTTGTGGCGAAGTGCTCTCCAAAATGGATGTTTTTCGTTTTGTTCTTTGACGCAAGAAGAAGTCTCAGAAGACGGTCCATGCCCGAAATATATTAGACTGATTTGCGATTCTATGTTACTTAACATGAGCATTTGGCTACCTTTTATATTCGTCTTTATCTCGGAATCTATTGGCATTCATATTACGAATAATCTGGCGAGGTGAAATGATAGCAATTGATCAATGAGCATTCAGTCAGAACAATCTGACCAGGTGTGAATTTTAACCTTCCACCGAACCTGGAAGATGAACTATTCACCCGAATATAAAAAGCAATGGTAATTTAATGCCAGTGGCTGACCAGTGGATGTGATCCGTCTGTTTGTCTGTCCGAATCCGTCTGTTATCGCGTGGGAGCAACAAGTTCCTAAATGTTCACCAATTTTGACAGATATGCGAGGAATGTTTGATGGATTATGATTACAAATGGTGCGGTTATTTTACCATTGCTATGATCAGTGACATGCCACTGGTCTATAATTTTGCATGTGAGTGTGGGCAAAGGGGTGAGGCTCAAGCAGTATATGACACCTGAGGATGTTCATAGTTGCGCACTAAAAATCAAGAGAAACTAAGGTATAAATAAGCATGTCATCATAGACAAATTTGAGTGATATCGAAAGATGAGTCAGCTTTTGGGGCGGTGGTTTTGGCGAGATCCTGACTACGCCCGTAATCCGTACCAGACCGAATAATCCGAGCGGATATCTTTGATCTGGAAAACTTCCGTTCCGGCCATATGTCCAAATTTTCGATCAAAATTATCGATCCAGCGTATTCCGGTGCATATCTTAAGTTATGAAGTTATGTATTAACAACTTCAACTGGAGCACCTGAAGCATCAAACAAAGCACCGGACATTTCAATTTTAGAACGAACCATACCAGCGGCGAATAAATATTGGCAGGATTCTTTTCTTTTTTTGGAGCCAAAAGACAGATAGCTATTAAGCTCATTATACCACCAAAATAATGTGGGTAGAGATAAAGTGCTCTGAAGTTGAGAAAGTTGTTGCATTCCACTCGGTGTGTGGGAAATGGTTCACGGATAGATGTTTTTTAACAGTGCAACGATACCTGTTGTTAACTAACAATAGCAGACCGAGTTCCATGTAAATGGCATTGACCGGGATTCTATCGGTCAGTGTCAATATGTCATCTCCCTAACACTAATGTGTACACGGTTCCTGAATATGGCTGAATGATTGTTGGTAGTCCCGAAGGTGAAAAAGTGGCCAACCTGTCACCTACACAATATCAAATACCGCAGGCTGTCACATGTTGATGACTCACGGTAAGACCCGTACACCAGAGTGCGAACGCGAATTATCCCCGATAAATGCTAAAATGGAACAAAGAAGAATGTTTTAGTCTATAAAGTATCTTCAATTTGGCATCCAGTCACTTATATCTCACCATTCAGCAGCTTGTGTAACTGCAGACTGAAGTAACGCACTCACTGCTCACTACACTGATCAGGCTGAACAAGACGCTGATTCGGTGATCAACAGTGATCTGAACGGTAGCGATATGTAAAAGTGGTAAAGTGAGCATGATATCTACGCTATTTATGCTATATGTTCATGGTGTACACTTCCGAAGAATAAGATGAACCACATACGGGTCACCGATGTGTAGCTTTGTATTGTTTTGGGAGAACAATTGTCCCTCGCCAATGTTGTCTCTGCACCCCACGCCCACAATAATTTCAACTTTTAACATAGACCCTATGTAGTATTCCCCCAATCCATCTGGACCTGCCCATACCTTCATGTATTGTGCCTTCCCAATAATTTTCCAAAACCAAAACGCAGACCGGTCAACAGAGAAAATCTATATGAAATATTATCATTGGCAATGCACTCATGAATTACTCAACTTGTCTGTGATGGGGCGAGAAGAAAATTTGGCTAAAATTCGGGAACAAAAGATGTCAATAAGTTCCCATATCATAATTGTAATCAGCATACGGAACAGCAGCCACTGGCAGCGACCGCACATCGTACGTTATCCTGTCTATTCCATCCTACCACAGCCGGTTACGGCGTATGCACATACATTTACACGTGGGTCAGTCTGACGAGGCGTGGCGCCCGACTGGCGGCGGCCACCTCTGCGCAGCCAATTCACCTCTGTGCTGCGGCAGATACAGTACACAGCTGCGGCAGATACAGTACACAGCTGCGGCAGATACAGTACACAGCTGCGGCAGATACAGTACACAGCTGCGGCAGATACAGTACACAGCTGCGATAGATACAGTACACAGCTGCGGCAGCTACAGTACACAGCTGCGACAGATACAGTACACAGCTGCGATAGATACAGTACACAGCTGCGACAGATACAGTACACAGCTGCGGCAGATACAGTACACAGCTGCGATAGATACAGTACACAGCTGCGGCAGATACAGTACACAGCTGCGAGAAGATACAGTACACAGCTGCGACCTCGAAACTAATACACAGCTGCGCCAATAGCCAGCGTACGCATAGGGGAAAGCTGAAGTGATCGGTATTGTCTCAGCGTGATCTAAGGTCAGGTCATGAGGTCCAAACCTGAGCAATTTACAAAGAGCATATATCAGCTTGTCTTGGGAACAACATAGCTTTACTTCAAAATTGATCTTAAAAGGTGTCGGGGATGTTTCCTTAGCTGTATTTCTTTTGGGTATGCTCATTTTGGTGCTATTTTGCCTGCCACTTGAAAAGTATGCATTTCAGAGGAAATGAGTCCTCGCATCCTCCTAATCACATTCATAAACATTACATTAGAACAAGAAATGCCAGCAAATCAAAAATTACCGAATCTGATCAAAATTCGGTATCAAATCAAAAATCAAAAATTTGAACAAATCTAAAATTTAGCTGCAAATTTCCCCCCCGAAAAAAAAGTATCACATTATTTCTCATTATATAATACCTCATTCAAGTCTATCTATTCGCATTTGTTTTGCTTTCCAACTGAAAACAGAAGCATTTATGATGAAAAGCAGGGTATTATTGTGCTTCAGGTCTTCACATCACAAGTTTTACACATGTTTTACCTCCATAAAGAAAACAAATAGGTTAGGTTTGGTTAGGTTTGGGTAATTTAGTTTTTTCACTTGGATTTTACTTCCTTTAAAAAATCCTGAAAAATTAAGAAAAAAATGGAAAGTTTTTTTTTCTCAAATGGATGTTATTTTAGGTTTGGTTAGGTTGGGTCAGGCATTCAAATGTTAAAAGTTGTAGATTATTTCTTTGAAAATATTCAGACTTTGTTTTGATTTTTTTAATCCAAAGGAATGTTAAGCTAGGTTCGGTTAGGTTATGTTGCATGTTTATTTGCTTTTCTAAGTAACTTTTTATGCTATGCTATCTAACTTCTTTCTGGCGTGATTTTGCTCACACACCGAAAAGTAAGCAGCTACGCAGAAAATGATTTGTGTCATAATCTTAGTCACATTAATAAAATTACATTGGAAAGGTAAATTCCAAGAAATCATAAAACACCTTAAAGCACAAATTTAACAAAGTTAGTGGGGATATCATCTTAATCACGTTGGTCAACATGAAATTGAAGCATCTTGTTCTCAAGATCTAATGACCCCTTGAAAATATAACTTAAGAATACAAATTAGATTCCTTACACTATAGCATCAATATCAAGGACAGCGCGTCATGGGTCATGTTTTGCGTCGGTTTCAAGGAATTCATAACACTATTGGTCAATGTAATAGGTTCTGCGAATGGTAAATTCCCGGACCCCAAAAAAATGAACCCATGGAAGTGACATAATGCAATTATTAAAATAGCAAAGGTTCATATTGGAAAAACAAAGCATTTATCATGATAAGGATTCCACATTTCTGCAGTGTGGCAAAATGGCTGACCTGACATGCTAGACTGATAAATATTGTGCATAGACATACTGCACCAAGTAATTTTTTACATCTGGGTAATTGACCCCCCTGGAAATTAAAAAAATTAGCACCAAAAATGTACAAGGTGTCATAGTATTTTTGCTTGCACATGAACAAAACACCCTCAGGATTGTCATATTTTCCAGACATGATGTTGGTTAGTACATTCAGTCTTACATGCAAATACATGCATTGCTGCACCTCATGCAGGCCACCTGCACCTCATGCAGGCCACCTGCAGGCATCATGACTGCCACCAGCCTCCTTCTCCAAAGGCAGTGTTTTGCAGCCGGATAGGTAGGCCGGTATGCTTTGCCTTCATATGTCTTTTCGACACTGTTGACTCACCATTGAATTTGCAGCCAGAAAGCACCTTTTCTCATGATGGCAGTGCCATATTAGCATCCACACCTTGGTCATGCACTGCACTAAGGTTTCTTGCATGTGCCACTTCAGTTAGGTATGACCAGGGTTCGATTTCTGTCTTGGGATTCTGGAATTGGAGAGGAAAATTATGTGGCATTACAGGTTGGTATGTAGCAGAGGACTTCGAGGACTTTTCTTTGAATCTGAATCCAGGATTTTGAGAGAAAAACCGTGTAGCATTACAAGTTGGAGAATGGTTTGATTTGTTTCTGTCATCAAACACTCCTTTCGTACTGTTCACGGTCATGATCTGTGTTTCCATGCTCCCATGATCATGACCAAGCAGCCAGGAGATGGCAGTCATTTTCAAACTCAATTCATCTTTTTGACAAAAGAGTGGATAATTTTCCGGAGATAATAATATTCTGGGCGGCCAACATCCAAGACAAGGCCATGTTTATAATACTTGTCCTGACCCTCAGAGACGAAACCCCATTTACGCAAGCATACACAAGTTCAGCTTCAGCAGCGCCTAGATACTTATCAGGTAGGTACGTTCACACTAAAACCACCTTTGAAAACAAACTGCACCGAAAAACGGAACTGTCGCGTCGGGTTCAACTTCTGGACGGGGACGGGACAGTTCGAAGGTGATAGGGCTTACCACGACAATGTTAAAGCCTATCGTCTTTACCTCGCGTGGTAGTTTTTCTTCAGTCCCCCCCCCCCCCCCTGTCCCCTCGATCATAGCTTCTACACTGCTTCAGTACGCTTCTGATGCATGTACTGAAACAAGATGAGCACGTATATGTGTGGATGGCTAGGAAAAACAAATTGACTGGACATGTTAAGAAGCAAAACAGCCTGATGATAAATATAATCCATACTCAATGATAATACGGTACAGTAAGTTGTCACCATAGCTGGAGATGTCTTCCAAATATCTGCCACCTACGCTCCTGGCCGAGTAGCAGGGTTTTTTTTCTGGGCAGTCGTACATAAAAATGAATGCAGAAAACTGAATAGGATATTTCGTGCAGTAAAATGACAGCAATTAAGCATAATATATAACACATGTGGAGCCGGCGTATTACACTCTCAGTACTGCGGTATGCTGGAACGATGCTCGACCACCGCTCAGTGCAAGTGTCACCGGTACCAACGGCAGAACACTTCATGAAAATATAAATAAAAGAAAAAACTACCGGTGCTCGTGGGCATCCGGCCATATGTACGACCCACCAAAAGAAAAACTCCTGGGAGTTCGGATATTTCTCTGTCATACCCCAGAAATTCCACATCTTCTTTTTTTATATGAAAAATATTCCGACTTGGGAGAGATGGTTACGTGGATTTCACATCTCATTTGTTTTCAGTTGCTAGCCGCAAAAACAGCCTAGAGTTTGCAGCTTAAAAATATATGTACAGGGGAGAATCAGGAGAGATGGTGCGTGCAACATCCAATTTCATCCATATGCCCAGGCAGACCCTACTTATTGCTTGAGATAATGTTGTAGCATATTATTTCGTTGTGTCCTTGCATGTCTACACTTGGTAATCATTTCATATTTCGGGATCGGTTTTAACACGCGCCATGAAAATTACGAATTACGTAATTTGCCTCTGAAAATTACGCGCACTGTAGGGGGGCGGATTCCGGCCCCTCCCCCCCCCCCTTAAGATCTCGGCTCCTATCAAAGCTGGAGTAACAAAATTCCCAGGGTGAAATGGTACGGTAGTGACCTCTATTGTGGGGACATTTCATGATCTTAGGTCAATATCTTCAAGGTCAAATGAGGTCACATATGTCAACATTTTCTTGTTTTGTGTGGCTTGGTTTGTCATAGTTATGGATCACTGTGATTGTGTTTAAATGCTCCAAAATGGGCATCAATGATGTTTTAGACATTACTAATGATGCAATGCAGATGCTAGACCCGGCATTTAGCCTCAGGTCAACTATATAGCAGCACTTTATCATGTCAGTTGCCTGTCCCAGTCACCGGAACCGGGCCGCCCGCCCGACTGCTCCGTCGGGCAGCTCAGCGCAATCGGCTTTGCGAAGAAAGGAGTGAAGTACATGAATAAAGTATGGAACGCTTAGGTACACAATGACAAACAATAGTTTTCAGGATGTGTAGGGATTAACATGCAAAGCGACATCAATCGCATGACAGTCATTTGCATTTATGACAACATTCCAGTTGACCAAGTTTGGTTCCATTAACCTGTGATGAACTTGACCTGACTAGACCTCGGTGACCTGACATGACCTTGAAACTATACAGCATAACAATACATGTGTTTTATGCTTCCCCCCCTGAAAAAAATTATGATAAATGTAAATTGAGACCGATAGGTGGGATTTGCACAGGGAGACGTGGGACGAAGCACAAGTAGTGATGGCAGGGATTCTAGGACAATCGTATATATGATAGATGCACGTATGCAAAAGTGCACACGAGCGAATGCACGCATGACAGATGTACGTATAACAGATGTATGCGAGCGCACGTGCACGCAAGTGCAAAGATACTATCGCAAATGTACGTAGGAGCAAATGCACGTATGGGAAGTGTACGTATGTATAAAGTTACTCAAGTGCAAATGTGTGTGAGCGTAAACGTACCTAAGCGCAAATGTACATAGACGCAAATATACATAAGTGCAAACGACGTAAGTGAAGCAAACGGCATCCGTTGAGCAGTTCGGAAACTATCCACGAAAAACTTTAGGTGTTGCATCAACCCTCTCCATCCCCTCCACTGGCGAGGGTTAACGAGGGTTAATATGAATGGGTATGGTGTGAAGATTAACACGGCGCAACCACCGATTGTAGGACAGATCATCGGGTTATGGAATATAGGTTGCAGAATATGTAAGGTGAAGTATGAAGAAGGAAGAATATTGAGTTTTTAATTGTGAATCTAATAGTGGAATGATAAAAAAAACATTGTATGTGGCATGCAGTGCTACATATTAATCAATGGGGAATCAATGAAATCTCGACAATAGCTGCAATATTTTTTTTTTAATTCGAATGTGAGTAATCAGCCTACCTTGCATTTTAAGAGATCCATGCTTTGGCATTTTGTTGTTAACTCTAGAAACCTGGCAATAGAGAAAGGATTACTTTCTGAGGGAAGGCTTGTATTTACATTGCATTGCCATTCAAGACATTTTGAAGAAAATGATGCACATTGCTTTTGCAACCATGCACAAAGAGCAGCAAAATTGCACTTCACCTTGGATATGGCATTTAAGGAACATATTGCAGTAACACACTTGTTATGGTGATGAAGACGATGTGACCATTCATTTCGGGTGTAGATGCATACTTTTCGGTTGGGAAGGAAATAATACCGAAAAAGTGGGCTTTGAATGGGATGATATGAACCGAAGAATAATGCAAAACACGCAACAAAGTCATAACAGAACAAAACCTGAACTAGCCTAACCAATTCTAGTCTCACCTATTTTGCTAGTTTAACCTCTTTTTTAGAACAATGTTGTCTTAAAAATATAACAAATGTGTTCACCAATTTCAAACGTTCCAAAACAAATAATCGAACCTGACAAAACCTAGTCAAGCCACCTTGTTGCTTTACGGAGGCAAAAGGTGTGAATAAATTGTACCGTATCTCAACAAAACCGCAATATACCACTAAAAAAGAATGGTATCAGTAAACAATCGGAGCATAATGTGATACAATGCTAGTCTGATTCCATGTAATGTATTTTAGCATATTTACAGCCATATTCTCTTGCTCGATATCTGGTGAAACCAATTTACTTTTTCCTTCATTGCTGTTGTAAGCTTTACATTTGAAAGCATTGATATGCTTGAGCTCTCAACCTATGTCATTGATGATATGCTGTCTTTAGCGATGAGCATGCCAGAAATCTTGAAAATATGCATAGCTCTTGTAGCTTTCCTAACAAGGGTTGAACACTTTCTGATCACCATAGTGGCGTAGCTCATTTCCGTGTAGCGGCGTAATTTTACTTCAAACATCTGGTGGCTATTCACAACACTTGCTGAACGCCATCAAACATGACAACGATGCAGTCTGACCATTTTCGACCAGGCTAACATCACAACAAGACATACAATTATGCTTTATTTCAACTTGCAGAACATCATGTATATGGACGTACAGTCGAACACCTGTTGCAAGCCACTCTTTGCGGTCACGGTGCACGTAGGCTGTGTCCTGAAGCATCATTTTCACAATCTTCACGTAATTTCATTATTCACGTTTTTGAGACACTGCGCATGTGGACATTCCGCATGGGACACTGCTGCACAATGGTCCATATGTTAGGAAAATGAAAGCAGATCAAACGGCGTCGATTTGGTTTTGATAACCAAATCGTTACAAACGGCGTCGATTTTGAAGTTCACCGAAACAGAATTTCTGGGGTGAATATGGAATCTGAGACTGTGGGCACCTTAGGAATTGTCAAAATAATCTCGGAAATTCCGAGAGAAAAAATAACATTGTATTTTTGCGCGATGGGTGTAGTAGGACGTTTTCAGGCCGTTTTCTGTGATTTCTGGTAACTGCAACGCCTAGTAGGGCATCAAACCTGGTAATAAAAGCGCGGCAAACAGCTTGGATTTACGGAAATGGTTTTTTGAGATTGCAAATATAAATTGACACATGATTTTATGATGGCATCTAAGACAACTCGTCCTGACGTATTGCTTTGGTCGGGGATATTTTTTTAATCGGTAAAAGTTTTTTGAACGAGGTAATTTTGAAATTCCATGTGCATTCATAAATCTGTAGAGCTTTAAATACGGCATATGTAAGGGACTCTCAACAGGTACAGATAGCCAGCAGCCAATGGCACATATTTATTTTATGGAAAGTCAATTTTGAGTTCAAACATTTCCGCAAAATGAATTTTACAACTTTGTCGATTTTGGAATGTTTTGCTCTTTTAAGCCTGCCAGAGTTCTGAATTTTGTTTGCATCAAGTTTCCTTTTGGTGAATCCTTTTCATTCTTTTCATTTATGACGCTGATTGTGAAAACAAATCTGAAAAATCGGAGATGGCCCATTCCACGACAAATGAACAAATGAAAGGGCCAAAATAACACCCAATGCATCATATTTTGCTGAAAATATTTGTGAGGGGTTATCTGATGCGCCAAATCCAGTTGTGCCATTTTCAGAAAGATCAGGTCAACGGTCAAGGAGTTATAGCATCGAATATTTTTTTTAGATGTCACCTAACAAGGGTGTTTTGAGGTCTTTAACTCAATGAAGATCAATCTGAATTGCGCAAAAGTATATATCGGTGAACTCACAATGAACCACTGCATCTTTTGACGATTTCGAAATTTTCGTTTACGGGATAATTCAAGTCGTGATATCGTGACCTAAGGTCACGTGACCTATTTTACCTTTCGGGACAGTCACAATGCGATTTGAATAAGTGTACAGATGAAGCTCGATATCTTATCTTTCGAAGAAAAAACAAATAGGGTTTTGCTCCCAAATATCTACATATTCGTTCAAAATTAGGCATGCATGGTTGTTTTTGCGCTAGTTTATCGTGGCCTGCATGAATATGTATTTAGAACGGTATATTACTGAAATACAAGGCTTTTGACGTTCGAGGCACGTGATGGGATGACAGTGTTAGTCATCTGATCTTGAATGTTGTGTTGCACAAGTATTCTAACACGTGAGGTCCAGGGTTAAACAAAATGGCAGAAATGTCTCCAAATTGTGGTAGTAGATGATTTATGGGTTATACCTTACCATGAATTACAAGGAGATAGAAGCATACACAATATAGCAACCACATTCCGATAACCGAGAAGCCATTCGATTGGTTGTTTGTTTATTGGTTTTACGACACGTCGACCGTTGAGTCATGTAGCGTCGCCAATCTCTCACGCCGATTGGTCGCGGGCGAAGAGTAGCGACAGGTGAGACTCGAACCCACAACCTTTCGATTGTGAGACGAGCATCTTACCTCGAGAAACCATTCGCACAACCAATTATTGCTTCGCGAAAATAGAAATCTGCGAATGTAGTGAAGCATCAGGAAGGTGCAGAAACAATGGGTGGCACCGTGTTTGGATGACCAGTGCTCACTGCTCACTGTCGCTGACCGTGCTGCCTGTGAAACGAGGAGATTTCTGAGGGTGTCGGGACGCAGTCAAGGTGAAAGTGAGGCTATTTTATGAGTTGGACCAGATCATCCGGATGTGTCTCGGCAAGACCGAACGTATCACGGTGCGACATGTTGATGGAACCAAAAGTAGATTTCAGAAAAGGCTTGCTTTAGGAAATTTGTGTGAGATATAAGATCTATACAAGCAGCACTCTGAAAACCCTCGCAACAGCTTCCTAACCTTTTGCTGCCCTTCGTCCCAAGCATTGCGTCTTGGTAGGCAGCAGTGGGACTGTGCACTATCATCAAAACCCAAAACTGCTCATATCCGCTCTCGGCCTTTCCGGTCTCAAATACCGTAACCTCCTCGATCACGCGGAATGTGGCACGGAAAACCGTGACTGCATGATCCACAACTGTGAGGACTGCCCTCGTGAAGACGGTGTGATGATCGTTCTGAGGATTATTCAGGTGGACAAATCAGAAGAGAGTGAAGGTGATTTAGCCCCAGATGATGACACGGATAATAAGGTTAGGTACAAACAGTGAATGAGCACGCATCGCTGTACACTCGCAGAAATAGTCGAGACCAAAAAGGAAAGCATGCGATATTTGAGCCAGCAAACCGTGAAGCTGACTAGACACCACTCTGTGGCTGACAAACAAGGCCAGCACTTCACCTACGCAAAGGCTACTGCCAGGTAGGGCGAAGTGATTGTCTAGTACGATTTCGCTGAAAATTATTCATTTGTGGTACAGGATACAGCTCAAGGCTGTACCCACTGGTATTCGTCCCAGTGTACCGAGCACCCCTTTGTAGTGTACTGGCGTGAGGACGAGGTACTGTGCCATCAGACCTACTGCTGTATCTCTGACGGCACAAAGCACAACACCGACATGGAGCATGCGTTCCTGCAACGGATTATCTCAGAAATTTGGACCGCAATACCTGACCTAAAAATACTTATTTCACAAACGGCAGTATACGAATAAGCATGACTTCGTCAATGTGTGTCAGCATGAGACAGATTTTGTGCTATCCTGTGAGTGGCTATTTTGTCACATCCCATGGCAAGGGCGCTTGCGACGGCATCGGGGGCACAGCCAAGCGTGCCGCGGCTCAAGAGTGCCTCAAGCGCCCGCTTAACAACTAGATACTGACGGCGGAGGACATGTTTCAGTATATGTCGCACAAGTTAGCCAGCTGCGTCAAATTCATATTTGTATCAAGGCAGGAGGAAATGGACGTTATGACCCACCTCACCGAGCGCTTCTCGAAGGCCATCACGGTGGAGGGAACACGGGGGTACCACAAGTACGCACCAGTGACCCACAGCACCGTAATAGTTCATGATCTGCTTACCGATGCGGGACGTGTGTTAATGGTAGTTGGGTGAAGTGAGACGTGTTAGTGTGCGCTCCGATACAGATTGTGTTGATTAACATGTGCACTGGAAGGGGGGTGGCAAATCCGCCCACCCCTCCGGTTTTTCGTACATAACTGCAGATTTTACCGGTCGATATACGCGATTTTCTGCGTACCTGCTTAGAAATGACCGGCGCGTCGTTTAGAGTAAGAATGGAAATCGGCCGATTTGTTTTCTTCAAGTTAGTGGTCGTTAAAGTAAAAACAAAATCCTAGTGCCAGACCACAAAAATCGGCACTGATGCGCTTCCCGTATATTCGCAAAAGGGAAGTGTTCTTGGCAATACTAGCGACTTGTTTGATGTATATTGATATCCTATATAGTTCCAAGGTCATGTTAGGTCACCGAGGTCAAGTCAGGTCAAGTTCATGACAGGTTAATGGAACCAAACTTGATCAACTGGAATGTTGTCATAAATGCACCACTGTTTGTCATTTGTACTGATTGTCATTGCGTTTCCATACTTTATTCATGTACTTCACTCCTTTCTTCACGAAGCCGATTGCGCCGAACTGCCCGACGGAGCAGTCGGGCGGGCGGCCCGGTTCCGGTAACTGGAACAGGTAACTGACCTGATAAAGTGCTGCTATATAGGTGACCTGAGGTCAAATGTTGGGTCTAGCATCTGCATTGCATCATTAGTAATGTCCAAAACATCATTGATGCCCATTTTTGAGCATTTAAACACAATCACAGCGATCCATAACAATGACAAGCCAAGCCACGCAAAACAAGCAAATTTTGACAAATGTGACCTCATTCGACCTTGAAGATATTGACCTAAGGTCATGAAATTTGCACACAATAGAGTTCACTACCGTACCCATCCACCCAGCGAATTTCGTTTCCCCAACTTTAATAGGAGCCGAGATCTTAGGGGGAGGGGGGCGGAATCCGCCCCACCCTCCAGTGCGCGTAATTTTCAGAGGCCGTCCAGGGCGCGTGTTAATATTATCGCAGTGACAGATCATCAGTCTGAACTGGGATTCTGACAAGGTATGGAATGATCTACAGATCTGTAGATCATTAAATTGCATTGCATTATAATAATGTACTGCAATGCATTATTGTAATGCGTTGCATTGCGTAACTCTGTTACTATATTTTATGACACCGATGAAGACGGCTCATGATCCAATGCGATTCATTTCAGGCTCAACATGTGTCAATGGATGCGTCTGCGCCAGATATTATCAAGCAGTTCAAGATGAATGATGTTACTTAGCCAATGAGGTTCATCTTTTCGTTTCCAGAGCGTGGGGTTTGAAACGCCAGAAGGTTGATATTACAGTGATTGGCGGTGATAAAACCCCTTCAGTGTTGTCGGTGAAATATGATCGTACCTTGTTGGTGTGCTGACATTGGGGCAGAAATATATTGCATAAGGAGAAAACATTTATATTACTCTTCTCCTTAAAAGTGACGCTGTAGGATTTCACAAATCACCTTTCGTCGCTTATTAATTTCCAAAATAGCATTGTGACTGTCTCGAAGGTAAAAGGTCCTGGCTCGAAGGTCTAGGTCACGTTTTTTAGGTCACAAGCTCACAATATCAAAGAATGCGTGAACAAAATTTCGAAATTGACACAAGATGCAGTGGATCATGACAAGTTCAGCGATATATAGCTTCGTGCAATTCGGGTCGCTCTTCATTGAGTTCCAGGTCTCCAAAGACTTAGGTGACCTCTCAAAAATGTTCGATGCTATAACTCCGTAAATGTTGCCCCGATCTTTCCCCAAATTGCACAGCTGGATTATGGAGACAAACTAACCCTATGTAGGTATTTCCATCGAGATATAGAGCGTAACTTGGCCCCTTCACTTGTCAATTTGTCGTGGAATGGGTCACCTACCACAATTTGGAGACATTTCGGCCATTTGTTTGTCCATTTGTCACCATTGACCTCACAACGAGTCAGAAAACATGTGCAACACAGCACTCAAGATCAGATGACTAACATTATCATCCCATCACGTGCCACGAACACCAAAAGGCTTGTATTTCAGTAATAAATTGTTCTAAACAAATATTAAAACAGGCTACGATAAACTAGCGCAAAAACAGCCATGTATGCCTACTTTTGAACCGATATGTAGATTTGTATGGGCAAAATCCTTTTTCTTCGAAAGATAAGATATCAAACTTCATTTCTACACTTTTTCAAATCGCATTGTGACTGTCCGATGGTTAAAGTAGGTCACGTGACCTTAGGTCACGATGCCACGATTTAAAATGTTTCGTAAACGAACATTCCGAAATAGCAAAAAGATGCAGTGGATTATTGTGAGTTCACCGATATATACTTTTGTACAATTCAGATTGTTTTTCATTGCGTTAAAGACCTCAAAAGACAACATTGTTTGGTGACATCTAAAAAATGCCCGAGGTTATAACTCCTTGATCGTTGATCTGATCTTTCTAAAAATGGCACAGCTGGATTCGGAGCATGAGATAACTCCACAAAAGAAGTATTTTCATCAAAATATAAAATATTGGGCGTTGTGCCCTTGTCGATTTGTCGTCGTCAGATATAAAAAAAAAATTGTTTGAAAAATTTAAAAGTTGAAATTCCATACACAAAGCCACACCTCTGGTAAGGTGAGGATGCTCACGTTTTCAATGGGCTTACCGATACTTCAGCAACATTTTGTGTTATTCGCTTTGTATGGCGACGATACGAATCGGTACAGTTACCCCGTTTGCATGAGCAGGTCAGCCGTAAACGGAAATTTCCGATCCGGTCGATTCGCAAAAGTTCCGATCGCGTGGCCCGTTTACAAGAGCAAGGCAGCCACCTAATCGGATTTTTGCGATTTGATGGCTGACGCAATGTGGTGAAAAGTTCCGAATATTTGGCGCATTTTTGCGTTTCTGACGGACCTGCTTCGAGCAACGGCGTACACAAGCACTAGTTGGTTGGTTATTGGTTTTTACGACACGTCGACCGTTGAGTCATATAG
Organism: Ashinkailepas kermadecensis; assembly: GCA_034440615.1. Taxonomy (NCBI): domain Eukaryota; kingdom Metazoa; phylum Arthropoda; class Thecostraca; family Neolepadidae; genus Ashinkailepas; species Ashinkailepas kermadecensis. The sequence goes on along the minus strand of JAOTOM010004792.1, from coordinate 369,860 downwards.
CGTCGCCAATCTCTCACGCCGATTGGTCGCGGGCGAAGAGTAGCGACAGGTGAGACTCGAACCCACAATCTCTCGATTGTGAGACGAGCATCTTACCCCTAGACCACTCGTCCCCACACAGGCACTAGGTATCATCAATGATCCATGTGGTTAGAGGTTGCTGGGCAGATATATAGGGAATCTGTGAATTCGAAGGATTCACGCAGCCGATGACATGTTATCGATGACAACATAGCCCTTTCTTCTTCGTGAATCAAATGGTGCATTGTTTCCAGGCCAGACTATGTTCTATAGTATAGGTTCCAGACTATATAATATTGCATTGTTCCAGACGGCCTTGTTCCAGACTGTGCAATAGTCAAATAAACAGGGTAAATCAGGTTCACTACGCAATCCAAGTGATAAATCAGCAAAGCCCAAACGCTGTCGCAAATCCGCAAGTTGAACACTCCGCCACATCGTAAGACTCACGGTCGGGACACGCACTAATAACGTGACGTCTCAGCGCCGCTTTCAGCTGTTACGTGTCTGATCTTTGTGTTGCATCAATAGGTTTGCAATTATAATTAAAAACGGGACGTTCATTTTTCATAATTACCCTAAATTTACTAAAAACATGCAGAGAAAAGCTTCAAGAAGTATCATGACCCTTGCAGCCGTAGCATTATTTGTTCATGATTGCCGCTTATCGCAAACATCCGCCTACCAAAGCGTACATTTGCGTTAAGCTTTTCGCATGTTTTGCTAGGCAAAAGCCCGTTTACAAGAACATTATTTTCGTAAGTTTTCCTAATGGCATCGTATTAGGAAGTTTTGCTGCTCATATTAACGGAGTAAGTGAATTTCACAATTGCTTGTAGCGTTTATGTACGTTGAAAAAAATCACCACTCCTCTTTCCACCTGGCGTTTTCAAAAACTGATTCGCTCTGCCAAGCCTGTTATCGTTTCCTTCCCGATGTCAACTTCTCTGTTGTCCACCGGCATCAATGCCGGTGCCTTTATCTCCTTCGGAACCGCCACCAGGCTGGAGAGTATTGAGCTATGTGCGGACAGGGAGTGCGAATATATGTACGAAGTATGGATCGGGTGGGAGGGAAGACATACGCGAGACAAACACCTCGGCTTTTATTTCCCTTTAACACATAGTCATCAGCAGTCCACAAAGACGCAATGCTTTTTCTTCAGCACAAAATGATAAAACATGCCTAACACTTGATCGCTGACACAAAGTGATCCTCGTATTTGTTATAGGCACCCACCTACCGCGCCAGATGCAATATGTAGGTAATAGAACCTGATTCAATAGGGTTGGGTTGCGTTATTTCCATGTCTGTTGTTATTCAATACATGTATCAGTTGTTCCGAAGTGTAACGTAGTTTATATAAATACTGTTTGGGTCGTCTCATTTATATGATTGCGCAGCCCGTAATGTTGTAGTCCCGTAATGCCGCCCCGTAGGTGTACCGCGCAACGAGCCTGAGCCGGCCGGCTGTTCGCCGCCGCGCCGCGCCACGGTTGTGACCGGACGCTAGGGCCAAAGCCCAATCTCGAACAACAGACGGCCGCCTACCGAGGTCGTCTGTGGGGCTGGGAAATGTGACCTCACGGCTCGTCACTGGGAGGCCTCGCCGGGTTAGATCGGAAGGAATACGTCATTTAGCTTCCAATGGAGATCGAAGCCCCGACACGTCATCTTGGCGACATCCAATCAGGAATTAACAAATCATCTTAGCAGTGGTTAGCTGACTAGGGCTGGATACTGGCAAGCCGTAAGACGCCCGTTTAGTCATGGAGTATTCAGTGCTATCAGCTCAAAACTAACCAGAGCCGCTGACTACTCCGCTGTGCCATAATCTTGGTGCTACTGACTGCTTGTTACAGCAGTTTATATTTTTCATTTTTCGTGGGGCGACACCCGTCGCTCTTTTCTCATTTCTTTTCTAGTGGGGTGACACCCGTCACCCCACCCGTTTTTCGTCGTCGTCGTATTTCCGTTCCCTGAGTTTCTGTGTGTCCGTTATCTTTGTTTATATTACACTAGGTAGGATTTTTTCCCCGTGATGGGGAAGAAAAGAAAAAAGGATACGGACCCATGCTCGCCAACGGACTCGGACTCGGATTTTCCTCCTCTGACCACACCCGACGACCATCGCACGAACACAGACCTGGCCCCTGATGCTCCCTCGACTGATGGAAATGTTGATGATCCGCGCCGAACTATTCCCCTCGATGACGCCATGGAAGCCCTTTGCGCCTCGCCGAACCCTGCTCGTCCCAAGACCACGACCTCGCCTCGCAATCCAGACCAGACCATCACTCTCCACGCCGCTGACCCACGCTCGAACCAGACCACGTCCTCCCAACCTGAACCAATTGAACCTTACCTCGACAGTGCTGGATCATACATCGTGGTAAAGCCTGTCGAGGAGTCCGTCTCCTTTCGTCGTGTCAACGTTTTCTGGCCAACCAAGCAGCTCCTCGCCATTTGTTCCTTAGCCAATCCTGACATTGAAGCCCCAGCCAACGGAACCCTCGTCATCAAAACCCAAACCCGAGCCCAGACCAAAGCCCTCCTCCGTACCACCACATTTTGTGGTAAATCCGTGACCATTTCACTCCACTCCAACCGCAATTCCACCAAGGGCACCGTCTTCGCGCCGGAGCTCCGCTTCATGTCTGAGGAAGATATTCAAGCGGAGCTCAGGCCGGAGGGGGTGACCCACGTCCGCCGCATCACATCCTTCAAAGATGGCCAGAAACGTGACACGAGTCTCCTAGTCCTTACCTTCAACTCTACAACTCTTCCCAAGACCCTCCTCGCCGGCTACATCCGATTCCAAGTCCTTGTCTTTATTCCCAATCCTCTCCGCTGTTTCAATTGTCAGCGCTTTGGGCATGGAAGCAAGACTTGTCGCCAAACAGCACGCTGCCCAAAGTGTGGTGAATCACCCCATCCTGATTCCACCTGCTCCAAACCTGTCCACTGTCTCAACAGCAACACACCCGACCACCTGACCACATCACCCCTCTGTCCAGTATGGCGCAAGGAGAAGGAGGTCTGCGCTGTGAAGGCCACGACCGGGGTGTCATACCCCCAGGCCCGACGGTCTGTCGAAGCCACCTCCCTGTCAACGAAAACGTATGCTCAGGCGGCCACCGTTGCTCCCTCCACACGTCGCGTCAACACTACTTCTGCCTCGATGCAAGCAGACATGATTCCCGGTTTAGCTCCACTAAAAAAACTTACTCCACTGACCACACCGACACAAACCACCCTGGCTCCCAACACTCAGACCACTCCGACACAAACCACCCTGGCTCCCAACACTCAGACCATTCCGGCTCCAAACAAACGGACCACTCCAGGGAGGAGTGATAGGCCCCGCAGTCACTCCGCTGCGGGAGCAAATTCTCCTTCCCCGTCAACGGGCCGGCGGTCCGGCCCAGCGCCGGCCGGCGCCCACGTGACCCGACCGACTCCCGGTCGGCGGGCGTCCCCCGCGGCAGTGACCGGACGGCGTGATCCTGCCAAGGTCACCGGTCGGCCGGACGGCTCGAGCGAGCCAACCACCGCCGGCCGCACTCAACACACGTACCCACCTGAACTGCAATCGTGGCTGCGCCAGGCACCGAAAGGTGCCAACAAATATTCATTCGCACCAATGACCATATTTATCCAATGGAATTGCCATAGTTTATTATCCAAATGGGCCGAAATGAAAGCTTTCTTTAGTATTCTCACACCTATTCTCATCGCACTTCAGGAAACCTGGTTCTTACCCACCGATACATATAATTTCAATCTTTCCAATTACTCACTATACCGTCACGATGAGGTCCGTGCACCACATCGCAGTGGCGGTACAGCACTGTACATCAACAATGACTTTACACATACACAAATTACACTGAATTCACCTTTACAAGCCGTAGCTTGTACTTTGCGTTTGCATGGCATGAATATGGATGTATGTTCCATTTATATTCCACCACAAACAGATAACACAAACATTTTGATACAATTAGACAACCTCATAACACAAATCAAGAATCCTTTCATATTACTTGGCGATTTTAATGCCCATAGCCCAGCGTGGGATAGAACACGCACACTTACAGACACTCGTGGCCGCATCATTGAACAAATTTTAGATCGACATAATTTAGTATTAATGAACACCGGAGAACCAACCTTTTTTCATCTTGGACATAATACAGAAACAGCTATTGATTTATCAATACGCTCTCCGACTCTGGCCAATGATTATGATTGGACCATAGATACTGATATTCATGACAGCGATCATTACCCCATTAAATTAACACCCACATTTTCAACTGCGGCCGATACGACACCCAGTTTTATCCCTCGCTGGAAAATATCGAAGGCCGATTGGACAACTTTTCAGGAACTTTCACATATTCAATACAACCCCAACATTTCTCCCGTCGAAAACATCAACCAAGTTACCAAAACACTTCTCGAAGCAGCTTCCACCGCTATTCCACTAACAAAACCTTTCACAAAAAGAACACCAGTCCCCTGGTGGTCGATAGAAGTTTCCCGAGCAATAGCCGCAAGAAACAGAGCATTTAGAAAATATTTACGCCATCCCGACCAACAAAATTTAGTCAGCCGTAATTATGAACGTGCGAAGACACGCCGCATCATTCGCGAAGCTCGTCACCGTTCATGGTCACTTTATCTACAACAAATCACCTCTCGAACACCTTTAAGCAAAATCTGGCAGTTAATCCACCGATTATCAGGACGCACTCCATTTAAATCACTCCCGGCACTCAAAATTCAAAACACCACAATTACAGACCCACAAACAATAGTAAATACAATAGCGGACACCATGGCTCACAATAGCTCTGACATCAACTACAGACCGGAATTTCTCCAAAATGCACAACACACATTTCACACCGATTTGGCACAATTCGATTCGGACAACACTGAAACATACAACATCCCGTTTCAAGTTTCAGAACTAGATACTGCAATTTCCTCAGCCGGTAATACTTTTGTAGGGCCCGACAATTTACATTATTCCTTTTTCAGACATTTATCCAACGACACAAAACATTGCATCTTACAAACATTTCATGCATTATGGTCTGGTCATACTTTCCCCGAAACCTGGAAGTCATACTTTCATCATCCCTATTCCAAAACCAGGAACCCCAACAATGTCCGACCCATCGCTCTCACCAGTTGTCTAGGAAAACTTTTAGAACGTATGATTGTAAAAAGACTGACCTGGTACTTAGAAACAAATCATCTGTTATGTCCAATTCAATGCGGTTTTCGTCATGGCCATAGTACAATAGATCATCTCATTCGATTAGAAACTGACATACGCCTTGGTTATAAAAAACATGAACACACCATTGCATTATTTTTAGACATTAGTAAAACGTATGATATGGTATACAAACGGGCATTAATTTCCAAACTTCTTCACTTCGGCGTCAAAGGAAATTTAGCTCCTTATTTGATAGTATTTTTGTCCGGTTCCTGTCATTTTCATCTCCGGTGCAGGTCAGCGATTTCCGATCCACGTTTTCTTAAGAACGGATTACCACAGGGAGTTGTATTTCACCAGTATTATTCAACATCATCATTAATGATATTTTCGATAACATGCCTGCCAATCTATCATACTCGCTATTTGCGGACGATAGTGCGATTTGGTGCTCCGGCAAAAATTATGAACATTGTTTAATTCGATTACAAAACGCACTTGACCGAGTACACGAATGGTCCCTAAAGTATGGCTTCCTTTTTTCGGCCCCAAAATCAGCAACACTGATATTTAGCAAATCGACACCCTACCCGAACCCAGACACACCGCTTCACTTCGGTAACAACAACATACCTTTTGTAAATTAATTTAAATTTCTAGCCATTATTTTTGATCGTAGACTCTCCATGTATCAACACATCAAACACGTTCAGACCAAATGTTTTCACCGACTCAATTTATTTCGCTGTATTACTTCTTCCTCATTCGGAGCCGATCGTCATACGCTTTTACATCTCTACAAATCCTTAGTTCTTCCCATCATAGAATATGGGTCCCTAGTCTACGCCGGTGCCAGTACCTCCGCTTTGAAACTTTTGGACACCATACAAAATAAATTCATCTGTTTAGCCCTCGGTGCAATGACCACGTCTCCCATTACTTCTTTACAAATCGAATCAGGAATTCCACCATTAGCTCTCCGAAGAATTGAACAAACACTCAGGTATGCCGCAAAAATTCAATTTAGAGAACACCACCCCACACACGCATCTTTACATATTCTCCCAAACCTACACCACGAATATTTAGGTCCTGCCGAAAAGCGAACCGGCCTTACCATAGCTTCACGCATTAAAACATTTTGCACACAACTCCAATACAACATTCCACATATTACTGCTCTCTCTCCACCAACTACACCACCGTGGCAGATGACCGAAAGATATATTTTCTATCTCACCACCATTCCAAAATCACAACTATGTCCAGAATACGCCAAACAAAAATTCCACCAGTTTCGTTCTCGTTATCGCCATGTTCCTTTTGTTTTCACTAACGGATCCAAAAACGCAAATTGCACAGGAAATGCCATTGTCTCAGGTACACACACAAAACAGCATCGCTTACCAGACGGGACCTCCATTTTCATCGCCGAATTGCACGCCATTCTCATTGCCCTTCGCTATGTTCGCAACCGTTCAATATGTCACCCCATGCGCCATGTCGTCATTTGTTCCGACTCAAAATCTGTTCTTCAATCTCTTTCTTCACTTTCCTTTTCACACCATTGCCATATTTCCATTTACGACACACTTGAAACACTTCATCTGATGGTCATGAAGGTCCGTTTCCTGTGGGTGCCCAGTCACTGTGGCATCCCAGGAAACGAGGAAGCAGATCATTTCGCAAAACAATCATTACAATTACCACACATCATATAAATCCCACCACATTTTGACGCCATCAAATCAACAATAATACATGACATTCGACATTTTTGGAACCACCAATGGACTGAAACCACGAACTACACACAATTACGTCTCATCAAACCTGTCATCGAAAACTGGACTACATCATATAAAAAACAGACAAGAAGAAAAAGTCCTATCACGGCTCCGCATAGGTCACACTTTTCTCACCCATCGATATATTTACACTGCTTCACCACGACCTTCATGCCCATCATGCAAGACTCATCTTACCGTTTCACATATTCTCTTACATTGTCAAAAATACCATGAACATCGAAAAACACTTACCAACTACTGCCGTACACACAACTTGTATACGGCAACCGTACACAACTTGTGTACGGTTCTTTGCCCACACTATTAGGAGATACACACCCTTTTCTCATCATTCTCCTTTTCATTTTTCTCCGAAAAACCAACTTGCTTCAAGAGTTATAAATGGACTGTCATAACATAAATTTCATTCATTCTACTCACGGCACGAAATGGCCTGAGCAGGCCGAAGTGCCCAACCCAATAAAACAAACAAACAAGCCCGTTTAGTCAGTCGGGACTCATCTCTTTAGTACGCTGGGCTGCTGGCGGTCGCCGCGCGGTCGCATCTGTAAATTAACTGACTGTTTTTCGGCCTCCAAATTCAGTACTTATAACAATTGCTGTCGGCTATCTCATTGAAGCTTTGTACGAATATCATTTCGGAAGCGTGCGAGTTGTTGGTTGCTTGCCGTTTGACTTCATTAATCCCGTATGCACAATATATTAGTGCAGATAACATTGAACTTTCGGTGTTGTGGTGGAACCGAGATCCTCTAGACTCAACACGTGCCTACAAGAAGACGACTACTCTACAGAAGTACAACTGCGTCGCTATGTGTAAATAAACCCATGTGTGATCCATCGGTAACTAGCGACCTTGAAATTTGCAATGGTTTTTGAGGAAAACTATCAGATCTACATTAAAAAGGTAGACATGTTTTTCTTAGAAAAACGTTTTCAAATCATATGTCTGTATGTCCTTGTTCGACCTCATGTAGCTTTCCAATGGAAGAGAGCTTACACGAAATCCGTCTTACCCGGAAAACGCAAAATCGCAAAATCTCATGAAGAGCGGACGGCCATATCGGATATTTGTAGGAAGAACGCATTTTTGAAATGTTTTGTTTGGTCAGCGAAACCATGCCCACTTTTATTTCCGCCGCCAACTTTGTCAATTTCGATGGGCTAGGGGTCACGGAAGGTCACGAGGTCACGGGATTATGCGGTCACGAGGTTAAATGTACGAAATACTGATATTTTATTTCGGGAATGTTTCAGTTGATCCTTTTTTTCGGAAATGTATATACTTTGCCACCATTTCCGCTTCCTATTCGTTAGATATCCATCGTCAAACCAACCTATGTTATTTGACCTAAAAATGATGCTGGAGGCTATAGCTCAAAACCGTTTGCCGAATCGGGTTGAAATTTGCACAGCCGTCTAGAGACAACGACTACCCTGTGAGCAAATTTTGGTATCAATAAAGAAATTATGGGGTGAAGTGCATTGGTCGATCTGTCGTGGAACGCACCACAGTAAATACTATAAACATAATAATAAAATTATACATGATGCGAAGCGAAAGGGGAAGAAATCGTTTCAGCACTGGGTGAATTCACCATATTCGGAAGTAGCTTTTTGAGTAACCATTTCCTGATTATTTTGTCCCCAGATAGCCTATGTACTGGACAACTGGAAAAAAGAAAATAATAGCTATGAAATTAGTGGGATTTTTCTTCTTCAAAATGGCTAAATAAAGTCGGCCAAATCCTGGGAGAAATTGGTATTTAGTGTACCTTAGGTTTATCGACCCAGGGCTCACCCCCCCCCCAACTGATCTTGCGATCCCACACCCCTGTTTTTTGTGATATACTGACGTAGGTGCAAGCATGGGTGTAGCCACGGTTTCGAAATTTGGGGGACAAACCATGGACACGGTAAGCTTGGACAGGATAGAGGGATAGCCCGCCTCCCCCCCCCCAAAAACCTTTGATTTCAGCCACTTCATTTTCAATATCTGGTTTTCAGATTGACCATTGTTAAAAATAATATTTTCGGGACAAAAAGTTTCGCCAAAATTAGCAAGTTTCACTCCTTATCACTGCCTATGAACATCTAGCTTTATGTCGTATATGCTGAACCCGATTTCACAGTCATCATAGAGCCATGCTGTAGGTACGTTAAACGTTGCCCTCTTGTATCAGGAAAAACAGAAAATATTTGACGATGGTTTTGTTGTAGTAAATACGGACTTACACTAACCTTTCCCATGTTTTCAAGTTTTACGGGGCCACATTTCGATGGAATGGCAACAAGGGCGGATGAAGGGTGTGGCATCGAGGGCATGCGCCCCCAAACAAAAGACCGCCAAAAAAGGCCCCCCTAAAATAATTTTATAATATTTATTTTTTTTTTTTTTTAAATTTTAAAAAAAAAAAAAAAAAAAGTTCCAAAGGGAAGGGAAAGGGGGGACCCACCGAAGAGAAGAATGTACCCCCCCCTTTCTTTTTTTTTTAAAAAGGGGGGTTGTTGGTTTTGCGCCCCCCCCAAAAAAAAAACCCCCCCCCCCCCCCCCCCCCCCCACAAATTTTAAATCCCCCCCCTATTTTTAATTTTTTCTTCCCTCGTTTTTATTATTAAGGTTTGTTAAATTTTGTCCCCCCCCATTTTGGGTGTTTTTTGAAATTTAAAACCTTCCGTTAAACCATTAAAAGGAAGGGGACAATTTAAAAAAGAGATATATTATTTTTCCGGAAAGCAATGTGGCAATGGAAATTTAAAAAAAAAACAGCGATAAGAGCGCCGTCCGAGCAGGCTAAGGCGGATTTCTTGGGGGAGTTCCTAGTCATATAGGATATGAGTGCCTGCTATCACAACGGCTACAAACAAAAATATATTTAATCCTCCTGTTCCTATTATACTCAATCATTGTACATACAGCGGACCTTCGACATCTTCTAAATTATTTCGTTATCTCAGCATTCTGATACCATACGGCAAGCCACGTCGAATGGCAGCCACACAATGCAACTTGAAGCCATAGCCACGAAACGCGAGGACTTTGAAAAATTACAACTAACCTTTGACCTTGAGGCTTGACCCAACATGTCCCGGGTTGAAATGTTACTCGAGGGTTGCCCACGGGATATCTCTTGATACCGAACACCGGTAGCTTTTGGAGAAAACGAAGAAACGGGGAGCGATTAAAAAAATGAGTTCGACCTTTGACTTGGCAAATTAATGTCCTTTTTGAACAGTTTGCTAGCACGGCACGTCTCACAGCACGAGCCGCACTAGCCTCACAGCACTAGCCTCACAGCACTAGCCTCACAGCACTAGCCTCACAGCACTAGCCTCACAGCACTACCCTCACAGCACTAGCCTCACAGCACGTCGAATGACACCCACTTCAGGAAAATTGAAGACATAGCGACGAGGCGCGAGGACGTCGAGCAATTTAAGCTAACCTTCGATCTTGTGGTTTGGCATTGACATGTCCCGGCTTGAAATGTGATCCGCAGTTCACCACAGGCTATTTGCTTGATACCAGATGTGGGTAGGCTACGGCGAAGAAAAAAAAATGCGAGGCGTCCAAAGAATTGGTTTGACCTTTGACCTTTCAAATTAGTTCAATTTTGTAGCATTATAATACGGCACAAGTCACGTCGAATGACACCCACTTGGTGCAAATTGAACCTATAGCAACGGATCGCGAAGACTTTGACAAATTCAAACTAGCCTTTGACCTTAAGGTTTGACCTTGACATATCCCGGTTTCAAAATGCTACTCGAGGGTTCACCATTGGCTATCGCTTGATAGTGGATCTGGGTAGACTCGGGGGAAAGCCAAACAAAAAATGCAAGGGTACCGAAGAAATCAGCTTGAATTTTGACACGTCGAGATTATTTTGAATTATCAATTTTCTGATACCGCACAACAAGCACAGTCGAATGACATACATGTTCCGCAAATTGAAGCCATAGCGATGAAACGCGAGATCATCGAAGAACTCAATGAAACCTTTGAACTCGACATGTTTCGGTTTGAAATATTACTCAAGTGTTCACCACTGGCTATCGCTTGATACCAGATTTAGATAGGTTTGAGCGAAAACGAAAAGAAAATTGAGACGACCGAAGGATCAGCTGGACCTTTGCCCTTGGAAAAAAAATCGATTTCTTAGCTTTTTGATACCGCATAACAAGCCACGTCGAATGACGCCCATTTGATGGAAACTGAAGCGATAGCAACCGAACCGCGCGTTCGGTCGAAATCGCTTTAATATCCCCAGCAATTTTCGGGGAGGGGTGTACCGGCACAATATTTTTTTTGCCCTCGGCGCGAGTTTCCCGGGTCCACTGTGCATAGCTGGCCCCTTCGCGAATTTTGGGGCGCTCCAATTGGAAGCTTGGGGACACAGCGCGATTTTGTATGGCCCGACGTGAGTTTTGTGGCCCACTGAATTTGTGTCGGCCCCCGACGTCAATCGTTTGGGGCCCAATTGAAATTGTTGGCGAACGAGCGCGATTTCTGGGGAGGGGGGGGGGGCGGCGGACACGATTCTTTGGGGCCCAACACCTCTCAAGGGGATGAATTTCCCCCTCTGCCCCTCCCGCCCCCCTCGGTACGCCACTGCCTGCCTGCGCACGGCCTCCTGCCGTTAGCCTTGAGCGGCTGTGCGGGCGATGTCGGCTGTGTGTGTGTGTAATGTGCAAGGAGTGGTACCGGGTGCCATGGGCGGTGAGGCACGCCGGAATGGGCAGCCCAGTTGGTCATAACACTCACACTAAATCAGGCGGCAACGGGAAAATGCCGCCAATCGGATGTCAAGAATGGAACGAATGTCACGTGGATAAGGAATTGTCCATTGTTGACGTGCAAGTGGGCATTCTGAGAATGTTTCCTGCGAGAAAGCGACGTACTCTTGGACGCCTAAATGTATTGATGATATTAATGCATCATTTCCAATTCACCTACCTTCAGGAATAGTATTCATGAGTGTAAAAACAGCACAGATTAGCAACGCCCCTCTGAGGTACTTTTTATCCGGATGTTTGAAAGGCGCAAAATGTGATCCCCACCCATCTAGGCATTTTTATGGGTGTAGAAGTCAGTCATAAAACGTCGTGCGAAGCCACGATGTTTCGGGAACTGAACAACCGAATGGTGGCTACGATAATGCCAAGCTTCTAGAATCCGCCGGAAACTCTCTGAGACATGGGTCTTTAGCCAAAATTGTTCACTGACCGAAAGATTTTCCAAAGTGACTAAAGTAAGGCTAAAGTAATCCAGGTGAATTGGAGTATACTCACGGAAATGCGGAATCATATTGATGGTTGCAATGGGGTGGAATCCTAATCTTTGGAATTATGTTACCAGTTGAACAACACTAGAATCGATTTGTACACGGAATGCCACATCTGTCGCACTCGAGCGTACGTCTTCTGGCGTTTCAGCATTTTATTTCGAGGTCGAAAAATTATGACGGGAGAAAACATCCAACACAATTTGATTGGAGGGCCAATACATTTTACTCCAATGGGGCCAAATTTCAGCATTTCGATCTTCCCCCAGTAATACTTAAGCAATGGGACATGCGACCTGACTAGAGGGCGAGGGCACGATCATTGAGTTGACATGTTTGAGGAACTCATTGGAGAAAACAAAGTTCAGCGCTTCATACAAGGACACACGTACATGGAATTGGATTCAGGACCTATAGTGCCTTGGGTCAAATAGACAACAATTACATGCTACTGCCCATCGACATCACAAGTTATAACAGCAACAGTCCCTTTCAAGTTTCCATCGGCCCATTTTGAGATGCGCCTGAACATTTTACACCGGGAACTGAGCGATATATGGTCTTGGGACCGACAAAGTTGGAATGTGTTTTGGACTCTGCTTACCACCATCAGATCCCAACCTGAATTTAGATGCTGTTTATTTACTGATGAGCTGAACATGCCCGATACGAGCTGAACTCAGCAAGTTATGAAACAAAAGTTATGACAGGTTACTTATGTGTCGTTATTTGCTGCTATGTAGGTCGCTATCTTCTTATACGGGCTTTTTTGTTCAATAAGGTGCTTAAGAAAGATGTGCTCGCTTGATTACTTTCGCCACCCTATGGAAATTCAGTTGAAAGATATCCTGCAGCTGTTGATAAAATTCAAGCACGTACTCACGCTGTAATCGCTCCCGACCACGGTCACGGTCACGGTCACGGTCACGGTCACGGTCACGGTCACGGTTATGCTCACGGTCTCGGTCACGGTCACGGTCACGGTCACGGTCATGGTCACGGTTACGGTCACGGTCTCGGTCACGATCTCGGTCACGGTCACGGTCACGGTCACGGTCACGGTCACGGTCACGGTCACGGTCACGGTCACGGTCACGGTCACGGTCACGGTCACGGTCACGGTCACGGTCACGGTCACGGTCACGGTCACGGTCACGGTCACGGTCACGGTCACGGTCACGGTATCGGTCACGGTCACGGTCACGGTCACGGTCACGGTCACGGTCACGGTCACGGTCACGGTCACGGTCACGGTCACGGTCACGGTCTCGGTCACGGTCACGGTCACGGTCACGGTATCGGTATCGGTCACGGTCACGGTCACGGTCACGGTCACGGTCTCGGTCACGGTCACGGTCGGTCACGGTCACGGTCACGGTCCGGCCGTTTGCTCCACTACGGCTACTACATTGACAATACACTACCGTCTGTCTATTGCAGGCATCATGTACTAAGCGGACTTGGTGTCAGGGGTGAGGGATGGGGTGGAGAAGATAGATCGCATCCAAATATTTTCTAATCAACCTGATAACCATCGAACGTCTGTTCCAATTTTTCCGTGACAAGCCTTTGACAGCCACCGCAGATCTAACACCAGATTCCCCTCAACTTAGGTCACTTGCATGCTAAGGAACACCAACTTTCCCTTATTTTGTATATCAAGGGGTAATTAGCAACACACACTTTCATGATAATATTTCACATATGTTTGGAGCGGTGCCAACTGGTTCGGCGTTTCATCGAGCTCGAAATTTGTGTTTCAAACTACACAATAACCAACCACCTACCATTATGGTCCAGGTTTCCTGTGTAAACATGCGCTACGCGTTACAATAATTCATGAAAAACCCCAGCCGCCTGAAATCGCTACCAATTTTGTTAGATTCCTGTTTTTTTCCGGTTTTCCTGCAAAGCAACGCCAACCCGACAAGGTCCCATTCTGTTGAAACTTGGACAAGCAACTGACAACGAATGGAGCTCGTTCCAGTCGGACAGAGTGGAAAGTGTCGCGCGCATGGCATCCAGGCGAGGCTGTTGCAGTCCGGTTCACCTCCGTTTAGTGCTGGCAGTCGTTGCACCGCACACAAATGTCGGATTCCTACGCCGATGCCGGGTCAGGCGATCTATGCAGTCAGATGCTCCCAGCGGTGAGCACAGCTGGCAGACCCAGCGGACGCCAGAAACTGCATAGCAATACCTACATCTCGTGAATGCCAGCCAGCAATAAGGCCCGCAAGGCTGGCACAAGTGTGCGGCATTTGCTTGAACACACTTGTGTCAGACGGCTGCTGACAGCAGGACGTCTCAGACGACAGGACGTCTCAGACGACAGGACGTCTCAGACGACAGGACGTCTCAGACGGCAGGACGTCTCAGACAGCAGGACGTCTCAGACGGCAGGACGTCTCAGACGGCAGGACGTCTCAGACGGCAGGACATCTCAGACGGCAGGACATCTCAGACGGCAGGACGTCTCAGACGGCAGGACGTCTCAGACGACAGGACGTCTCAGACGGCAGGACGTCTCAGACGGCAGGACATCTCAGACGGCAGGACCAGAGGCAGGACGTCTCAGACGGCAGGACGTCTCAGACGGCAGGACGTCTCAGACGGCAGGACGTCTCAGACGGCAGGACGTCTCAGACGGCAGGACGTCTCAGACGGCAGGACGTCTCAGACGGCAGGACGTCTCAGACGGCAGGACGTCTCAGACGGCAGGACGTCTCAGACGGCAGGACGTCTCAGACGGCAGGACGTCTCAGACGGCAGGACGTCTCAGACGGCAGGACGTCTCAGACGGCAGGACGTCTCAGACGGCAGGACGTCTCAGACGGCAGGACGTCTCAGACGGCAGGACGTCTCAAAAAGGTCAAATGCCGGCGCGATGTCGGGACTACTCCCCGGTGTTGCTGGTCCAGGAGCAAGATATTTTGTTGAGGACGAGAGAAATAGATCCGGGACATGCGGAGACTGCGAACACCTGCACGCGTCATTCAGGCGAACACCTGCACGCGTCATTCAGGCGAATACCTGCACGGCACTTCCAAATACAATGGAAGCGTTTTTGCCGGCGCACATTACGGAGGACAGTGACATATCCGAACTACCCCAAACCGACCATGGCAGCGGCACACAGCACACACTAGGCGAAGGGTGCAACGGCGGCCACCGTCCAGCAACTTGTGTCCAGTCTCCTGACCGGTCCAAACTCGTGGCTCCACACAGTTTTATGGGAGTATTCATAGAAATAGACCTCGCACGGGGATTACTTGTGATTGGCCTGCGGTACGCCACCAGTTCGAACCAGTTTGCCGAACGCGGCCCGTCCCAGGTCCCAGACAACCCGGCACCCTTCTGGAGACACGGTCCGGACCACTGGACACGACCAGGTCTACTCTGGGCCTCGTCAGTCACGCCGACGGTGTCCGATGGTTGTATCGATGAGCCACGTGGCGCCAAACACGGAACACATCGTCAGCAACTAACCACCGATACGGACAGTCTGGCCGCATGCTGGCAAGCCGAGCGCGCGCAACAGGAGCCGAAAGGCTACCTTCCTCTCAGCATGATTAATTACGGCCGATAGAGCTGGTTGGCCAGCGTCTGGTGGGCGGCACGGGCGGGCACCTCGAGTTCGACTTCCGTCTGGCGGGTGGGTAGTTCGCGGCCCAAACACCACACGTGCGCCGTGCAGGCGGCCACCGTGCTCACGTCGCCAAGGCTGCAGGCGGTAGGTCTCGATAGCGACCTCGGCCGTGCCGTGCCGTGCCGTGCATTGCTGTGGCGTGCCGTGGCGTGCCGTGCCGTGCCGTGCCGCACCGCAGCCGGATTATCCACGACCGATTCTGCCGCACCGCCGCCTGATTGCACAGTTAATTGACGCTAATCAGCTGCACAACGTGCAGCCGCTGCAACACCCAGCATCGGCGTCGAGGAGCACACCGTTCAGGGACGCCACGAGGCGCGCCAGGTGCGCAGTGCCGAGACGGCTGGCTGCCGCACAGTTGGGCATGACTAGCAACCCGTTCTGCAAATGCTAATCGGTGCATATAAGAATTGTTTCTTCGGCCATTTGTGTCAGGAAATGCCGGAACATGTTTCTTGGAAAGCTAAACAGCCAAACGGCATGGACCTGACTTTCTTGGTTTCGATATCTCACTTGGACATGTTCATTCGCTGTGGTTCCTGTTAGTATTATTGAAATGTCACATTCGGAATGATATTGCTTTTTTTTGTGTACTTTGACATCGCCAGAATTGTCTTCGACAATTCCTTGGCTTGAACAAATATGACATCAACAAATCATGGCATCAGCAAAATGTCAAAAGTGGATTGGGGACTTCCAAAAGCAACAACATTAGCTTGTATGATAGACATTCGGTAGTATGAAGCAATTTCCATTAAAAAAAATCCCTAAAAACCTATTTCCATAAAAACGGTACATGTTTTCCCACGTAACTGTTCAAAACAGCAGCTTATCATATCGATAGGTAAATATTTCATACACACAAGAGACACATATTGCTTGTAAGACCCTCATTTAGTTACCGCAAACATGGCGTTACCTTAAATTAATAAAAAGCATGCCGACTTGGTGACTGGCAACTTTCAGAGAACATTGACCGCGCTCAGACCCGGCCTGGCCACAGCAGACCGTCTCGGTCCGTAAATGTTGTGCATCTGCCACCTCTACTGGCCACGGCAGGCCGGCAGGGCCCGGGCTTCGGTCCCTAAATGTTGTTCATCTATCACCTCTACTTTGGGCCTTTCGCTGCGGTATCGATGGTTGGGGGGCTTGCTACCAGTGGCGTCGCCACGAAATTCTTCCAGGGGGCAATGTTGGAAGGGGGCCTCCTACTCCCCGAAAGGGGGCCTCCTATTGTTTTTAGGCTCTTGGTATGGTTCAAGAAGGGGAAACATGATTGCATATTGATGTTTTGTTTGTTCTTGGCATGGTGCATCATTTACGCAAAACGCAATAGCAATAATCATTTTTTTCGCTGAGAACTGAGCCATGTCAGGGTATAAATAAGTAAATGTGGATAAATACCTAAGTGCCAAACAAAACCAATGCCTTAATGCTTTCTCGACCAGAAGCATCTTCCCGCTGGACTCTAGATTCCAGTGAGCTGGCGGGGCTGGTGCTAAGCATATCTTAAAGATATCTCCCATTGATCAACCCACTTCTATGACCACCAAGTCTAACTGAATATAGCTAGATTCATCACTACTGTTAGTCATTCCTACCAGCTCGATGTCATAAGAAAGCTTAAAAGATCATTTCTCAGTACTAGGACGACAATTTCGCGAAGGTGACAACGATAAGTGGATTGAATTGGTTTTCTTATCGCCATCTTTGATATTTATATATTTGTATAGCATTTGGTGCTGGCTGCAAGGCACCTGGCACACAAGCTAAAATAATAAATCTTCAGCGAATAAATTCACGGCAAGAACAAGCATTGAACAACAGTGCATAAATGACAATGCAACAATGCAACAATAGCAATGCATAACTAATGCAAAACCTTCAAATTCCACGCCGTCACGCCCATGGATTTCGGTATGCTGCACCGTTTTGTAAATGACGTCGTTCAGAAGGTATTGAAGCTGGGTAGCTCTAACCATGCAGGCTGTAATCACAGAAGACAAGTTTGTAGGAAGAAAATGCATTTAAAAACATCATTCCTCCCAATTTGTGTGGGGCATCGGTGTTGTTTTGTATGATTGTGAGGGGAATTTGCCCCCTCTATGTTGGCTTTGACCCATGTTTCTGAAACTTATTTGGAGACCAGCGGCGTACCTATATTTGCGTCAAGGGGGAGGGTCGGAAACGTATTTGGAGGGGGTCCACCTAACCCATTAAAAAGTCCTCGGATTTTGACCACTATTTTGTCAAAGGGGACCTCTTTAAATAAAATAATTAGTGATCAGCTGAATTGTCCTATTGAGGGGCCTAATCTACCACTATCGTTTCTGATTCGTCCGATTTCAACCCTAACTCCCCCATCCTGTTAGAATGTTTTCTTTTGGTATCCCTTGATAAGTCACCTCACACTGCCGAAATTACACCTATACAAATCACTTTAAAATGTAAAATTTCCCAATTTCAGACATTCCAGTTCATAGCGCCCGGTCGCCACGACGCCAACGTTCGTGCACATGCACACGCATCTTGCACATTCGACGCATTCGTCACACTTCGTACGATGCTACGGTTTCTGCTAGGCCTCCTACGTTTTGCTAAATGCTGCTACATTGTAGACTTGCGCCATATTTGACGTGTTCGAATGCTTCGTATGGACGTTCGCTGCGAAAATTCGATTAATTAAATTCGATCATTAGTTCCCTACTTTCAACATTTTGTGGTGGTTAAGAAATGCGGATACCCGCTGAGCTTCGATGCATCTCATATCTTTGATTAAATATGCTCCCAGATTGCTACCGAACCGAGGCCCTGCTTCAGTGTTCTTTTTTGGACCCGTTTCGTCTTTCTTCGTCTACGGATGTGTCTTAGGGCTTCAATCCATTTTTGTTCAGAGCCCAACACCTTTTCGAAACCCCTGCTCGTTTTAGGGTTTTGTTGCTTTTTTGTGCACCGATGATTTTTTTTTAGGTGCCGGGGCGCTTGCAAAGATCCCGATGTGTTTATTTAGTGCTCGGTCTTTTTGTTCGTTTTGGGACCATGTTTTTTTTTGCGGCCCCAGCCTCTTTTTCAGGCCCTTGTGCGGTCGCATGGCCCCTGTGTGCCTTAAGAGCTTCCGGTGTATATTTTAGAGCTCCCGGTATGTTTATTTAAGGCCGCAACGCATGTTTTAAGGCCCTGCCGCTTTTTGCGAGACTGTACGCTTTGGAGGGCCAGTTGCATTTTCGGACCCGTTGTGCTCTTAGGGTCCCGCTGTGTTTATTTGGGGCTTCTGACGCACATTTGTGGGGCCCCAATACAATTTTTGGGCTTCGGTGCGATTTGTCTGGGTCACAGCGCGACTTATCGCGCCCAGGCGCGTGGTTCCGGGGAACCAACGCCAGTTTCCTGGGCTCAACGCGATGTTTGTGGATCTCTTCTGAATTTTCTTTAAAGTAAGAATCCCAGCCTGAATTTTCGAGCCCCTGGCGCCATGTTTTTGTATCTCACCTCGATTTGTTTAGCCCGATAAGTTTTTTTGGGCCGTACTCGATTTGTGAAGGCATCTGATGATATGTTCGGTGCTTCAGAGCCATTTTCCTGAACCGAACAGTTATTTTTTTGGAATCCCTTCTTATTTGGGAAGGCTCCGGCTTGATTTTTTGGGGGGATACCGATGCGATTTTTGGGGTCACACTGTGCTTATGTGGGGCTGTAGAGGCCATTTTGTGGGAGCCCCGACGTTAATGTTTGATGCCCAGACCAAATTTTTGGGACTACCGATGGAAATTGTGGGTCCCGGACGCGATATTTGGGGAACCGGTTCGAGTTTGCCGGGCACGTTGTACTTAGCTGTGACCCCAACGCGATCTTGGCGGTTCCTGTTGCAGATTTTCGGGCCTCGGAACGAGTTGTCTGGGCCCGCCGTATTTATCTGGTCAGCCCCCTGCGCGAATTCTGGTTGGCCGACGCGAATTTGTGTCGCCCCAGCGCGACTTTTTTGGGCCCTGGCACGATTCTTGGGAGCTTATCCCTCTTAGGAGGGAGGAGACATTTGCCCCTTTGATATGCCACTGCGGCCACCGAAGGAGTCGTTTTCAGCCGATGGCACCTTTCGGAGGTTAAAAGCCCTCCGGGTAATTTTTTCCGGACCTGTTCTTAATTTGCCGGTGCTGGGGTCGATTCGATGGAATCTCGGTGTGAACTTTTTGGACATCGAGTTCTGTCTTTTTAAAGGTCCTTATGTGATATTTTTGGGTCCCGGTACGATTCTTCGGTCTTCCGGTGCGATTTTCTTATCGATGCCCTGACACGTTTTTTCCGGTGCCCAACGGGTTTTTGGGTGGACTGACCCGATTTTTGAGGCCGTAGAGTGACATTCCGGTTGATAATTGATTTGTTAGGGCAGCTGCAACCTTTGGGGCTTGGCGCGATCTTTTGGGCCCCCAGTGTGATTTTCAAGGGCTGCGACGCGACATTTTTGAGTCCAATGTAATCTTTTGTATTCCGGCGTCATTTGCTTGGATCCCTAGCGCGATTTTTAGCGACCTCGGCACTTTTTGGGCGTCGAACACGTTTTGGAGGCGTTTGGCGTCATTGCTGGGGCCCCAGAGTTATTATCCATGTCCGGATCGTTTTTCGTCGCCCTGCTTCATTTGTGTCCCAATGTTAGGGAACGTTAGGGAACGGTACGACCTGTCGTGCCCCTAGCGTGATTATCATGGTCCGGGCGTGACTTTTTGGTACCCCAAGGCTCAGCGTGATTTTCAGGGGACCAGGCCGGCACTTTTTGGGACCATGTCGTGGTTTTCAAGTACCCCGCCACGACTCCTACAATTTCTTAGGTGCTTCTTGCAAATTATAGGCCTCCTCTCGCGTCTTAGGGGTCTCGTCCCATTTCCTGGAGCCTCTTTACCGGTTTTGATGTCTTCTCGTGTCCTACCCTCCTCCATATTAAATGGCCCCCTTTCCCGTCTTGGAGGGCCACCTCCTACATCCTGGGGCCCCCTCTAACATGCCATGGGGCTTCCGCTCATGTTCCAGGGGCATTTTCTGCCAAATTAGGGGCCTCCTGCCATGCCTCGTGGGCCTCCTCCTTTGTCCTGGCAAAGCCTTCCCGTCTTGAGGGCATCTTCTATTTTGGAAACCTCACCTCCTTCCATACCTGTTACCTATGCTCACTCCCATCTTAACCCGCTCCGTCTCGGGGGGGGTTGTTATCCACCCCCCTAAGGTTTTCCGCGGATAGTGAAAGAACAGCGCGCGGCAGCGTTCCGAAATTTGTCATACCTTTTCCCACATAAATTTGGCATGGTGTGTCAAAATTGCGGTCAGGTCATCTAGGGTCAACGAGTGGGTGAAGGTCAAGTGAGGTCACCTCCAAAAAAGTTGAACCAGTCGTCATGCTTTAGCGGATAAAGATATTTTAATGAAGCTTTCAACGTTTGTTTATCTTTAGGAACACAACAAAACGGACCAGAGGAATTTTTTTTTTCCGTTTTTTATCACTTATTAGTTTTCCATATTTGCCCATTAGAGTTAAGATCGAAGATTCTTGGTAAAGTAAGCATTTTTTATGAGCGCAATTCACTTCGAACACCGTTTTTCGGTCCGCTCTACCCATTATAAAAATAAAAACTAAATAAAACTTTAAAACTCAAAATTTCGAAATTTCCAAAAAATAAAATGTTGATTTTTGGGTGGCCAGAAATTGTATGGCACTGGTCAATTTCATCTTCCTTTTCTGGTTCCAAATAATTTTTCGTTTTTCAAATCTCCCCCAAAGTGAACTACCCAGAGCCAAAAGCATGATATAAGTCGTGAAAATATATGCCCCATAGTGACATCACTTGGGGGGGAATGGGGGTAATGTCGGGCCCTACTCGTCGAGCGCTTTCCGATGACACCTCTTTCGTTTTCGTGCGACGCTTAGTTTGGAGATTAGAGGGGAGGGGGGTTATCCTCCCACCCCCAACCTCCAGAGACGGGGTGTGAGGATCTGACCGGAGAGACCGGGTTAAGGGCCTCCTCTCATTTCCTGGGAACTCCTTCCTGTCTTCGGGGACTCATTTGGCCCTGGAGACCCCATATTCCGTCTTGAGGGACTCCTCTCGAGTCCGGCAGGGGCCTCCTTTTCTCTTCTAGGGACCTTCTTTTTCAAATTATGGGCCTCCTCTCACGTCTTGGGGGGCCTCCTGCTCTTCGTTTTGATTCGATCTTTGCCCATTTTAAGGGTGGCCTCCTGTTCTCTCCCAGGTGCCTCCTCTTCCAAATTACAAGCAACTTTTCCTATCTCAGTTCCCTTGTCATTTTCTGGGGACTTTCTTACCCGTCTTGGAGCCTTCTTTCTCGCCTGGGAGCCATCCCTCTTATCTAATGGCCTTTCTCTCCTATTTTAGGGACCTCCTCGTTCATCATGGGGTCTCATTTCCAATCTTGTGTCGTCCTCTTCCGAATTAGGTGTCTCCCGCCACGTTTCTGGATCATCCTTTTCTATCTTGGTGGAACCTTACCCGTTTTGGGGCCTGTTTTTGCGTCTCCGAAACCTCATTTCATATCCACTGGCTTTCTCTTACGTCTTAGGGCCTCCTCTCATTTTCTGGGGCCTCCTTTCCCGTATTGGGGCCTCCTTTGCAATCCTGTGGACCTCCTTTCCAATCCTGGGGGCCTCCTTTGCAATCCTGGGGGCCTCCTTTGCAATCCTGTGGGCTTCCTTTGCAATCATGTGGGCTTCCTTTGCAATCCTGGGGGCCCCTTTGGCA
Organism: Ashinkailepas kermadecensis; assembly: GCA_034440615.1. NCBI lineage: Eukaryota > Metazoa > Arthropoda > Thecostraca > Neolepadidae > Ashinkailepas > Ashinkailepas kermadecensis. Next base: position 347,124 of record JAOTOM010004792.1, on the reverse strand, counting down.
TCCTGGGGCCCTCTTTTGCAATCCTGGGGGCCTCCTTTGCAATCCTGGGGGCCTCCTTTGCAATCCTGGGGGACTCCTTTGCAATCTTGGGGCCTCCTTCGCAATCTTGGTGACCTCCGTGCCAATTGTAGGCACTCTCTTGATTTCTGGGGCCCCCTATCCTCTCCTAGGTGACTCATTTTTCAAATTAGGGGCCTCCTCTCACGTCTTAGAGGTCTCCTCACCTGTGTTTTGAGCCTCATTATCCTCTTAGCAGGGTGCTTTTGTGTCGTAGTCCAAAATCTTATCTCCTAGGGTTCTCCTCTTCCAAAATATGAGCCTCATCTGGCTGGTCTCAGTGGCCTTCTCTCATACCTCAGAGACCTTCTTACCCATCCTGGGGCTCCCTCTTGCGTCCGGAGAAATATCTCCTATCATTCCTTATTTTCTATTGTAGGGGCCTCCTCTTCCATCTTGGGGGCCTCGCTTTCCAAATTAAGAATATCCTGCCACCCATCGGAAACCTTCTTGTCTAACCTGGGTGGCTTCCTGCCCGTCTCGGTGGCATCCTTTCCGTCCTGGGGCCTTCTCCCAATCTTTATCCTACGTCTCTTATTAGGACCTGATTATATTTCGCGGGAGCCTCGTTGCCAGTCTTGGGGCCTCCTTGACAGCATGATCTTCTGCCTCGTCGGCCTCTTTGCTAACCTTTTTTTCCTGTGCGATAGGGGCCTCCTCAAATTTCAGGGGGGGGTGACCCAGTCTCACGGCAGGAGGGGCGACTGCCAACTCTGCCCCCCCCCACACACACGCACACCCGGTGGCGACGCCCCTGCTTGCCACACCACTTGCCAGCACTACCTGAGGCAAGCAATATGTTCGGGAAACAAGAGCACCCAGAAGAAGAGAGCCGTCCATCATGCCGTCGCCGACCCCCTGTGTAATTTGTGCCGATTGCGGCATAATGCCGACCGGAAGCACCTGCACTACAGCGTTGGTACTGCTGCATCATTAGTCGCAATAGAGAACCGCATACCCGGTTGATCACTGTAATAGCGGCACATGAATTGTGTCGGTTGGTCCGTGCGGCACGTGGGATACGGCCACCGACACGCATCAGATACGGCCACCGACACGTCAGATACGGCCACCGACACGCATCAGATATGGCCACCGACACGCATCAGATACGGCCACCGACACGCATCAGATACGGCCACCGACACGCATCAGATATGGCCACCGACACGTCAGATACGGCCACCGACACGCATCAGATATGGCCACCGACACGCATCAGATACGGCCACCGACACGCATCAGATATGGCCACCGACACGCATCAGATATGGCCACCGACACGCATCAGATATGGCCACCGACACGCATCAGATACAGCCACCGACACGCATCAGATATGGCCACCGACACGCATCAGATATGGCCACCGACACGCATCAGATACGGCCACCGACACGCATCAGATATGGCCACCGACACGCATCAGATATGGCCACCGACACGCATCAGATACGGCCACCGACACGCATCAGATATGGCCACCGACACGCATCAGATACGGCCACCGACACGCATCAGATATGGCCACCGACACGCATCAGATATGGCCACCGACACGCATCAGATATGGCCACAGATACGCATCAGATATGGCCACCGACACGCATAAGATATGGCCACCGACACGCATCAGATACGGCCACCGACACGCATCAGATATGCATTGGCGCCGCGGCCATTACCACTCACAGGTGGCGACGGCCGTGCACTGATGGAGTCGAGCCGCACCTCACGAGAGCCACTCACACAAAACGGGACGAATTGGTCTCGTCCTACTCAGTTTTCGGGACGTCCTCCCGATGCTGATAACTTATATAGGTAAAGTGCGCAATGCTGAAATACATACATAGGCAAGGCATCAATCATAAATGGACAGAAAACATAAAGACACCGACGACGATTCCGGTCATGACGATGATAAAAACAGTCAGAATTTTTGAATTCCTGCAAAAAACTGACGTCACTATGGCCACCTATGGCGTCACCCACAACGTTATATTTGAAGGCCTGGTTCCATTTTTGGGTGGCTTAGACAACTAAGTGTTTTGGCATCAGGAAGAAAAGTCGTATCGAACTGCTACAAAAATAGAAATTCATAATTTTAGCAATGTATTCTTTTAATGCTCTAAGTTACGAATTTTTCGACAATTTCCTTTTTCGACCGGTGAACCACACCTAGAAATGGTACGCTAAGTGAACTTAATTACACTAATTACATGAAGTTAAGCACACTTAATTGCCTTAGCGCGCACAGTCGACCGACATTTGTTATTTTAGCACTAAAATGCTAATAATGGTGAAGCATGACGTCATAAAAATCCAACCAATCAGGAATAGCAATTTGGTCCCTTCTGTTGAGATGAGCAATTCCTCATAGCTTAATGCAAATATGTGTACTCGGAAATGTGTAACATCTTCCTAGAGGTGTAAAGGTGCCGGGCGAAGGTTAACCCTTTCCGATCATATCCTCACACCCCGTCTCGGGGGGGATACAAACCCCCCACCTCTAATCTCCAAACTAAGCGTCGCACGAAAACGAAATGGGTATCATCGGAAAGCGCTCGACGAGTTGGGCCGGACACCACCCCCCAAACTTCATCCCCAATTTATTAAAGCCATTTTGAATCAGAAAAGGAAGGCGATATCGACCATGGCCTTCACATTTTTGGCCACTCATAAATCTTTCTTTTTTCAATTCAAAGTTTTGAGTTTTCAATTTTCTTTAATTTTAATTTTTATAATGGGTAGAGCGGACCGAAAAGCGTTGCTCGAAGTCAACTTGCTCTCATAAAAAGCTTACTTTAGCCAGAATCTTCGGTTTTAGCTCTAATGGGCAAATATGCAAAACTAATAAGCAATAAAAAAACTGGGGAACATTAAAAATTTATCTCGTGCATTTTGTTCGTCCCTAACGATAAGCAAACGCTGAAAGTTTCATTAAAATATCTTTATCCGTTAAAGTGTGACGACTGGTTGAACTTTTCTGGAGGTGACCTCACTTGACCTTTACTAACTCGTTGACCCTAGATAACCTGACCTCAAAAATGTGACACAACATGCCAAATTGATGTGAGAAAAGGTATGCCAAATTTATGCGCGCTGCCCCACGCCGTTCTTTCACAATCCGCGGAAAACCTTAGAGGGGTGCCTATCAACCCCCACCACCGAGACGGCGCGGGTTAAGATGTCTGTGTGGCGCCGTTACAACTACGTAGCCTAGCGTGACGCTATTTGGTAAGCACTCGGTGTCTTTAAATAGATGCTGCCCGTTGGGCGTACTTTGATAAGCGCCATCCCCATCAGCACGTCCCACCCACCTTTTTTCTCGCGTCTGCACCCCGGGTATTGTGGTACGGCGGGGACCACGCAACACCAGGGACTGCACCACACACTGCAGTCTGCGCCCCGGGTATTGTGGTACGGCGGGGACCACGCACCACGAGGGACTGCACCACATACTGCAGTCTGCGCCCCGGGTATTGTGGTACGGCGGGGACCACGCACCACGAGGGACTGCACCACACACTGCAGTCTGTTCCACAGGGTATTGTGGTACGGCGGGGACCACGCACCACGAGAGACTGCACCACACACTGCAGTCTGTGCCAAAAGGTACTGTGGTACGGCGGGGACCACGCACCACGAGGGACTGCACCACACACTGCAGTCTGTGCCACAGGGTACTGTGGTACGGCGGGGACCACGCACCACGAGGGACTGCACCACACACTGCAGTCTGCGCCCCGGGTATTGTGGTACGGCGGGGACCACGAACCACCAGGGACTGCACCACACACTGCAGTCTGTTCCACAGGGTATTGTGGTACGGCGGGGACCACGCACCACGAGGGACTGCACCACACACTGCAGTCTGTTCCACAGGGTATTGTGGTACGGCAACAACACGGTACGGCGGGGACCACGCACCACGAGGGACTGCACCACACACTGCAGTCTGTGCCACAGGGTACTGTGGTACGGCGGGGACCACGCACCACGAGAGACTGCACCACACACTGCAGTCTGCGCCCCGGGTATTGTGGTACGGCGGGGACCACGCACCACGAGGGACTGCACCACACACTGCAGTCTGTGCCACAGGGTACTGTGGTACGGCGGGGGCAACGCACCACGAGGGACTGCACCACACACTGCAGTCTGTTCCACAGGGTATTGTGGTACGGCGGGGACCACGCACCACGAGGGACTGCACCACACACTGCAGTCTGTTCCACAGGGTATTGTGGTACGGCGGGGACCACGCACCACGAGGGACTGCACCACACACTGCAGTCTGTGCCACAGGGTATTGTGGTACGGCGGGGACCACGCACCACGAGAGATTGCACCACACACTGCAGTCTGTGCCACAAGGTACTGTGGTACGGCGGGGACCACGCACCACGAGGGACTGCACCACACACTGCAGTCTGTGCCACAGGGTATTGTAGTACGGCGGGGACCACGCACCACCAGGGACTGCACCACACACTGCAGTCTGTTCCACAGGGTATTGTGGTACGGCGGGGACCACGCACCACGAGGGACTGCACCACACACTGCAGTCTGTGCCACAGGGTATTGTGGTACGGCGGGGACCACGCACCACCAGGGACTGCACCACACACTGCAGTCTGCTCCACAGGGTATTGTGGTACGGCGGGGACCACGCAACACGAGGGACTGCACCACACACTGCAGTCTGTGCCACAGGGTATTGTGGTACGGCGGGGACCACGCACCACCAGGGACTGCACCACACACTGCAGTCTGCTCCACAGGGTATTGTGGTACGGCGGGGACCACGCAACACGAGGGACTGCACCACACACTGCAGTCTGTGCCATAGGGTATTGTGGTACGGCGGGGACCACGCAACACGAGGGACTGCACCACACACTGCAGTCTGTGCCACAGGGTATTGTGGTACGGCGGGGACCACGCACCACCAGGGACTGCACCACACACTGCAGTCTGCTCCACAGGGTATTGTGGTACGGCGGGGACCACGCAACACGAGGGACTGCACCACACACTGCAGTCTGTGCCATAGGGTATTGTGGTACGGCGGGGACCACGCACCACCAGGGACTGCACCACACACTGCAGTCTGCTCCACAGGGTATTGTGGTACGGCGGGGACCACGCACCACGAGGGACTGCACCACACACTGCAGTCTGTGCCATAGGGTATTGTGGTACGGCGGGGACCACGCACCACGAGGGACTGCACCACACACTGCAGTCTGTGCCACAGGGTATTGTGGTACGGCGGGGACCACGCACCACGAGGGACTGCACCACACACTGCAGTCTGTGCCATAGGGTATTGTGGTACGGCGGGGACCACGCAACACCAGGGACTGCACCACACACTGCAGTCTGTGCCACAGGGTATTGTGGTACGGCGGGGACCACGCACCACCAGGGACTGCACCACACACTGCAGTCTGTGCCACAGGGTATTGTGGTACGGCGGGGACCACGCAACACCAGGGACTGCACCACACACTGCAGTCTGTGCCACAGGGTATTGTGGTACGGCGGGGACCACGCAACACGAGGGACTGCACCACACACTGCAGTCTGTGCCATAGGGTATTGCGATACACTTGCCACGAGGGACGCTTCTTTCCGTGGGTCATGCCAAGGGCAGTGCTGCCGACGAACGTATGTCAGCTACGGCACTGTTTTTTTGTGTTCAATTCTTCCGTGCAGCCTCAAGCGTTATTCAAGCATTCCAGCGTTAAATGCTCGAATGTCGAAGCAACCACGACGTATGAGTTCCCCGTCTGCGCTACACGGTGATATTGGCAATCACCAACCTTCTCGAGAAATGTTGTTCCTTACTACGGGTGCTGCTTCTGTAATAGCATTTCTCCCATCCACCAAGGAATGTTGACATCACTTGGTAAAAGTAATAGAATGATGAACGCTGAATAATACATCAATTGAGCGACAAATTAGTACTTTGATTAAAAATTCACAGACATTTCCCAACGTTTCAACTATATTGTCCTCACAAGGGCTTCCTCGATGAAAACGATATAGGGTTAATATTAGGGTTTCCTGATGAAGACAATATAGCTGAGATGTCGGGAAATTCCCGTGCATTTTTAATCAAAGTACTGATTTGCCACTCGATTAATTTATAATTTAGCGTTCATCATTCTACTATTTTTACTAATGTGTCTCTCCGACAATTCAATTAACATCGCTTCTTTTATAACGACTACGATCGTTCATTAAGTTGCTTCTCACACGTCAATTCTGGATAGCTTTAGTTTACAAGGTACATCACATTTTTATTTCAAGCCCACTGACGTCATCATTATGCTCTTTAGTCTAGTAGCAATTTGGTTGCAGCGGTCGGCTTCAACTCATGTGCAAAGGCAATGTTAACTTTCGACCAATGCTGGAATAGTTCAGAGTTTACCAGATTACAAATTGAATTTCAGAGTTCCTTAGATTTGGCGAAATACACAAATACAAATAGTTTTGCCGTGAGTGCATCCAGGGATGTCACTTTGTATATGTTAATGGGGCGACTGACCCCCTCATTCATTGATTTGGCCCCTTCAATCATAGATTTGGCCTCCAATCAGGCTGAATCTTAACCATTGGGCCTATGGGCGTACAACAGATGCAAATGGTTTTCGGGGGAGCTTTGACCCTCAAAAATGTAATTTGTCCCCCTTCCCCATCAAGTTCATAAAGTGACTCCCATGATTATTATACCTAATTCTTATAAAATCGTTTGATACCCTACTCCTGCTCCCAGATAACGGTGCTGTAGGCAACAAGTTCAGTTATGAATACAACTTCCTAAAATAGAAAATGTGAGCACATTTGATATGCAATAGAACTGAAATATGTTTACGTACTTTCTCACCACAAACAATTTGTTTTCCAGTTTCAAGGAACGATACAATATCTAATGGAAGAACGTGCAAAATGCCCATACGTGAACGGCGAAGGAAAAACTTCAAACCCATATGCATGCATACATTGTATTTCAGTTCACAGCAAACGAAATGGAACACAATGAAGGGAAGGATTGGTGTACAAGGAAAATATTGAAGTCATGCCGCTTCTCATGAGGACAAAAAGTGATTAGAACCGATTATCCATCGGGACACCTTCGTACACTACTCCACACCGACCGTTAACTTTCAGTAATAATGCTATGGAAATTATATCATTTCGAAAATTATGTTCCGAGACCACTCCTTTAAGAGCCGCAGTTATAGATCATGACGTTTACGTAGGAATATCGAATCTTTTCCAGGAGAGGAAAGGTTATGCAATGCTTGAGATTGTGAGATTGAGGATTGAGATTTTGTAAGGTTTGAGAAAAGACTTTGCCTCTTGACGTCTAAGATGTTTGCCAATGATAATTATTGCTATATCCCTTTGGTGAAATAAACTGTCGAAGTTGAATATGACAGGAAATTGACTTGGACGTTCTATTTCCATGTTAGTCGACAAGAGGATAAAAAAGTTTTTGTTTGTTTGTTTGCAGTAATAGCCACTTGAACATACAGGACAAGAGACAGGTGGATATTGAATTAACAATAGATGAGTATTGGTGAGGAAATTCCTAGTTACAACCGAGTAAGAAGATAATTTCCTAGCTTTGAGCCCGAAAAGAAGAGAGATGATTTTGTATTACTAGGTGCTGCCAGATTAACGAGCATAGCTGGGACGAGAGTCAGTGTCCCTAGAAGCTGTAGAAGGCTGTTCAATGATAGCATAGTACCAGGGAGGAAAGACATTATTTGTATGGGGCACGGTGAGAGAGGGTAGTTGAGTATGTCGAGAGTATGTCTGGTGCCCGTCCTATGGGGTCGTGTCGGGATATTGTCAGCATATTCCTGAAACTTGAGGGAATAGTTATGTTAATTAAAGAGAAGTCGGTGAAAGAAAGCCACCTGATGGATTAGGCGACACGTCTTAAGTTGTTCTTATACCAGGTGCAGAAGAAGTTTGTCCGTCGTCGTCCAAACGTGTGTCCCAATTACAAGTCTAGCAATTATATTTCGCAGGGCCTCACGTCGATTAGCGTCCGTCACAGGGGCGTCGATTTGTATCCTTTTGTGGGGGCCATGGTTCCACCAATGTTGATCTTAGCCCCCTCGATGTTGATTTGGGCCTCCAATAACCTATGCTATTTTTATACTGATAAGGAAGCTAAAGGAAAAAAGTAAAACACCATGCAACATAGAAAACCTAGTTGATGCTAACCAGCACATTTTGTACTGAAAAGAAACAAATTTGGATTGGATAGTGGATTGACTCTCCACTTTTTGCTCCAAAATCGAAAATTGCATGCAAAAAAACATAACAGTTGGATTTCTCTCCACTGTGCAAGCACAACTTGCATCATAAAATGTTGAGGGTGGGTGATGCTGACGCATTTTAAACCAGATTGACTAAAAAATCTGCAAAGCCACTAAGCAACAATTGCATTGCTATACTGATGCTTGTACACACCACTAATGACAAAAACACATGCATATGGAGCTTGAACTGGGTTCATTCCATTCTCAATTTCCAGTCATTGTCAAACTTGCATACAATCCATTCCAGTCAACAACAATCACAGTTATCATTGATATTGTGGATATACAAAGTATAATTATCTTCAGCAGCCCGCCCACCACACCATAAGCTTGATATTTACCTGGGTACCTACATGCCAAATGCCAATGTGAATATATTCAATACTGATATGGGGAATCCAAGTTTCAACCTAAACCAACAAGAGCTACATGATAGCCAAACTGCCAGCTTATGATACCATGAAATATAAATTAGTGAGCAAGAAGTTGCATGCACACCGTACTATGATTGCTATTCTTGAAGAAAGCAATAGTAAGCCGTGCCTTACACGACTTTCTAAACGATCCTTATAAAGTTATACAAGACCAACTTCACATGTCTAGATATATGTAATGGACACCAGCGCGCATGAAATGCCACAGGTCGTCATCGGCGTTCTTCAGAACATCCAAACCCATAGCATCCAAAGATGTTTATGTACAAAAATCCCAGAATCTCAAATTTGCGGTTGCGGTCGACAAATATGACGAAGGTGAGACATTTGTGGTACAATTGCATGCGATGTTTAATCCGGTGGCCAAACTCAGGTGGCGTTGCGCTGTTTGTTTTTTTTTGTACTTCACACCTTCTGATGTAGCTGCAGAATGGTGTGATTTTAAATATTGAATAACTTGCTGATATATAATTCCCAAAGAAACAGTAGATGAGAAGTTGATAGGTAAGCTTCAGCAAGTCCATTCCATGCCTTTTTCTGATTTGTGCTCGGAGATCCTATGTAAATGCCAGATAACTACCATATTTTGCTATTAGGTATTAGGTATTAGGATTTAAGGTGGTGGTGGTGCTTATTGATTTCACGACACTGCTTTAAGGTGGTAACACGACAAGTGTTTACACACATTTACCTCCATAAAGCAAAAAATCGGTTAGGTTTGACTTGGTTAGGTTAGTTTAGGTTTCTTAAGTTGATTTTTTCCCCAGAAGTTTTTTTTTATTTAAAAAAAATTGGAATTTGTTTTTTTCTTCAAAAGAAGCTGATGTTAAGCTACGTTAGGTTGGGTTAGGTTTGTTTATTTCGAAAATTTTCAGAAAATAATTTGCTTTACATTTTTAAATCTTTTGGTCTCCTAATGTAGGTTAGGAGGTAAATTTGTCTTAAAAGGTATTTTTTATTTTTGGGAATTTTGATTTGGATTACCATGTTTATGAAGGGGACTAAGATGATGGGACCACTTATATTCTGTGCAAATGCTTACTTTTCAGGTTGTGAGGAAAATAATGCCAAAAATGTGTTTTTAGTTAAGTAGACTAGCATGAAAAAATGATAAAAATAAATAAAAATGAACATAACCTAACCTAACCTAGCCTAACCTACCTTTGGAGAAAACAAAATTAAAAACAATTAGAAAAATGTCTAGCAATTTATTTTCTGAACGTTCTCAAAATAAAAATAAAACGTAACCCAGCCTAACCAAACCTAACCTAACCTAGCCTAAGCTGATTTTGAAGAAAACAAAATCTAATTTTGGGGGGAAAATTTTTGGGGGAAAATGTTCGGAAAGTTTTTGGTATTATTGTGCTTTAACCCTCGCACGGCTGGTGGTCTGAGCCACCTTCGCCAGGCTGGGGGGGTAGATACATACCCCCCCAGGTATCTCACGAACCAAGCGAGATAGAACGAATCTGAAAATTGCATCAGATAGCTCGAACAAATTCCAGTCGAAAGTACTTCGGTAGTTTTTACGCTAGGATTTAAACTTAACCCTCGCACAGCTGAGGGGGGTAGATACCTACCCCACCAGTTTTCCCGCGACAGCGGGAATACGGCGCGCGGCAGGACGCTGAAATTTGGCATACCTTACAATGAGCTATTTTAGAATTACAATTAGCCAAAAACTCGAAATTAAAATTTTCAAAATTTTGGATTTTCCAAATTTTGGATGTTCAAAATTTTGGAATTATGAATTTTTTATTTTTGAAATAGGTATACGAACCAAAAATATGACGTTCTAAGTCAACTTAACATCATACAAAAGTCCATAGTTTGTCTGCAATGTTGATGTTAGTTTAGATAAAACTACAAAGTGCAAAAAATGACGTCATCAAAATTCAAAATTCGAAAATTCTGAAATTGTACGTTTTGGCGCTCAGTCAAGATAAGTAAACCCTGAGAGTGTCATTGTAATATCTTTATTATTGAAGGCGTGGCGACTGCTTAAATATTTTTGGAGGTGACCTCACTTGACCCGCGATAACTCGGTGACCTTTGATGACCCGACCATATTTTTTTTTTAGAACATGTAAAAATACCTAATGGTAAGATATACCAAATTTCAGCGCGCTGACGCGCGCCATTTTCCCGCTGTCGCGGGAAAACCTTAGGGGGGGTAGGTATCTACCCCCCCCCCCTAACCCTAGCCGTGCGAGGGTTAAGGTGGAAACAATACAAGTTTTTGCATGCATTTGCCTCCATAAAGCAAAACAAATGGTTTAGGTTTGGTTAGGTTAGGTTAGTTTCGGTTTATAAGTGGGACAATTTTCAACAACATTTTTTTTTTATAATCCGACTTTTTATTTGCACACAAAATAAGTGGTCCCATCATTTTAGTCCAATTCATAAACATGGTATTCTGAAGAAACATTCACAAAAATACACCTTTTAAGACAAGGGGGACGAGTGGTCTAGGGGTAAGATGCTCGTCTAACAATCGAAAGATTGTGGGTTCGAGTCTCACCTGTCGCTACTCTTCGCCCGCGACCAATCGGCGTGAGAGATTGGCGACACTATATGGCTCAACGGTCGACGTGTCGTAAAACCAATAACCAACCAACCTTTTAAGACAAATTTACCGGTTAGGTTAGGTTAGGTTAGGTTATGGTGCATTTATATCTTATTTTTTAAAGGTTTCTTTTTATGCTGTTACCTAGCTCAAAGACATTTTTTTATGTAATTTTCCTCACAACCTGAAAAACAAGCATTTGCACAGGAAAAGAGTGGTCCCATCATCTTAGTCACATTCATGGCATTCACATTGCATTGGAATGATCCATTCAAATAATTCATAAAACACCTTGAAAAGCACAAACTTATCCATATGTGTCTTCAGGAAGAGGTGTTTTTTGTTTACTTTTATTAATTTTTCCTCTCCTGTACCTAGTGATTTTCTCCCCACGATTGGGGCACCCGATGTTGCCTTTCTGTGGAGGGGTTGGCACGGCTTTTTTGGTTAATTTGTAGTTGAAGGTAATTTCTGATTTCTTTGCATTTCTTTTTTATTGCAATGTTTATGAATGTGCTGAAATGATGTGACCACTCATTTCCTTTGCAAATGCATGATTTTCAATTTGGAGGCAACAAACACCCAATAAGTTTCTTCGATTTGAGTATTATAGCATAAAAATAATGTTGAAAATAAAGAAAAAGATGTATGATAACCTTACCTGACCTCGCCTAACATCCATGCAACAAAGTTTTTAAAAAAATTAAACATTTCCAACTTATTATTTCGTTCTCAAAAATGTTAAACATAAAACAAAATTAGTGCATAAAGTGCATCGTGAAACTCCCCAAAACCTAACCTAACCCAACCTAACTGTTTTTCTGATAATGTCTGATGTAATTTGAATGAGTTTGATGTTCATTTCATTGGAACATGTCAAATTTTCATCATAGAGGCAGGTGAAGTTAAAGTACTTATATCTCAATAAGTGGTCAGTTCACTTATAAGACAACAAATTCACTCAAATAGCATTCAAAAACACCAGGAGGGCCACTCTTTTCTTCAAGCTTAAAATTGTTGACAGTGTTCACTTTAATCATGTGAATCTCACTTTAATCATGTTTCAAGTAGATGAAGGAAATGTATTGCTGACACTTGTGAGGTACTGATGTATCTAAAGTTTAATTTACATTTGCAAGCTACTGATGTTTGTATGTAAAATAAAGCTCACTATTCTGAATAGCATGGGAAGTGAGATGCCATATATAATGGCTCATTTATGGGCAAAATGCTATGCAACAGATTCCCCGCATTGTTGTTCATTGATATATCAGTATGTTTGCAAATTCACTTATGAGTGAATCCATACCATTCTCAATGGAGTCTAAAAGCTACATCATAACCTTACTTCTATAATGTATATCACAAGACCCCATATCGATCCTACTGCTCACTCAGGACACAATAGAAGTCAGTTAATGAAAGTGCTACTTCATTACCTGCATTGCTAATGTAAACAGAAAGAAGTCCTTTGAACCATGTGTTATGTCCTTCGTAGTGATGCTCCATCCACCTACAACTCCAACCTTGACCAAACTTCAGGAACGCATCCATCTCCAAAGCAGCCTGTGGAAGAAGGTATGTAATGCAGCAATGGTACTATGATCTGAATTCCACAATATCCCTGTTGTCTAATAGTCCATCCTTGCCTATCCATGTAGAAGATGTTTGACTTCTCCCAAACTGTTTGGAGAACTTTGGAGTTGAAATCACGTGTGAGTGATGAAACAGATGAGCTATTCCTGGATGCTTATGTTGTAGAATTGCACGGTATAGTGGTGTGCCGAATGGGGAGGGGGGGGGGCATTGTGAGCAGTTGCCCACTGACATGTTGTGGGGCCCCAAGAATCGCGTTGAGCTCCGGGAAAATCGTGCCAGGCTCCCTAAAAATTCCACCTGGGCCCCGAAAAAAAACGCACCGGCCAAGAAAAATCACATTGGGAGCCCCAAAAAGTCGAACAGGGACCCCTGAAAATGACGCTGGGGTCTCAAATGTTCGCACCTGGGTCCCTGAAAATCACGCTGGGGTCTCCAAAAAGTCGTGCCGGGTTTCAGAAAATCACGACGGGGCTACAAACGGTCAGGCCGGAGCCCCTGAAAATCACACTGAGCCTGGGGGTACTAAAAATTATTGCCCGGGCCCTGAAAATCACGCTAGGGGCATTAAGGATCGCACCTGGGCTCCAAAAGTATAATTGGGATCACTCAACAAGTGAAGCCTGGGCAACGAAAAACAGTCCCGACATGGAAAATCAGTCTGGGGTCCCAACAATCGAGCAAAAAAACCCACAAAAGGCGTAGGCCCACAAAAGCGTGTCTAGCCAATAAAACTCGCACTAGAGATCCCAACAAGTGACCACAGGGCTCTCAAAATCGCATTTAAGCAAACAATTTCACGCCGCTGCCCTTGAAAATATCAACGGGCCAAAAAGTCGCGCCGGTGCCTCACAGGTCACAGCTGGCTTCCAAAAAATTAATTTCTACTCGGAATGTCACCCTGCGGATAAAAAAAATGCGTCATGGACCCCCCGCCCACACAAAAAAGAGGGCGTCGAGCCCAGGAAAAGAAACATTTTGGGGCACGGAAAGAAAACCATCGGGAGCCCGAAGAATCGCACCGGGGACCAAAAATATTGCGCAGGCGGCTTACAAAAAACAGACCTCGACCACAAAAAATGACATGGAGACTCTATCGAATCCACCCGAGCACCGGAAAATTAAGAATAGGTCCCGAAAGAAAATTATCCGAAGGACCTTTCTACTGTCGATGGTGCCTACGGCTAAAAAAACTCGTTGAGCAGCCGTAGTGGCGTGCCAAAGAGAAAAATTGCCCCCCCATAAGAAAATTGCCCATCCTGAAATGGTAGGCTCCCAAGAATCGCGCTGGGGTCCCAAAAAAATATCGCTGGGAGCCCATAAATTCGCGACGGGGCCGCAGAATTCGCGTAGGGGGCTGGAAGTGAATACAGCGGGCACCAAAAAATTAACCGGCCCGCGAAAATTTGCATCGGGTCCACCAAAATCGCACTGGGTCCCAGCTAAGTACAACGCTCCACGAGAACTCGAGGCGAGACCCCAAAATATCGCGTTCGGAACCCCCAAATATCGCGTTCAGGACACTAAATTCTGTCGATAGTCCCAAAAAGTATGGTCGGGGCGTCAAAAAATCCCTTCTGCAAGCCCAGCTTGGACCCAAAAATAGTATGGAAACTATAAAAATCAAGTCGGTGCCATCTAAAATAAGGAGAGATTCCGAAAGGCATATATCCGGGTCCGGCAAGACTCCGTAGCTTCAAATATACCCTCAGATACCTTCAAAAATCACTTACGGCCCCGAAAAAGCGTACCAGAGCTCGAAAAATCGCGGCGAGACATATAATCGCGGCGCCGGGTGCTCGAAATAATCACTCAGACTTCAAAAAAAAAATTGAGAAGAAGTCGCGAAAAATTGCGTCAAACACAGAAAATGCTTCGGGTCCCCCAGAACTAAGCGCCTCGGCTCGAAAAGTCGCGCCGGGACCCCGATAAGTTATACCGGAGTCACCAAGATCGTGCTTGGGTTCCACAAATGTGCGATAAGGAGCGTCAAATAAACAGTGGAACAGTAAAAGCAGAACGGGATGGCGAAAATGCACCGGGCCTTCCAAAGTGTACAGAGTTTCGCAAAAAGCGGCATGGCCTTCAAATATACGCTGGAACTCGAAATAAACACACTGGGAGAGCTAAATAAAAGCACAGTGGAGGCCATCAAGGTACACCGGGGCCATGAGACCCCACGGGGCCTCAACAACAGGCTGGGGACCTGAAAAAGCGAATTAGTCGTAAAAATGGAACAAAAAGACCGGGCAACAAATAAACAAATCGGCGTCTTCGAAAACGCGCCGATACCTAAAAATATCGTTGGAGTAAAAAGCAACAAAGCTCTAAAAAAAGAGCCGGGTCTCAAACATGTGCCGGGTCCCCAACAAAAATTGACTGGAGCCCTAAAACACATCCATAGACGAAGAAAAACGCAACGGGATAAAACGAACGAACACCTAGCAATGGTCGCGTCTCGGTAGCCAACCTGGGAGCTTAGTTAACCAAAGAGATGAGGTGCATCAAAGCTCAGTGTGTCTCCGGATTTCTTAACCACCAGAAAATGTGGGAAGAAGAGAACTAATACATCGAATTGAATTAATCGATTATTTTCAAGCGAGCCGTCATACACACCACATTCCACATGTCAAATGTGGCACCAGACTATCATGTGACAGCAATTAGCAAAACGTGTGAGGCCTAGCAGAAACCGGAAAAGCTCACGTAGAGTGGCGAATGCGCCGAGTGCGCAAGGCGTGTGTACACGTGCACGAACGTTGGCGTTTTGGCGACCGGGCGTTATTAACTGGAATGCCTGATGTTGAAAAATTTTACCTTTTTGACTGATTTGTACAGGTGTAATTTCAGCAGTGTGACTTATCAAGGGATACAAAAAAAACTTCGAACAGGATGGGGGGTAAGGGTTGATATCTGGTGATTCAGAAATGACGGTGGTAGATTTGGCCCCCTCCAAAGGACAGTTAATTTGGTCACTAATTATATTACAAAATGAAAAGCCCTCTTTGGAACACAAAATATTGCTAGAAATCCGGGAACTTTTTTAACATGAGGGTAGGTCCTTCCAAACCAGCCTCCCCACCGCCCGGACGCAAATCCTATGTGGGGAATTCCACGACTGATCGACCAGGGCCCGGTACCCTCATGCCTCAGATTTTGAGCAAAATTGTTGTACATGGTTATCTTATGCCCTGAATCTCCACCTGTGCAATTTTTTTACTTCGATCAGGTCAACGGTTCAGGAGTTATAGCCTCGGGCATTTCTGGAAGGTCACGCTGCATGGTTATGTTCGGTGGCAGATAACTAAGTTAATTATCGGTAAAAGAAAAAAAACATCCAGAGATTTTTGAACTCGCAAAGATTCAAGGAATCTAATTCTGATAATATTTGTAGTATGTGATAAATAATAAAAGCTCTATGACCCCAGGTCACGTGACCTCCGGTGACCTAGATGCCCATGACATTTTTGTTTTTTAATTGACAGAATTGAAGGACCATGTTTTGGCTTGCTATATAGCAACTTAAAAATAGACGTTTTTCCTATAAATACCTTTTTTGAGAGCGCAATCTTTACCATATCTGAAATCTTTCGAAGATTGAGCTACTAACTCGGCCGTTTTTCCATCCAAAATCGAGATTCGGTTTGGTAGCACATAACGATGTATTATCTGGCATTGTGTGGATTTATGTCTTCTAATGTACTTATTTACCTCCACTATCCAGTTATCTATATAAGATAAAAGGCGCCTACTGATGTCAGAAGTGGCCATTGGCTCAACTGAACTGTGGTCGGCACCAGTAGCCTGTGTTTGGTTATATTCAGTTATTTATCGGAGTAAATGCGTCTCAGTTTCATTGGTCGAGAACACTTCCTGACATCTGTTAATGCCTGTATTCTCACAGAAAACACGATCCGTAGGGATTCATGAGGGCAAGGTATGCACCATGGTTGCACAATCATTGTATGTTAAGAACAAACATGTATCCAACTGAGAAATAAGGAGGTACATCACATCACAACCATGCCCCGTCAGAAGTGCATCGAAGTTCCGTTTGCATATTTGAGGGCATGGCAACGATCCAACGTTTTTGTTATATGCCCAAAGACAGATCAACACACAAACCTGCAGGTAGCTGCGGTAACAAACCATGTTTCATATGTGCACCAATTGTTTTTGTCTCATGTCTAGCTTGTCTTTGTCCACCTATCGTGACACTTTCACGGCACGTCCCTTGTCGTTCGACAATACATGTACTGTAGCCGCCAAGTGCACGGCTGGTTTGGATTTGTGTGCGTACGAGACGTTGACCCCTTTAAGTAGCTTGAACTAAGTAGATCGACCGCCGCCGCGTGATGTTCATATCTGGTGCGAAACTATATTCTCTGTTACTCCGCGCGCAACGATACTGAGTTGACGAGAAGGGCAGTTTTTGAAGGCGTCTGTTAGTTTTCGATGGAGGCTCCGTGGGTGAAGTGATCGGTGTTGAGCGGCAGAACCTCGGTAGGTATTCTCGCGCAGCGCGCCGTGTTCACATGTGTCAGTGTAGTAATATGATGATGCAGAAGAAAATGGACTGCACATACATGCTCGCGTGGTTGTGCTTGCTTATCTCTTTGTTCCTTAGCCTGTTAGGCTGATTGATTGTGGTCGGTATTTTAACGTGAAACGTTTTTTCAGAAACCGCCTAAAACCTTGCAACAATAAACCGTCATGCGAGTTGCGAATCTGCAGTTAAAAACTGGACATCGAGATCACGTGCCTACATGTACCAAAACAGTGTAACATCAGCAGGCGAGAACTTGTGAAATTTGTGTGTTCCCTTGACGGCGAGAGCTTTCCTAAAGCGACCTGCGAAACTCGCAGTGACCTTCTCCACCTCTTCCTTCGTGACAAAGCAGCTCTGAGACAGGCCTCACAATTTCTCGCAAACATCGCCAGCTCTCGGAACTCCCCTTAGCTCTTAGGTGGCTCTGTACATTCCCCAGTGTTCCTCTCAAGCCTCAGAAGCATCACATACCGGTCCGCTCAAGCTCTCAGGGGACCTCCCTACTACTCAAGTTTTTCGGGCTGGCAATATCATTCTAGCTTTGGAATTGGCTCTCGGTATTCCTCACAACGATCGCTAGCCTTTAGGAAATCGTTAGATCTCAGGGAGCCCTGTTCGGCTCATAGGGACACTTCCAAGCCTCTTGAGCACCCCAGTCCAGTCCTCTCCAGCGCTCAGTGACCATTTCCAATCGTCAGGGGTCCCCTCCAGCTGTTAGGGCCCATCCCAGTCATTGACAGTCTTTCTAGCTTCAAGGGCTTTTTAGCTCTGACATTGGCCCTCAGTATTCCTCACAGCATTGACCTAGGACTCTTCTTAGCTCTCAGGGAACTCCATTCGTCCTCAAGGGCCTTCTCATGCTGTTAGGGATCCTTCCTAGTTATCGACAACTCTCGTGGTTTCAAGAGCATCTTAGCTCTCAGGCTGGCTCTCAATATTCCTCACCTCAATTGCCAGCCAACAGGGATTTTTGTCCCTCTCGGGTGGCCTTGTTCATCCATTAGGGGCCTCTCTCAACATCAGAAGAATCCCAGTCCAGTCCTCTCTGACTCTCAGGAGATCCTCTGCATCACTCAATCCCTCCCCTCCCCTGCTTGTAGGGGCCCATTACAGTTCCCAATACTGTGGGCTCTAATCTCGGGAAATTTCAGATTTGAGATGGGCCCTCACTAGTCCTCTTCAGCTCGCATGGGTCCTATTCATCCCTCAAGTTCACTTTCAGACCCAAAGAGCATCCCAGCCTTCTCAGACCCTCACGTGCCTGTATATTCTTCAGCCGTTAGAGGCTAATTCCAGCTGAGACTGCTCTTTCCAGCTGGTCTAGGCGCTCCAGCTCTCGGGCGGGTCCTCTCTTGTCTTCACGGCCCTTGTTAGCCCTTGGGTGGACCTCTTCACATGTCAAGGGCACTTTCCACACAAGTTATTAGATGTACACAAGCATTTCTTCGGTTATACTTCTGCCCCTCAGGGTGGTCGCCTGGAGGGCTCCATTGGACTCGACAGGGAACGGGTACCCATTCTCCCCTTGGAAACGCCTCTACTGCGTAGCAGCCCAGGCCCGTCCATGGGTTTAGAAGCCATTTACATAGCACCGGGAACCCTCTGCTTCAGCCCGGATCGTTTCCAGAGCTCGGGGTCTCTTTATTGGCCTGAGGCCCGCTGTCAGCTCTGAGACCCTCTCCATCAGCGTGAGCGAAAGCCGACGCAGTGGCACAGGTGGCACAGTTGCACAGGTGGATTCAGGGCATAAGATAACTCTATGTACAAATTTTGCTCAAAATCTGAGACATGAGGGTGGACAATCACCCCTGTGCCTGGTCGATATATCATGGCATGGCCAGGTACGTCACTGCCATGACATGACATAATTTGGCCTGTTGATGGCTCTGATCCGCCGCAATGAACGGTGTACTCCACGGCCCCGGTCCGCCACAGTGGACGATGTGCTTCGCGGCCCCGGTCCGCCAGAGTGGACGGTGTGCTTCGCGGCTCTGGTACGCCATAGTAGAAGGCGTGCTCCATGGCCCCGGTCCGCCACAGTGGACGCTGTGCTCTGCGACCCTGGCCCGCCACAGTGGGCCTAAGGGTCGGAGAAAACGGGATTTTCCTGGACTTTTGCCATCCATCTCATCATCCTCTTTGCAAAATTATCCTCCATATTGTTTGCTCCATGTGTTTTCAATTTGGACGTTTGATGATGGCTCCAGATTCACCGGAAACTGCAAAGTGAGATTCTGATGTCAAGGTTTGAGGGGAAATATCCTCTCCGTATTCCATCACTCAGAAATTGTCATCTCCTCATCCAGGATTACAAAGTATAAATCGAACTCTCTTGGACGGTGCGTACTCCACAGCCCTGGTCCGTCACAGTGAACGGTGTGAGATTAGCTACGGCTTTGCATCATCTTTCCAAGCAGTTTGCTGTGCATTAGTTGTCATTTTCTCCGCATCCTTCCGTTGACCTTGTCATCAATAGGTACCCATGTCACCCACGTATTAATATTTCCTAATTCGTCACAGCCATTTAAATCTACTTGAGACACAGTTGCTCTTGTTGCGCATGTCGATCGATAGATATTGATGCCATCAGAAACGCATATTATGTCAGCAGCGAGACTGACTTTACTCTACTAGGGTAATGATTACAGGTACTGACAGCAGCGCGGCCATAAATGCTTTTGGGTGCGACACCCCTGTGACTTTATTCGTGTCCCTCGCACTTATATGAAAACTCCTCTTAAATCTGCCATTTGTTCTTTCTGTCCGACATATTGCACCTCTTTATATTTGCCCCGGAACAGAAACAAATAAGGTCCGGCCACACGATGTCTGGTCATCTCAGGTCATTGTTTGTTCACCCAATGTCATGGTGTAGGTACTACTTAGGTGGCTCTGAAACCTAATTCAAATTTCACTTCACAAGGAACGGTAGCATTCGGCATAAGACGACATTGCGAGCGCAATATCGCCGAAGCAGCTGACGAGCACAAAAATCACAGCTACACACACAAGATGACAATGTAGAATATACATGATACTTGACCTGACCTAACGCCATTGACCTTGTCATATATTTCGAAGCAGAATGTCTATATCATTATTTTATCATATTCTGCATGAAAAGGTTTCCCCTTACTACGATAGGAAGAGAGAATTTGACCTGACCTCAGTTCAGTAACCTTCACCTTAATTAAAATTTTGGGAAAGCAGAGTTGTTTGATTTCATGAAAGAACAGTATGCTCTGGGCTTGGCGTTCTTGTGCTAGAACTAGTTCGAATTGCAGCATTTAGGAGATTCTGGAATATTATCCTCCTTGATCCGTCCTAAGTTAATTTCAAGGGGAAGTAGAAATCAAATTGGTCAATGAGGTCAAGAAGGCAATTGTGTTGGGATCCAAGCACCACCAAAGGTATAGGAAACTCCGTATTTGACCTTTCTTCTGGGAGGGAAAGGATTACAAGTACTAGCAGGATTGCAGTAAAAATGCTCCTGTTGCGACACACCTGGGGCGGGGACCATAACAATTCCACCGATTTGAAAACTGTTTTGATTTCTGCCATTATTCCCACTTTCCGAATTTTTGTACTTTTTGTTATTTCCGACTCTAGTAAAGAAACCATTTGAGCCGACATATCCATTTCAAAACCATCGGATGGCCCTTCATGTCCATGATATTAGCAACGCATTCGCATTCGCATTCAGCATCCTATTCGCATACTCTCCGATTTCATTCATTTTTTTCAGGATATGATCTTTGTAGCTTGCAAAATTAAGGCAAACAACAATTATTCAGTAGGACGAGCAGTTCGATCTCTAAAGGTCAAGAAAGGTCATTCGGGTACAAAAAAACGGGGTACCGCATAAAATGCAAAGTATTTCACTTATCCGAATGATTCCAACGCCTAGATGTCCGCTGTCCAACAAAGATGCAGTGTAAGCAGGCTTACATTCTTTCGGTACGCAGCTTTCAATATTTTCCATCCGACCAGGCCGCAAGACGCCCGGCCAGATCCCGGCTACCTTCTCCCTCCCCTCTCATATGGCCTTGAAACATTGCCGAACCCGGCCCGCAGTACGTGTCGCTTTCAAAGGCGGCATGGAAAAACAACAGCAGCCTCGCATCTGGACTAAAACAGAAGGGTGGGTCCCCGGCCAGCTGTGAGGTCGGTGGCCCGGTGAAGTCAGTGGAAATTTCTAGACATACAGACCGCCCTGACAGCCCCAGGCGGCTTCACCATGCACACGGCCTAAGGGGAAGAAAAATGCACTCCCACCAATCAAGAGAAAGAATACAATCCGGAGCCCTGGGAGTGGCCAAAAGAGTGGAGGAGGCGGGACTACAGCCCATCGAAGAAAACTGGAAGGTACACAGAAAACGCTCCCACACTCTTTGGGACCCTCTCTCTGGATCTCGCTCTCGCTCCGAGACACTCTCACTCGGGCAGTCTCTCACTCACGGACGGAGCTCAGGCAGCGTCGAGACGACCGAAGAGGCCAGCCGAGCAACAAACATGTGAGTGCCATCGGTCTGCCATGCCTTCTTCCTTCTTCCAAACCGGCCTATTTTCTATCACAGCTACTTTCCCCTCAACCTAATTCACTGTTGAAAGGGGCGACCCGTATTAATGGGGGGGGGGGGAAATTAGACTATGTGATGTGTGCGGTATGTGTGACACGGCCGGTGGCGCCAACGTCGCACGCCTAGTATAGAAGGGCAGAGTATGTAGGTATGTATGGGGATGAAGTATGTCGCGTGCAAGAATGGAGAGGTGGGAGATTGCGAGTAGTGTGTGTGTAAGCAGTGCGTGGGCGTAATGTGATGCGGTGTATATAAATGTAAATATATTAGATTATGCATAGAAATTCTGTGGTGGCCTTAGCAGAGACACGGAGCAGTTACCCAGCCATTGACGGACAGGATTAGCGGTGAAAAGGGAATACTTGGGATAAAAAGGGGGGGCACATCTGTGCACACATCGGATCCCCACATCCTCTTGTGACCCTGGGCTGCGTGTGTCGTGAAAATGACCATCGCTCAGCGCAATGTGCCGCACGTTAAAAACTGTACGCGCAACATCCGCATTGCCACGGCCACCGGGCCAGAATGGATCGTGAAAATGATTATCGTTCGGTCTGACAGTAAGCACGTTGAAAACTGTGCTTGCAATATCCATGTTTATCCCTCCTCGTCCAAAGCGTTCGACCAGCACATTAACCGGAGATAAAGAAGTGATATTATAGCCCATCTACCCGCCGTGGTGCAAGCTGATTCAAAAATCGAAAACTCTATGGGCGCCATCCAGCCGTGTGTTCAATGGCGTAACTTTCGTGATAACCCAGATAGCATTGAGGTCGGATGCCGATGGCCGAGTCAGTGACCCTCCGTGGGAAATAACGCAACTCGATGACGACAGGATACGACCCTCCCAGAACGGTAGCATAGTAAATACCTCGGCGATCAGGTGAACGGAGGGGAGGGTATTTACATCCAGAACAGAAATGGCGTCCGTGCCGCGGGCGCTGAGGGGTGCGCGCCGCGCTTTTCGCTTGGACCGGGTGACCAACAGCCGACAAGTAGGTGTAGATAGTACCGTGTGTACTTTCCGACACAAGGGTTTCACACATGTTGTTTAGATATGTGCCTGATATTAATTTGCCATATGAAGTAAATCTGCATATAAGCGAGGCAGTCAACCTGCGAGCCGTCCTCCTATGGACTGAACGTTCTCGGGTAATGGTAATGAGTGTCAAAGCTAGTTTTTAACTTGTCTAGAATATTAATGTTGTTATATATATATATATATGATCTGCGTTTGGATGATGTCGAATTGCGAGAGGGTGTGATGAACGGACACTTCGGGGGCATTAGCACATGCTCTGATTCTTTGACTGCGAAATCCCGCTAGCCTCTGTGACCCAGGGGCGCAGATGGGGGCGGGCATGGCATGCAGGTGGGATGGGCTGGGCTATCAAGGGAAGCCCCACCTTGCGTCCGTCGAGTTTGGCGCCGAACAATAGGGTAATGCAAAACATTGCACGGTCGTGAGTCCGCCCCCGTTCGCTATACGTTTGGACACGGAGCTGTATAGCGTTTCGGGGGGGGGGGACGTACGGACAGGTTTGGCGTGCCATAAGCCCCGAGGCTGAAAGGGTAGGGCAGGCTAGGTTATATAGACGGCCAGGAGACGTGCTCAAAGTGGTAGGGATCCGTGCCCGCCCGTGAGCACGTTCACCTGGTCGCACAGTATACGGCGAATAAGGCCCGGGTGCGGCATCAACTGCATTTTTAAGGTTAGGTATGTCAGTCAAAGACACCAGAGCACTTGTATAAGCCCTCGGATCCAGTACGATGAGTCCCCTCGTAGCATTAAGACTTCATCCAGGCGAGCAACGCTGCCAATAATGGCGAGGCCAGCTATGATGGCAGTGGAAGGTTTACATATTCGGCCAACCTACCATAAAAAAATAGAGCAATGGTCCGTCGATGTATGTGTTTGTGTACCACTGGGGGGGGCAAAATTTGGGGACCAAGCATTTCATTAATTAATAAGGAGAGAATGAATGGGACGAGCGAATGTGAAGTGAATGAGGAGATTGAATGTGTGCTAGGTAGCTTTAAGGACCAGCGGAAGCCGCTTGGGGCTTATCACAGGCACCTATTTCGTGCGGTACATTGTACAAAATTATATTACCATTAGCGTCCAAAAAGTCCAAACTCGGGACAAGTCATTGAAACCAAGAGCAAATTGCATTGTCATTAATTTTATAAATACAACGTATTCTTTCTAATGTGGCTAGAAACACTCATTTACCTATATGGTGTTCCGAAAACTTTGACCTCGCACACATATAAATTCGTGTTAGGGACGGTAGCTCGAACAACATCAAGCCGGCTGGGGTTTGGGGAATGTGTGGTGGAGGTAGCGGGGAAACACAGCACAACACACTCCCGACAGAGGCACAATCAGCAAAGGAGATAATTAGCCCAGTCTAAATCTAGAGTCAGCCCATGTTCAGCCTTGTTAAAGTGCAGTCTCAGTTAAAATAAAGCCCCCCCAATAGTTCAATCAGATCAGTTCCAGTTAGGCTTGGTTAGCATATTATTTTCACACAGCTTAGGCTAGGTTAGCATTACTTTTCCCACACCCATGCTTTCACACACTCCATTAATTTTCACACACCCAGCATTTATTATAACACACAACAACACGCAACACACCAAAACACCCTACACCCACCAAGCCACCGGAACCACCACCCCCACACCCCACCGAAGGCAAAGCCGCCACCCCTACAGCAGCACATCGAATTACGTGACCTTCAATGTCACAGTTTGACCTCAGGTCACCAAAGTTGGTCTTACTCATGTACTATATCGATTTACGGGGTACCGAATAAAATCATGGTGACAAATTGGATATACCTGATTTTTGCACGTGATAGTCTACATAGCACGTACATAGAGCACATCGATCAAAATCACCCATTATGGTCACGGATTCATCACCGTTCGCCAAAAAGGCCCAAAAGTAGCAAATATACGAAATTCTTGTGTACCCGATAATTTCAGCAAAATGTTACTTGGCACCACGAAATAACACCCAGACATTGGGTATGGCTCATAGATGCAGCACATTGAAGCGTAAGACCTACAATCTCATAGCTTGACCTATGTTCACAACATTTTGTTTTGACCGTGCACTATTGCAATCTACGGGGTATCGAATAATATCTTCCTAAATACATTCATCGTATGGGCATTAGCGCCAAATAATCTCAAATCGCACAAGAAAGCAGCACATCCAAACATGTCACCTTCACGGTCACCATTTGACCTCAGGTCAACGAAAACTTTAGCATTATACCCTATCGGAAAATCATTCACCAATATCCTCAAATTCGGCTGAAAATTTGACACAATATTCGCGGGCATACCCTACATGCATCAACAAAGTATTTTTTGCTACGACGAACCATTTTGCCTTCAGAGGCGAAAAGGTCAGCGAAGTCAAATTTGGGGTACCGCATAACTTGCCGGAGAATTCACTTATTGAAATGATCCAAACGCTTGTGCCACGGCTATCACGGTGGCATGCAGCACTCCAAGTCAACTGGTCACTCGAGGTCACCATTTGACCTCAGGTCAACGAAGACTTTAACATTACACCATGTGGGAAAATCACTCAGCATACCGGACACTGGCTTCGAGCCTAATGGAAGATTTTCAAGTTCGGCACCAGTTCCTGAGGTGAGACAGCACATTCCAGGCGGTAATTTCGCTAAGTATGTAGGGATGCTATGCAATATACAGTTATGCCCTCACCTAATACCTTCACCCCCAGGCAATTCCCCAGTTGATATGCTATAGCATATCAACACCAATGCTTTGTATGGCACTTAGCCATACTTCTAACTTTGGCTGAAGCACCCTTGAACTCAAATAATGAACTAACCATGCTTCTACCATGCAGTTTTGCTTGGACACGTAGCTGGGAAGTAATAACAGTAGACTAGCCTAACCTACAAATATAGGCAAAGTTGCATTTCAGGTTGTTAGCCGGATTTCAAGAAACTAATATCTGAATACCATGTTTATTTAACATACTTAAGAAAATGTGATCACTCCTTTCTTTTATAGATGCTTACTTTCCAGTTCACATGCAAAATAATCCACGAAGCAGGGCTTTGGAAGTATTATTGTGTTTAAGGCTTCACAAGACAAGTTATCTGCACGTTTAAACTCCATGAAGGGGATGCGTTAGGTTTTTTTTAGATTATAACAATTTTTTTTTAATAAAACAAAAGCGTTTTAATCTTCTCCTTCAAAAACAGGTTACGCTACGTCAGATAAGGTTCCGTCAAGCTATTACTTATTTGAAGAAATACAAACTAAGAAAAAAAATTGGCTCGCATTTTCCTTTTCTTCACACAAATTGTCCTTGAATTGGAGGTTAGGTTAAGTTAGGCTAGGTTATGTTGCATTTCTTCCTTCTCTTAACATTATTCTTTATACTATGCCACATCACTCAAAACCACTTTTTGGTGTTATTTGGCCTGTCAGCTGAAAAGTAAGCATTTTCACAGGAAATGAGTGGTCGCATGTTAACCACATCCATAAACATTGGCCATCCATTGGATTTCACTCACGGTTCTGCTCTTTTCCAGACGGACGTGTTCGCGGGACTCCGAGGCCTGGGGGAGGACTGATTGAGGACACCGAGGGGAAAAGAAGAGTGGACCACTAGTCTTACGGTGTATATTGTCTACATTAGATAACCTTGAAATTGTGGCGTACAAGGTGTAGTTTCGTTCGTAAATTAAGTATTTGGGTTTTTATATTTTGTAGATAGCTTGTTGCCTTCCTTCCTGTGCGTAGGTATTATAAGTTAAATTAGAGAATACTAATTATTCCCTATCATAGTTTATTTAGTCTTGTGGTATAGTGCTTGCTTTATATAATTGAAATTGTGGCATTCACGGTGTTGTTTTGCTCCAAAAGCGGACAATAGGCTTTTACTAGTAAGAATAGCAAACAAAGATCAAAAACATAAAAATTAAAGCATAAAAACAAAAAGAAAAACACAAAAAATGGAAGATGACCGTGGAAAGTGTAAGTACAGGGGGCATTGGGGACTTGTGCAGTAGGTTAGATAGGTTAACGATGGAGGTGGAGCGCCTGAGGGTTTAGTGACAGGGCCCATCATAGGTAAGAAGGGTCGAGCTAGCCAGGTGTAGGATTCGGGGAGCGGCAGGGATGGTGGAAGTGAAGCCGAGGAAAGTGGGAAACTAGGCAGGCATGGGGGTTATAGGTGATAAAGAGAGATGCATTGCAAGCAAGGAAAGGAATAGCTTGTCATGTTTTTATGTAAATGCCAGAAGTGTTCGGAACAAAATTGAGGAACTGCATGCATATATTTTGTCTGAAAAGCTATATTTGGTATGCATTACTGAGGCATGGGTTAACGAAAGCATCTTTGGAGATAACTTGCAAGAATTTGAATTGGCTCGCTACAGCATGCATGCTCATCAAAGGAAGGCAAGGATAGGTGGTGGGATACTCTTGTATGTGAGGCAAATAATGAAATGTCATTCGGTAGAGGATAGTGTACACAGTGAAGGAGCAGAATATTTGTGGTTACATATAATTCTGAAGAATGGAACAAGATTTAGGATTGGGGCATTTTATAGGCCACCAGACCAGAATGAAAACACTGACAGGTTGATGCAGGAAGAGATAAGTAGAAGTGTGCATGGGAGGACTGTATTGCTGGGGGACTTCAGCATAGCAGGGGTGGGAGACAAAACTAGAGGTTTAAGCAAGTCAGGAAGACGTTTCATAGCTTGTTTTGAGGAAGAAAAAAAATTATTTCAAATAACACATGAACCTGCAATGGGAAATAAAATGTTAGCTCTAGTGCTTACAAATGAGGAAAATTGTGTACAGAATGTAAGCATAGGAGAGACCTTCGGTAGTAGTGATCACAATATTATACGCTTTTTCTTATATGTTGGAGGTGTAGGAGACAATGAAGCATTGATTCCAAATTTTGCTAAGAGGAATTAACATGTGTTCAGGAACTACCTTAATGAAATTCACTGGGAGGAGTTATTGAGGGGCTAGATGCCTATGAAATGTGGAGAATGGTAAAAGACAAACTGTCCCAAGGTCAGGATACGTTCATTCCCATTAGGCAAATTAGATTGAACAAGATTAAGCACCCTTTATGGCTGACCAAGGAAGTAAAAAGCGGGCATTTAAAAAAAACTAAAGGAATTTAACTCCGATACAAATCTAGAATCATATAGAATAGCTAGAAATAAAGTTAGGTGCGTTAGGGCATCTAAAAGACTGGCTGAAATTAAATTAGCTCGTGAATGCTCAGCAGGCAATGCTAAGAGGTTCTTTAGTTTCTACAAATATAAGTCTAAAAAGTGTAATGCTGGGCCACTGGAGGTAGTAGGTAGAATAGTGGTTGATGATTATGATGTAGTGGAATCCCTAAGTAAGCGATTCTCATCAGTCCTTACTAAAGAAAGCACTGGTATATTGGAAGCAACTGAAAGCTATGCCATAGTAGGTGATAGGATGGGGGATCTTAAAATAACAGAAGCTGTAGAAAAACAGTTGCAGAATATATAACCTAATAGAGCTTCTGGGCCAGATGATATGTATGCTAGGATTTTAGTAGTGTGCTAAAGCATTAGCAGCTCCCCTAGGCATCATTTTCAGGCGTTCTATAGAGTATTCTGAAGTACCGGATGATTGGCGAAATGCAAATGTAGTACCGAATTTCAAAAAGGGAAGTATGAAGTGCGTGGGAAACTACAGGCTAGTCAGTTTGACCTCAATAGTTTGCAAAGTACTAGACAAACTTACCGAACAGAATATACAGACTCATTTAGATAGGCACAACCTTCTAAGGGATACCCAACATGGATTTTGATCTCGAAGCTCTTGTTTAACTAACCTATTGCAGTTTATGGAGTTTATATAACTAAATAAGTAGACAATCAAAGCAGGATGGATGTAGTGTACCTGGACTTTAGCAAAGCTTTTGATAAAGTTCCACATGGGCGTTTAATTCAGCAACTAGAACAGCATGGGATTGATGCTAAGGTTATACGTGGGATTGAAGCATGGTTAAAGGAGAGGAAACAAAGGGTAGTGTAAAATGGATGTAAATCTGAATGGAAGGATGTTCTGAGAGGAATGCTAAAGGGCTCTGTTCTAGGGCCACTTCTCTTTATCATCTTTGTGAATAACATTGAGGTAGGGCTGAGGAATATGGTGTTCAAATTTGCTGGTGACATCAAATTGGTAGGAGTGGCTAACAGTAGGGAGCAATCTAGTAATATTCAACTAGACTTGGAGAACCTAAAAAGTGGGCTGATTAATGGCAGATGTCTTTCAATTATGAGCAATGTAAGGTTATGCATCTTGTGTCTAGAGGTGAGACTTTCAGATATACAATGGGAGGTAGGAGATTAGATGTTATTGAAGAGGAAAGATATTTATGTGTGTTAGTTTCAAATGATCTTAAAGTAGAAAAACAATGTGTCTCAGCTAGGAACAGGGCAATCAGAATGCTGGGAATCATTAATAGGAGTGTGAGGTATAAGAGCAAAGAAGTGATGACAATGCTGTCTTGGCCTATGCGCGACCCCACTTAGAATTTAGAATATTCTGTACAGGCATGGAGCCACTGCTTATAAAATATATAGATATACTAGAAAGAGTGCAGCACAAAGCCACAACATTCATCAGTGGACCAGGTAATTTATAATATGTGGAAATACTTATGGCATTAGATATGTATTAACTCAAGTATAGGAGATTAAGGGGTGATATGATTGAAATGTATAAAATTATTGAACGGTTAGATCAGGTCAATCTGAATGATGCCCTTATATTTAGACTATCACATAGGGGTCATCAATTCAGGTTAGACAAATCAAGGTGTATGACAGTTACACAACAGGTCTTCAGTCAAAGGATTATTCATCAGTGGAATAGCCTGCCTGTTGATGTTGTGGGGAGTCCCTCATTGAATGTATTTAAAATTAGTTTGGACAACTATTTTAGGTCGCACAATCTTGTTTTTGAGTTCTAAGGGGTGGTGGATAGGGTGATATCTATGCTAATCGGGTGTGCACTGTACGGGCCGCTTTGTGCGGGCGTGGATGGAGAGTGAAAATGATTGGTAGAGCACTCAGGTGACATGTGTTACATGAGATCAAGTGAATAGGGCTGGATAGGTAAGGTAGAAAGACATTGATGAGTGTGGGGATGCTGGTCCCTGTGTTATTGTTGAAACTTGGACCCTTATGTTTTTGATCATGCTAATAACTTGAGTATTATACTTGCTATATCGGGTATATTATATTACTAGTATTATATGATACTATATAGAGTGTACATAGCAGTGGATTCAGCACCTTCCTTCGGGATGTGATACTGATGAGATTGGCTATGGTAGCACAATGGGTTATGATTGGAGGAGTTTGGAATTGTTGAGGAGTGTGTTATGCAATATCAGGTGAATGGTGCTAGATAGGCTGGGATATATAGTTCTCTGGAACTTGAGATGATGGATTGATTGGTGTGTGAGCATGTACTTTTCTAGTATCTTTTCTGGGTAGGCCTAACCCGGATGTGTCCCTGTGGGCCTTATTAAGCCTTGAACACTTTATGAAGTAATTAAGTTTTATGGCCTGGCATGGAAATAGATTTGTTCACATGAAGATAATTGGGAGGTAAACACTTCATGAAGCCATATTTGGGATTGCAAATAAATGGAGGAACAGAAGTTCACATTTACTGGTGCTCTACACAATCATACAAACTGAGCTAAGTAGAACCATAAAGGACAATGAATGTGGCATGTATGTAATCTGAAATTATATTTTCTCCCTTCATATTTGCCACCAAATGTTTTTTTTTCTTCAATTGAGACAAATGCCACAGGCTTTGCAACATAGCTGACCACTATGTAGCTAATGAGATTTGGAAGCACATGTGAAGGGACGAACACATTTTTATTGGACGTCTTATAAAATTTCCAGATTTAGATCTCGTGGCTACTTTGAGGTTACTCCAGCAACAAGCTTGCTCAGCTGGGAGTACCTGCTATCGTGTTGCTCATTTCCCTTCCATTACCCAATCAATGTGTACTGTGTGCCCCTCCTAACAGCTAATACAGACGTGAGAAACTAGCTTAGGTTTGATACATTTGGCAATGCGGGATTTCGTGTGGGAAACCTTGGAACCACTGTGTCCAAATTCAGAAATTTGTGGGGAAGTGACCCATGATTGAAACAGATTTGCAACTTCGTCAATCCACTTACTTTTATGTGCGTCTATATAATATTTATTGTCACCAATAAATAAATCACTGAAGCAAACCAATGTTTGCACTCCCAATGTTAATTAGGTAGTGATATGGATCTTCAGTGGCGATATTGTGCGCTGAATGTATGCCTAAAATGGTAAATGCACTAGGTAGGGCGGCATATGACAAGTGGCAAAACCGGCCTTTGGTATCAAGCGAGGGTATCCGATTGGCACAGTTTTGCACCTCTGGTGCCAACATGAACAATTCGGATATTTGTATTCAATACGAAAGATATGGTTTTTAGCCAAAGTAGAAGGAATCGATGGATGCCAGACTCATGTTGAAATTTTGGAAGAAGTTCGTGATGTCAAAGTTATCTAATTATTTACACATATCTGGATTGATAGCGGATGAAATCATGTTCTTATCTGGGGTTGAAAATCATCTTTGAGTTAGGCACAGAAGTATATTTTGGTTGCTATAACATGGCATGTAACCACCTGTTTTCTCTATTGATGACATTTTAGTTAGATTGTAATATATTTGTAAAACAATAATTTTACCATTTCTTCATACGTTTTAGATAGCCAAGGATGAAGGCGAATTGATCTATAACTTAAGGCGTGACGTTGCTACTAAACTCTGTTTGACGGGGGCCATGCCAATTTGCAATTCCATAAGCATAAGCCAGGCCATGAGATGGAACCTTGGGTTCTTTTACGACGCATTCAACTGCTAGGTCATATAGCGTCGCCAACCTCTCACGCCGATTGGTAGTGGGTGGACTCGGTAAATGCCGTCGGTTGTGAGATTCGAACCCACAATCTTGCGATCAAGAATCCGACGCTCTACCAACTGAGCTACCGCGCCCCCCCCCCCCCAGACCATGAGATGTGCGATGCGATACAACATCAAACCTTACTGAAGACAGACGTGAATATTTATGTCTGAGTTGTCCAACACGTACCTCCAATTACAAACCGTCCGCTATTTGCGGAGCATCGGACCCTACCCCGGCACAGGCAATGCCTCCATGGTGTACGGCAGACATAGGTTCGTTGAGGTCGGCGTCAATCATCAACATGGATACCGACATGGGCATGTGTTCGACGTCCGTGCCGCTGCTAGGGGGGCGGGGGAGGGCGTCGCTAATACTGCCGCGGCCTGGCATGACCGTGATTAGTGGTGTAGCGTGGCGGACGCGTGCTCTGTCATTCTCTCGCTGAATTACCGGCCGTATACCGCGCGCAGGCACCGCACGATAGTCAAAAACCCGCCAGAGGTACGCACACAGCAGACGCAAAGGAGAAGCCAAATCAGGGGAGAGAATGGGGAAAATCCGGGGAAAACGGGATGCCACACAAGGCTCAAGGGAAGTGGGCGACCGACCGACAACCGACCAGAGACAGCCAGCGGGGGTAAGCTACACAAGGCTCAAGGAAAATGGACCACCGACCGACAACCGATCAGACAGCCAGCGGGGGTAAGCTACACAAGGCTCAAGGGAAGTGGACCACCGGCCGACAACAGACCACAGAGACAGTCACTGGGGGTAAGCTACACAAGGCTCAAGGGAAGTGGACCACCGACCGACAACCGACCAGAGACAGCCAGCGGGGGTAAGCTAAACAAGGCTCAAGGGAAGTGGACCACCGACCGACAACCGACCAGAGACAGCCAGCGTGGGTAAGCTAAACAAGGCTCAAGTGCGGGGGTAGCAGCGCCACTGCGCCCATGGTACCCGCCGCTCATGCCCGCAGACCGAAGTGGCAGTGACGGTGGGTGGGGTGAGATGCGGGGGACGACGCCTTCTGACTGAGATGGCCAGGCACGTGGCGGCCGTGTACGGAAATCTGACCAGGCTAGTCCGCCTCGTCGCCGGCTCAAACCATACACTTTCAAAGCTGGCCACGCCGAGAGCCAACTTTAAAATTGGACGGGGTTAATCGCGCACGGATCGGCGGGTGTACACCGACGGGTGTAGACCGACGGGTGTAGACCGACGGGTGCCAGACAAAGTCGCAGTCGGCGGGTGTAGACCGACGGGTGTAGACCGACGGGTGTAGACCGACGGGTGTACACCGACGGGTGTACACGACGGGTGTAGACCGACGGGTGTAGACCGACGGGTGTAGACCGACGGGTGTAGACCGACGGGTGTAGACCGACGGGTGTAGACCGACGGGTGTAGACCGACGGGTGTAGACCGACGGTGTACACCGACGGGTGTACACCGACGGGTGTAGACCGACGGTGTAGACCGACGGGTGTAGACCGACGGGTGTACACCGACGGGTGTAGACCGACGGGTGTAGACCGACGGGTGTAGACCGACGGGTGTAGACCGACGGGTGTAGACCGACGGGTGTAGACCGACGGGTGTAGACCGACGGGTGTACACCGGCGGGTGTAGACCGACGGGTGTAGACCGACGGGTGTAGACCGACGGGTGTAGACCGACGGGTGTAGACCGACGGGTGTAGACCGACGGGTGTAGACCGACGGGTGTAGACCGACGGGTGCCAGACAAAGTCGCAGTCGGCGGGTGTAGACCGACGGGTGTAGACCGACGGGTGTAGACCGACGGGTGCCAGACAAAGTCGCAGTCGGCGGGTGTAGACCGACGGGTGTAGACCGACGGGTGTACACCGACAAGGGTGCCAGACAAAGTCGCAGTCGGCGGGTGTACACCGACGGGTGTAGACCGACGGGTGTAGACCGACGGGTGCCAGACAAAGTCGCAGTCGGCGGGTGTACACCGACGGGTGTAGACCGACGGGTGTAGACCGACGGGTGCCAGACAAAGTCGCAGTCGGCGGGTGTACACCGACGGGTGTAGACCGACGGGTGCCAGACAAAGTCGCAGTCGGCGGGTGTAGACCGACGGGTGTAGACCGACGGGTGTAGACCGACGGGTGCCAGACAAAGTCGCAGTCGGCGGGTGTAGACCGACGAGGGGGAGGCTCGCCAGACAAAGTCGCAGTCGGCGGGTGTAGACCGACGCGGGAGAGGCTCGCCAGACAAAGCCGCAGTCGGCGGGTGTAGACCGACGCGGGAGAGGCTCGCCAGACAAAGTCGCAGTCGGCGGGTGTAGCCCGACGCGGGAGAGGCTCGCCAGACAAAGCCGCAGTCGGCAGGTGTAGACCTACGCGGGGGAGGCTCGCCAGACAAAGTCGCAGTCGGCGGGTGTAGACCGACGCGGGGGAGGCTCGCCAGACAAAGCCGCAGTCGGCGGGTGTAGACCGACGCGGGGAGGCTCGCCAGACAAAGCCGCAGTCGGCGGGTGTAGACCGATGCGGGGGAGGCTCGCCACACAAAGCCGCAGCCGGCACGGGGAGCGGGCGCCGCGCTGCACAGGCGGCCAGCGCTGGCTGTGCCATTGGCTGCCTGTCGGCTTTGTCCGGTGGGCCTCGTTTAGTCCATCAGGAGACGAGCACAGCGGTGCCCAGCCGTTCTGATGCAGTCGTTACTCGTTAGCCTAATGCCATTAGGCAGGGAGAGGGGGAGGGGAGTGGCGCTGACAACGACGGCCGACCCGGGATCTAGCCAACGCCGCGGCGACGGAAGGCGAGATGAGTCGCATGCTGGGAGGTCACCACTGTGGCTAGGGGCTGGGACGGGTAGGGGCCGCGTAGCTCACAACTATTTCGCGGAGCACGCACAAAGATAATTAAATGTAAATAGGATAGGGGTGTTGTGAAATGCTGAGCATTCACCGTCACCAGAACAACCAGGGCCCTTATTGGAACGCAAACGAAACATCCGTTTGGCATTTCTATCCAGTCTGTGTGCATCGTTCGTAGTTTCAGTGAATCAGTGGTAGGCGATGTCTGCGGTCACAACTCGGTCACTGACCCTACCCTGTCCCGTGTGGTGTCTGCCCACCATCCCGACACTGACCCTACCCTGTCCCGTGTGGTGTCTGCCCACCATCCCGACACTGACCCTACCCTGTCCCGTGTGGTGTCTGCCCACCATCCCGACACTGGCCCTACCCTGTCCCGTGTGGTGTCTGCCCACCATCCCGACACTGGCCCTACCCTGTTCCGTGTGGTGTCTGCCCACCATCCCGACACTGGCCCTACCCTGTCCCGTGTAGTGTCTGCCCACCATCCCGACACTGGCCCTACCCTGTCCCGTGTAGTGTCTGCCCACCATCCCGACACTGGCCCTACCCTGTCCCGTGTAGTGTCTGACACTGGCCCTACCCTGTCCCGTGTGGTGTCTGCCCACCATCCCGACACTGACCCTACCCTGTCCCGTGTGGTGTCTGCCCACCATCCCGACACTGGCCCTACCCTGTCCCGTGTAGTGTCTGCCCACCATCCCGACACTGACCCTACCCTGTTCCGTGTAGTGTCCGACACTGACCCTACCCTGTCCCGTGTGGTGTCTGCCCACCATCCCGACACTGACCCTACCCTGTTCCGTGTAGTGTCTGCCCCCACGACACTGACCCTACCCTGTCCCGTGTGGTGTCTGCCCACCATCCCGACACTGACCCTACCCTGTCCCGTGTAGTGTCCGACCACCATGACACTGGCCCTACCCTGTCCCGTGTAGTGTCTGCCCACCATCCCGACACTGGCCCTACCCTGTCCCGTGTGGTGTCTGCCCACCATCCCGACACTGGCCCTACCCTGTCCCGTGTGGTGTCTGCCCACCATCCCGACACTGGCCCTACCCTGTTCCGTGTAGTGTTTCCAATGACACTGACCCTACCCTGTCCCGTGTGGTGTCTGCCACTGACCCTACTTCGTGTGGTGTCTGCCCACCATCCCGACACTGGCCCTACCCTGTCCCGTGTAGTGTCTGCCCACCATCCCGACACTGGCCCTACCCTGTCCCGTGTGGTGTCTGCCCACCATCCCGACACTGGCCCTACCCTGTCCCGTGTAGTGTCTGACACTGACCCTACCCTGTCCCGTGTGGTGTCTGCCCACCATCCCGACACTGGCCCTACCCTGTCCCGTGTAGTGTCCGACCACACCTGACCCTACCCTGTCCCGTGTGGTGTCTGCCCACCATCCCGACACTGGCCCTACCCTGTCCCGTGTAGTGTCTGACACTGACCCTACCCTGTTCCGTGTGGTGTCTGCCCACCATCCCGACACTGACCCTACCCTGTCCCGTGTAGTGTCTGCCCACCATCCCGACACTGGCCCTACCCTGTCCCGTGTGGTGTCTGCCCACCATCCCGACACTGACCCTACCCTGTCCCGTGTGGTGTCTGCCCACCATCCCGACACTGACCCTACCCTGTCCCGTGTAGTGTCCCACCACGACACTGACCCTACCCTGTCCCGTGTAGTGTCTGCCCACCATCCCGACACTGGCCCTACCCTGTCCCGTGTGGTGTCTGCCCACCATCCCGACACTGGCCCTACCCTGTCCCGTGTAGTGTCTGACACTGACCCTACCCTGTTCCGTGTGGTGTCTGCCCACCATCCCGACACTGACCCTACCCTGTCCCGTGTAGTGTTCCGACACTGACGCCTACCCTGTCCCGTGTAGTGTCTGCCCACCATCCCGACACTGGCCCTACCCTGTCCCGTGTGGTGTCTGCCCACCATCCCGACACTGACCCTACCCTGTCCCGTGTGGTGTCCACCCGCTGTCATCTCGCACCAATGTCCTCTCAGGCCTGCGCCTCCAATGCCCGCCTCTCCGCGTGCCTGCGTCCGATGTCTGTCGCACAGTCGCTGCAGCTAAAAATATGCAATGCACCGACGCGAGGAATGGTTACACCTTGGCATGTTTACACCTTGGCATGTTTGCACCTTTGCATACTGGCCGAGCGACAAGGTGTCACACAAACATTTATGATACGAAGCGTGTGTGTGACAAGAATATTAATATTCTAGAGAAAATGTGTCTACTAACATAAGCTGTGGAGTATTTGAAGTGCTGGCCCAGTCGCAAGGCAGCTCACATTCCGCAAACAGTCCCAGGACAACCAACAGGGTCCGTCCAGGACAACCAGCAGGGCCCGTCCAGGACAACCAACAGGGTCCGTCCAGGACAAAATGCAAACCCACAACTTCTAGATTCGGGCGACATCAAGTTCTGGTGGATCCGGGCGCCATCCAGTCCCGACAGATGCGGTCGACGTCCAGTCACGGCGGATCCGGTCGATCCGATCCCGGCGGATCCAGTCGAAATCCGATCCCGGCGGATCCGGTCCACGTCGGGTCCAAACGGATCGCGCTCAGCCGACGGATACCCAGCCAAACTTATCCAGAGCCAAACTTTCCACGACACACAACAAAGTTTCGACCAACTTGGGTGCCATGCCAGCGCCAATTTGATTCCCCAGGCGTCCGAACAGTCACGGCCGTGATTGTGCCCGCCTATCTGCGACTGCAATCTCGACTGGCTATTCGGTGCTCCGTTTGCAACTGGATCCGTATTTCTGGTCTGGTGGCCCGTTCAATTGAATGCAGGGCATCCTCCTGTGATACAACCTGTACTTTCCCCACCATCGCTCACACCGTGGCCGACTGCTGTTGTGTCTGCTGGTGCGCAGCTCCGTCTGTGGCTGCTTTGTCCCTCCAGCTGTGACTTGTAGCCCCGTCTGTGGCTGCTTTGTTCCTCCAGCTGTGACTTGTAGCCCCGTCTGTGGCTGCTTTATCCCTCCAGCTGTGACTTGTAGCCCCGTCTGTGCCTTTGCTCCTCCAGCGGCGACTTGTCCCTCCATCCGTGACTTGTAGCTTCGTCTGTAGCTCCGTCTGCGGCTTTATCCTTCCGTTTGTGGCTTTGTCCTTCCATATGTGGCTTTGTCCTTCCGTCTGTGGCTTTGTCATTCCGTCTGTGACTTTGTTCTTCCGTATGTGGTTGTGTTGTTCCGTATGTGGCTCTGTCACTCTGTCTGTGACCTGTAGCTTCGTTTGTAGCTCCGTCTGTAGCTCCATATGTGGCTCCGTCTGTGGCTCCGTCTGTGGCTCCGTCTGTGACTTGAAGCTCCGTCTGTGGCTCCGTCTGTGGCTCCGTCTGTGGCTTTGATTTGATTTGATTATTTGGGTTTAAGGGCGCGTCGACTACAGGGCCATTTGGCGCCCATCGACTGTGGCTTTGTCCTTCTGTCTATGGCTTTGTTCTTCCATCTGTGGCTTTGCTCTTCCGTCTGTGGCTTTGCTCTTCCGTCTGTGGCTGTGTCCTTCCGTATGCGGCTTTGTCCCTCTGTATGTTGTAGCTTCATTTGTAGCTCCGTCTGTGGCTTTATCCTTCCGTATGTGACTTCTACCTCCGCTTGCAGCTTCATTTGTTGCTGTACGACTCCCTGCGTGACCCCATTCGTGGTCGCATATCTCCGTCTGTAGCTCAATTTGTGAATGTGTAGCTTCGTTTGAGGCATGGTTTGAGGTAGAGTAGCTCTCCGATGGTGACTTCGTTCGCGGCTTCGTTGTTGTGTGCAAGTCCCCACCCGAGACTCCGTCTGTATCCTCACCTGCTGCGTAGCTGTGTGCGAGTCCCCACCCGAGACTCCGTCCGTATCCTCACCTGCTGCGTAGCCGTGTGCGAGTCCCCACCCGAGACTCCGTCCGTATCCTCACCTGCTGCGTAGCCGTGTGCAAGTCCCCACCCGAGACTCCGTCCGTATCCTCACCTGCTGCGTAGCTGTGTGCGAGTCCCCACCCGAGACTCCGTCCGTATCCTCACCTGCTGCGTAGCCGTGTGCGAGTCCCCACCCGAGACTCCGTCCGTATCCTCACCTGCTGCGTAGCTGTGTGCGAGTCCCCACCCGAGACTCCGTCCGTATCCTCACCTGCTGCGTAGCCGTGTGCGAGTCCCCACCCGAGACTCCGTCTGCTCCGTCTGCATGCATGCTGCTCAGACCAATACATCGTATACATCAAATCACATGTGTTTTTCACTTCATCTGTGAGCACTGCTATTCTTGTTTATAGCTTACGGATACCTTAATTGAATGGCACATGTATGTCAGGAATTCCACACTTGATAGTTGAAGTGGATTCGTCATCCGGGGTTCCCCCTCACATGGTGCAATGCTAAGTTCAGAAGTACGGTTATTCATCATGGGCGTCAGGGTGTCACTAAGGAAGCACATTTCTCCACCAATGGTTATATATTCGATTCTCGAATTTGATAATTTTCCAACATCTCTGACCATTGCAAGTTGAGATGCACGAAATAGCACCAACAGCTGACTTAGTGTTGGTAGGTTGGAGCAGGTAATGAAGATGGAAGAGGCTGCATTTTGTTTGTGGTGACGTCTTCTCTTTAATGGAAGAGGCTGCATTTTGTCTGTGGTGACATCTTCTCTTTAATGGAAGAGGCTGCATTTTGTCTGTGGTGACGTCTTCTCTTTAATGGAAGAGGAGGAATTTTGTATGTGGTTACGTCTTCTCTTTAATGGAAGAGGAGGAATTTTGTCTGTGGTGACGTCTTCTCTTTAATGCGGCTTCTAATGAACGATTATACAGCCAGCTTTTGCCTTTAAAAGACTGAAGAAGGAGAATGCGTGGACATATCTTGCTAAAGAATCCAGGTTAGGGTAAGTATGGAAAATGCGATGAGAAGATGTACCAATTGGTCGGTGATGTTAGTTGATGCCAGTCTGATGTCGCATGGATCCGTCGGTGGCTACCTCACTGCAGCGGGTAGCCGCTGGCCAAACACACACGATTGGGATAAGCGACGCTAATGAATGTGACCTTGGCATGGGCGATTGGCGGGGAGCCAGACCTGCTCGCCCACGGCCACAGGGACTGCTCATTTCACGGCAGCAGGCAACGTCACCGGAGCCGTGTCGGGCACCGTACCGAGTACCAGTCAATACCGCTGCCCATGGTGGATAACGAGCCCACGTCACCGGAGCCGTGTCGGGCACCGTACCGAGTACCAGTCAATACCGCTGCCCATGGTGGATAACGAGCCCACGTCACCGGAGCCGTGTCGGGCACCGTACCGAGTACCAGTCAACACCGCTGCCCATGGTGGATAACGAGCCCACGTCACCGGAGCCGTGCCGAGCTGCTGAGTACCAGTCACCACCGCAGCCCACAGTGAGCTCGTTATCCACACGAGTGGATAACGAACTCCCAATTGCGTTATTATCGGATTATCGGATTTTCAGACATTACTCTCAATATGTCTAGCAGCATGTCTCATGAAATGAAGCTTTCTAACTTTATATCGCACGATCAGTCCCAGTTCGAAGGCTCTGGTAAAATGTTATATCAAAACATGTTATGCCAGTACTTAGAACGGCATGAAATTGACTGCTAAGTCGTGATCTGAGGAGAAATGCGACGTTGTTGCCCTAGGAAAGCCTATTTAATGCCACCATTTTTAGTTCGTGATGATCTTTAGCCAGAAATCATCTGTCATGTCGTTACTGTGACCATAAATGACATTTTCCTCCTTATTTTCGCAGGACCTAGCTTGGTCTAGGTCAGGACCTAGCTTGGTCCAGCTTGGTCGACATGGAGGCAGCAGCGCGGAAGTTGGAAATGAAAATAGAAATGTCAACCAAATGGAATGCATCGGAATTTCTGCCTTCTTAATCGAACGTCAGAACCGAAACAGGTGTCTGGGACCGGGGTGGCAGAAGGCTTTAATCGAAGCCACGCCTGACCAGAAACGTGAGAAGGATCTTCGAAGCCTTTGCTAGCTGCGGAAAATTTAATGTTAAAATGTAACGCGGTTCAAGGTAAGCGTTTGATGCTGGTATTGTTTTGAAATGGATGGGTGACGGCCAACCCGCATTGGTACACCATCCTCTTATCCAGTCTCAATAAAACCACATTCATATTGTGCAGTTCTTCAATTCGCCCCAAAGTAACTCCAGCTCGCGTCCGAACCGCAGGTTTTGCGGTTATTTCAGACGTTCTCTGAATTCTGCTGGGCGTGTCGATTCCCTGACCAACTTGCGTGCCGCTAAATGAGTTGAACAGGTGCTTCTTTGTCTATTTCACTTGATGGCTCGCATTCGTGGCTAATGCTTCTACATTTGCCACCTTTCGTTTGTGTTGATGGTTTTACTGACTAGAAGCCGGCCAGCTGGGCTAGCCACTGCTAGGTCGCAGCCGATAGCGCGGTCCTATTCCGAACTGTTTCTGATATCGGCAAGCTTATCTGCGGACACACAATCGTTAGCCAAGTGCATCCAGCGGTGTATC
The DNA here is from genome assembly GCA_034440615.1 of Ashinkailepas kermadecensis. NCBI lineage: Eukaryota > Metazoa > Arthropoda > Thecostraca > Neolepadidae > Ashinkailepas > Ashinkailepas kermadecensis. The sequence continues at coordinate 305,602 of JAOTOM010004792.1, read as the reverse complement.
GACTCGACCGATCTGCAGAATAGTGAGACTATGGTGCTGATAACTTAGCTGATGTAAGAAGAACTGATGGAATTTTGAGGCCTCCGCCTGTGCAACGTGTGTGCTTCCCCGGGTAAGATATTCAGCATCGTGAGATGGAGCTGGAGCTGGAGCCTTAATGTCGTACAAGGTTCGGTCTACAACAGGGATCATTTTTGTTGGGTCACCGGTGGGTACGATTGATAAGCCCCTTCCAGGGGCGCAGCCAGGATTTATGACGCTCGAGGTGGGCGAAACTCGTGGTATTTTTTATTGTTTGCATAGTAAATGGAATGTGCTTGGTCTTTTCAGATATAAACGTTTTGAGGGGAGGGAAGGGTGGATTCAGTACTAAGAGGGCTTGGACAGCGAGAAAGTGAGTCAACATCCATAGGAGAAAGCCTGAGTCAATTATACACAGGGGAAGCTTCATTCAACACCACAAAGAGGAAAATGTTGGTTAGCACCAATACACAAGGATAGGTTGGGTGAACGCCGGAGCAGGGGAGAGCTTGGGTCAACACCATCCAGAAGGCTTGGGTCAACACCGATAGAAAGGTGTGTCAGGTGTCATGAGCGGACATAATACCGGTGGCGCCGCTCTGGTGGTGGGTTTGTGAAGAAACACCACCAGAGTGGGCTTGCTTTGATTAATGCCATGTTGTAGTTTCTGGAGGAGGTGCAAGTAGTTTCCAATGGTCAAATTTTAACAACATTGAAACAAGCTCTTTTATGATGTGTAGTTTGTATCATAAAATCATTGCACCCTGTCACCTTGCCCTCAAAGTGAAATAGGAGCAATTGGCCACTCAACTTCTTGTAATAAAACGCGTCATACATCTTCTGTGTAATACGCTGACAATTTCCAATGTTCTTCACTGAACGAAAATCGAACGTGCTATGTTTTCATATTATCTTGAATAGCTTCCATGAAGTTTTAACCCCGCCATTTTGCACTCAATTCAAGGATTTGTTCATTGTCGCATTGCATTACTTTAAATTGTATATCAGATGATCTATATTAGCGAATTCATTTAGAATGGTCTCAAATAAACTGGCATAAAATCAGCTGCAATATCACGCAATACTTGACTACTTTTATATATATAACCCTGTCAATTCATCTTTTAACATGAAGCTTTCAGGCATTATTGAGGTTCTGACATGGCTCGATACGCGTCAAGCGCCGACATTGGCTGCCCCGAGGACCGCCGAGCGGCGGCACGGCAAAAAATACAGTTTCAGCCTCAATCAATACGAAGCAACACCGGCTCTGCCACGCCAAAATTGTGTCGGAGAAATTCACGTTTGAAGATGCATTCTTCCATCCAACACCCATAAGCGTAATGTTCTTAAACAATATCGAGGGAATCTGTCGGCCTCAACTTCAATGGTGCAGAAATCATGCCAGGCACATCGCTAATCGTTTCAAATATTACAAATCTGCCTGGAACTTTGGTGTTGGGGCCCATTAATGTTCAGGGAATGGTTCCGCGCCCCGCCATATCATGAATGGCGGTCGGTCGGCGGCGGGTCGTGGGCCGCGGGCGACGCCGCCGGCGGGCCGTGGGCCGCGGGTGACGCCGCCGGCGGCCCGCCGTCTATGGTGGATGAAGAATTAGAAAATAGTTCCAGAAGAGAATACGCAAAGTAGCAGTATGCGCAACAGATCAGTGTAAGTGGCAATGAAATTAACATCTGAAGGCAAGCCAACTTTAAAAAGTACTCTTCGCATCATATTTTATGGACACAGTGTCTCATAAATTGTAACTATATTATTAACACACACACACTAGTGATCATCCGGGCGCGCTCTTTGCCGGTGCATATTTCGGTGTTCTAGAATGGAATCAGGAACCTATCTGTTTTATTGTTTTACTAGGGATCCCCGATGTCCGCATTAACATTGCGTCAGACGCCTAACGGACTAGTACCGACACAGCGAAAAGGTTGGTTCAACACCAATACAGATAGACGTCTTGAGTTAATTCGAGACGCAGATGTAAAGCCTGGCTCAGCACCAATACAGGGAAAAAGCTTGGCTCAACCGGTGGCGCCGCGGTGGCGCCTAGGCCAACATTTTAACAGAGGCATGACGAAGGCAATATAATGCCAACACCTTAAATTGTTTGTTTACATCGATTCAGTTGAAATTGCATAATCAGCTCACCGGTTGGCAAGGGGCGTTGGTAGCTCAGTGGTTAAGCTGAGCGTCTGGCACGTCAGAGGTACGGGGTTCGATTCCCAGCGATGCCCGCCCTCCCTGCCAGGGTGAGAGGTAGGCGACGCCATATGGCCTCAGCTGCTGTGTGCGTCGTAAAGTCACAACCATCAGCACCAACATCACCGGTTGGCAAATTAACGATACAAACCTTGCTTGGCGCACATCCCATTCAGAAGTGCTTAACCACTGTCGAAATGCAACCTTCTCGGTCACCCCCAGTCCCTTCTCGGTCACCCCTAGTCCCTTAGTAATTGCAATGCATCGGCCAGGCCTACCAATAGCTGCATAAAATGTGTTATGCGATTCCTGTATCCCGGTCAGGATCTATGGTCACCAACATCAATCGGCCAGCAAATATTCGCTGGGTGGAGAATAAGCGAATATTCGCGCTGGGTGTGCTATTCCCTACGTCGAGAATAGCACACCTACCCCACGTGGATTTGAGGTAACCTGATATCATGTACTGGCCTGCGCCTTTGTAGAAGGGATAAGTGCACCCATCCTTTCGGTTTCCGAAAGGTGAAAGAAAAGAAACCATAGGTACGGGATAAGGTCACTGACACGGAGTGACTTCGTGTGATCTCAAGTGTTGTTTTTATTAGCTTTGTGTAATCCAACAGTAATCGCAGACGTTGCCGTCAAATTCAAAGACCATCGCAATTCCATATAATTCCGATGTGTTTCCTTCGTCAACATATCATTTACCTCGATTTTACTTTATTCGGTAGTACTGGCTAGTCCACCACAGGTTATTGCGCTCCAGGTAATCGCTACTTTGACACCATTGTAATTGGACACCCTCCACAGTTGCCGACCGCTTTTTGCGGTCCACCTGCATTGATCTTTGACCAGCAGGATCGAACGAGCTCCGGCGTCAGCCCACAGGTCGGAGGCCCTCATGAAGCGCTGATGGCAGCATAGCAGTCACAACAAGTGTGTATTCATTTATTTTTTGTTTCCGAAGTGACTGAGTTTACCCTGAAAGCGAATGGTAACGCAAGGGTACATATATATATATATATATATATATATATATATATATATATATATATATATATATATATATATATATAAACAAACACGTACATCTAACTACTGGCGATCACTGCCAACATTAGGTTGCGAGGTTCTTGCATTTGAAAGAAGCATCGCTCATGGCTGATGAGTTCTCGAAGCCTTTCACCGAGAGGAGCCACGCACAGCCCACCGTTCACAGTTGCCAGGTGTTCGATGAATCAACAGGAATCGGTAACCACGTGTACCGATGTCACATACATCAGTGACACCGGCAGTTGTGCAGCCGCCCGATGCCGGCTTCTTCTGAAATGTCGCCAACACCCGCAGACAGGTGTGCTGACCTCTGCCCTCTGTCGCTGACGTCATGGGGCATCAAACGGGTTGCCTCGCTGCGGCGTCCGTGTCGGTGTGGCTTATAGATCAAGGGCATGGTCATCAGGTGGCAGGGAGCCAGATGTGACGTGAAGGAGGGGGGGGGGGACGGAGTAAGAGCACCACCCCTGGAGGGGTGTTGAAGTCTGGGTCATCAGTAAGGAGGGGGGGGAGCACCACCCCTGGAGGGTGTTGAAGTCTGGGTCATCAGTAAGGAGGGGGGGGACGGAGTCAGAGCACCACCCCTGGAGGGGTGTTGAAGTCTGGGTCATCAGTAACGTGATGGCAGGTGAAGGAGGGGGGGGGGGCGGAGTCCAGAGCACCACCCCTGGAGGGGTGTTGAAGTCTGGGTCATCAGTAAGGAGGGGGGACGGAGTAAGAGCACCACCCCTGGAGGGGTGTTGAAGTCTGGGTCATCAGTAACGTGATGGCAGGGCTTTGCAATCTCACTCATGAACCATCGGAAAGGTCTCACGAAAGTGTGGGTTAGCAATCATGAACCCACGCCGTCTCTCAGGTCAGATCCTCACACCTCGTCTCGGGGGTTGGAGGGAGGGGGTGCTTAAAAACCTTCCAGTTTCCAAGTCGCAAACTAAACGTTGCAGGAAAACGAGCCGGGTACGATCGGAAAGCCATGAGTGAATGGGCTATAAAAATGTTGTTTTTTCGGATAATTTTCAAAGTAAAAATGTTGGTTTTTGAGACCAAATCGATTTTCAAACACAGTTTGCATCGGCATATTAAGGTGGTTTAGGTCATACAATGCAACTTTGACACTAACTCTGGCTATGGATACTCGAAAATAATCAACAAAACAGCAGTGTCTAAATAGGCTTAGCCCACATTGTGCACTTTATCGTGACCCGACATCAGGCCACTTGGCGGAGGTAAAACAAATTGGATAACAAAATTTATCCAGATGCCTGTACGCATACCAAGGCAAAAATGGCGTTAGAAGAGAAAAAACATTTTTTTTTTAAATATAGGAAGTTGGCCCAAAATGGTCGTAACCTCAGGTCGCTGATCTAACTTGAGACACAAATCCGAGACATATATTTTGGAGACAATGCCAACTTGCATTCATGTTGCAAGTTTCATTTCACTATCTCTTCATGTGTATTAGTTATCGATGCTCAAATATTTTTGGAGGTGGTCCTCTTTGACTTGAGCCAGGTCAATGACTCTACGTGACCAGAATATTCACTTCAGACGCAAAATGGTCAAGGAAAAGGTACTCCGGCGCTACATAACCAGTAGCTGTTGATGCGCCCCTAAGCTCAATTAATCCATCAATCAAGGAAAAGGTACTGAATATTGTGCGGCGCTACGCGCCGTCGTTTTCCTGCCATCGCGGAGAACCTTATAAACCTTAGAGCGGGGGCGTAAAAAGACCCCGAGACTTAACCCCCGAGGGATAAGATGACTTGGAAATATGGAGCAACATTTATAGGAAGAAGCTCACGGGAGCCTGGGAAGTCGGAAATACGAAGAATGTAGTGAGCCTGAGTCCTTGAACCTTGAAGACTCCAGTGAACCTTGCCGCAAGAGTAAGGACAAGCTGATGCATAGCTTGGGTGATCAAATATCTGCGGTATGCGGCATCCTGCAATGGAGTACGTTTACAATCTAGGCTGCATCAAATGCCCAATGATTTTCATTTTGTGCGAAATTGAATACGATTAGGCATATTTTGTTGTCAGTGACTCAAATAGCGCAGGTAATAATTATTTTTGGATTGTTGGCAAGAGCTAGGGGTACCACCTAGCGAGAAAAAAAATAATGTATTCTTTTGATTGTTCTCAAGACACTATCCATGACAATTCCAAACCTCGCGTGCCAGAGAAGCGAAACAAAAGTCGGTGTGTAGCTTATTTCAAGAGCTCTCTATTGATCCAAAACATGGCTTTTATGGTTCACTAATTGACCTCAGGGACGAGCATAAAGTCATATCTTGTTCGAAAATGTGGGACTTCGCAGCTTATTGCAAATTGTGACGAACCCAATGCCCATAATGTAAGAATGGCCTACGAAGGGTGTCTAAATATCTTGCAAGTCTTATGACGTATCATACGGCGTGCTTCATTCGATAGGAAATGCGTCAGGTCAGATCATAGCGCGAACGTCCTTTGTTCAAATTTTTAAGGAACATGTTATGAACTTCGAATTTTCATCTTTCATACTTCAAAATGGACGCTGAATTATAATTCAGTAAACTACAAATTCCTCTCGAGCTTCCAAGTCCAAAAGAAAGTCATCAGAGGTCATCGTAGAGCCTTGAATACAAACCAGGATGACCTTGATAAAGTCAGCTGCCCATGAAACCATGCTAAGTACATTCTTCAAATAGATTATGAGAGCCACCGTTAGTCATTTACTGTCAAATTGTGACCAAAAACTATGAAAACATAATTTTAGTGAAAATAACCGCAATGTAAGGTGCGTGAACTGTGGCATTCTATCATTTTTCTGAAATTGTAGAATTGAGTCTCGTTTATTCTCTGACCCAAATGTTTACAGTGCAAAATATTTTCCACTTCTCACTTCGTCTAAGGTTGTCATCTGCTTGCCCAAAAGTTGTGCTTGCATTGCTCTGGGTTAGTTTAGAGTAGGTTGTTTTTTGCATTTTGTATTTGGGTCAACAGAATTCAAATTTTCGAAAGCGAGCGAGGTAAGAAAAAGCACAGTCCCTAATATGTATCTTAAGCGAGTGCACTAACGCGTTCCTGGTTTTCCAAATAACACCTAAGTGATGCGCTTTCGGTACCTCTATGTTACACAGCATGTGTCATCAGTCGACCTGGGTAAGCCACAAACAGGATACGGATATGCATTACTAGACAGCCGCTGCCATCTGAAGAAGTCTAGTTACGCTTTCGCTGCCTTGACAGCAGGCTAGATTCATTCTTTCGACTTCTTTCCACAACTTGAAGCACATTCTGGTGCTGCTCTTCATATTTTGCTACTCCAATGAAGTGTGAGAAGAGTGCGGCCCAGCTCCATTCCACGTTCATCACAGTCGTGGTGACGTTCGCCGCCTCCACGTTCACCAGTGGTTCCTGATAGCCACTGGAGCTAGGCCAGTCCTCAACCTCTAGCCCTGAGAAAGCCGAATCCAGCTGAAGACGCTGACATATATACCATGAATCTTGTCCAACCAGACCCGACAGGATCGTGAACTTGCTATGAGTGTCAGGGAACAGGCTTGCCGAATCCAAGACCGTAGCACTTTCTTGGAGAATGAGGAGCGCTGATTAGCTTCACCTCCAGCAAGTGCGTAAGCAGCTCACGTCGCGCAGGCGCAGGGTCGTTGGAGAGCGCCAGTGGCACCAGTTCGGTAGTGGGGTACTAGTATTGCCGCTTGAAGGCATGGAGTGCGTTTTTACCCACCTATTCATCTACCAGATCTCTAAGAGTCGCTGAATTGGGCATAAATCATGCCATGGAGCATCATCTGCATTCTGGCACGTACCCCGCCAGACGCTGTAGACGTGAGTTACGAAGATCGCAAGCTGTTTGATATTGGCTATCCGTTCTTGTATCGAAGCATTGTGGTCTGAATGTCCAGGATCTGCGGCTCACACAGACACATCTTGATAGGATAGAGCAGCTTGCTCATCCACCTTGCTTTGTGGAGTACTCCTGGTCATCTGAATTGCACATCTGGCGCATCAGCATCAAGGAAAGGAAACAGAGCTGCGTGAATTCTTCATAGTCATCCGGATTCTATTTTGAATCAGCAGCCTGTCGAAGATCTTCCTTGCATTCTGCTAGGAGCTCATGACTATTTGACGGAATACAGCTGATATGAAATCTGGAAGCCTGGTCGCTTGTATGCGGAAAAATCTTGAAGTGATTTTGATACCACATAAATACGAAGACATATGGTGACCTGGAAGTCTCGATACGCAGGTCATCAAACGCATGTGTCAAAACAACCTCACCAACATGGTGACAGCGTACAGACCAAAGGATTGCTTGATGCAAGCGCTTTTGAATCTGGATACATGTTGCAGATAGGTGGCCTGTGCTTGATGATGTGGTGCGACGACCCTGTGCACCACTTAACTTCAGCGATCCCACGCTTCCAGTAGATCAATTGTGAAATTATACATGAGATAGTCACATTTCTCATTTGATCCTTTTCTGTACATTTCTTTACGTACCCAGAAGTTTAACCTCGGGCTGATCGCCTATTAGCACCGTAACTCGTCCTTAATTGATTTTCCTATTCGTCAGTGACATCAGTTTTGAGTCCCAGTGAAGTGAAGCGAATTGTGGCGGGTTGCACCCATCACGACAGGCTTGTGCTAATGTCTGAATAATATTTATTCTTGAACGACCAGCTATTGAACATGATATGGATATTTTGTTGGTGTTTCTACCAGTCTCTATAAGCAATACGCCCATGAACGCGGCTTACTGCATGAGAGTTATTTTAAGTCGTGCAGGTACCGACACTAACTGAGGACGGCTCAGAGTATCGTGAGTAATGAAAATGGTCGTACCGGTTTGAGTAGATCGATGATGACTTCAATTTCCTGCTGTATATTTATCGTCGGCGTATTCTGCACTTGGCATGGAATGGATCGAGTCAGTAACCCGTCACTGGGCCCGGTAGCAATAGCATCATAATGTGACATTAGTTATTCACGCCGACTACACTACCTTTGTTGCCGAGCCTCACGACGGTCTAGCTCATCAGCAGACACCTTATGCTAACCACCAAGATATGTCACTGGATCACTCTTCGTTGACTGAAGGAATGTGTAATCTTCTTCGTTTTTCACCGCGTTAGGCGTCAAACGCAATGATAATGGGGATCAAACGCGTCAAAGGGGCGTCAAACGCATCGGGGAATCTCCAGTTAAAGAAAGAAAACAGGTCGGTTCCTGATGCCACTCAAGAACTTTGAAATACGCGTCCACGACCTCCGCGCCCGGATGTTCACTAGTGTGTCCGCGAATAATATAGGTACAATTTATGAGATTTTATCTCCATCAAATGTGATGAAAAGTTAATTTATTAAAGTTACCTTCCCTTCGTATATCCATTTAATTCCCAGCTACACTGATATATTGCAAATATTCTTACGTCGCGACTTATCTACTGGAACTATTTTTTGTTCCTCATTGACCATTAATGCTCTACCGCCGGCCGCCCACCACTGGCGATCTGGCCGGGCGTGACGTCTCTAGACATTGACGGGCCGCGAACGCCAAAGTTACCGGCAGATTTTTCACCTTTGAAATGTTAAGCAATAGACTGGCATGGTTTTCGCCACCATTAGAGTTGAGGTTGACAGATCCCTCGGCATCGTTTAAGTCTAGCATTACGCGCATGTGCGTTGAATGGAAATAATGCATCTTCAACCGTGAAAATCTCCTGCACATTTTTGGCTTATCAGAGCCGATGTTGCTTGGTTGGAAGGGTTGGTCCATCAAGGTTGGAACATTCTTATTTTGCCTTTCCACCGCTCGGCGGTTCTACGATTACTCTGGACGACAGCAAATGTAGGCGTTTGACACGTATGGAGCTATGGCAGAACCTCAATAAAGCCCAAAAGTTTCATGTCAAAATGCTGATGTTAAATTACAAAAGTTAAAAGTGACAGGGTTAACTGTATATAAAATGGTCGAGTATGGCATCAGAAGGAAGCTGATTTTATGCCGGTTTATTTCGGACCATTGGAAATTCATTCGTTAATATAGAAAATCTCATATATATATATATATATATATATATATATATAAGATGAATGCATGGCGATGATGGGACAACAAATCCTGGAATTTATTTTAAAAAATGACAGGGCTAAAAATTAATGGAAGTAATTCAATATGATGCTGTTGAGTTTACACGTTATATTACTAAAGCGAACCAAATGCAAGATGACAGCCAATGATTATTTGCCATGAAGACAAGCGCGAAATACCAACACAAAGTTCGGAGCGGGAAGGGTGAGCTCTGGCGGAGACTTTCTCAACTATGCGCGGCGCAAGCGCAGAAGCGATCGGCGACACGGCCGCGGCGCACTTCGGTAAAATATTCGCGTTAGCTGACCATAACAATATCAAAATGTTGCACATTCCATTTTACTTTATTTAAGAACATTGGAAATTTCCAGCATATTACACAGAAGCTCTATGACGTATTTTATTACAGTAACATGAATGGCTAATTCCTCTTATTTCCCTTGGAAGAAAAAGTGACAGGGTCAAATTATTAGATAACAAAACGAACAATAACTTACAAGACAGCTTGTTTAAATCTTCTTTAAATTTGGCCATTGGAGCTTACTTGTACCTCTTGTAGAAACTAGAATGACATCAACCGTAGCAAGCTCACTCTGGTGGTGTTCCTTCAGAAACCCACCACCAGATAGGCGCCACCAGTACTATGTTCGCTCATGACGTCTTACGATATATTCAGCGCTGCTCGCCCATGCTGCAAATGTTTGGTTCGTTCGCCGCTCCATTAGCTGAAGTGTTTTTCCGGTAGCTTTGGTTGATTGGTAGTTCTTTGGAATTTCTCGTAGTTTTTTTGTTTGTTGTCCTTCAAAAGCTGGATCATTTTTAAGCATTCTTGAACTTCAGATTCAATGGGTATGTTCGCATTTTTGTAAAAGTCGTACACCTGATAAAAAATATGAGCAATCCCGTGATTATTAAGGTCTTCACCATTCATTCGAACTTCATTTATCTTATACATAAAACAGCGCAGAAGTTGTCGGTTTGTAGGGAGATGAGCTCTTTTGTTTGTTTTTTTTTTTTTTTTTTTTTTTTTTTTTTTTTTTTTTTTCTTCCTCACCCCACCCCATCCCCCCCCCCCTCCTTTCTTTTTTTTTTGTTTTTTTTTTTTTTTTTCTTTCCCTATACAAAAAAAACGGGGTTTTTTTTTTTTTTTTTTTTTTTTTTTTTTTTTTGGGGGTTTTTTTTTTTTTTTTTTTTTTTTTTTTGGTCGTAGGAAGGATGGGGGGGTTTTTTTTTTTAAAAAAGGTTGGGGGGGATAAAAAAAGTTCTCCTTGAAAAAAAATTTTTTTTTTTTTAAACATTGTTTAAATTAAATTTTTATTTCCAGTAACAACATAAAGTGGTAGCAGTAAGGACATTTGCTCCACTTTTGAAAAAGGAAAACATTCCTTTAAACTTGCACCAAAGAATGTGTGCTATTTAACCCCACGTGCGGCGCTGGATGTTGTGTTGTCTTTTTTTTTTTCTTTTTTGGGGTCCTTTTTGGACTTTTTATTATTTCTCTCTGAAATTTGGTTTCCATCCTGACAATTGTGACATATCACAATTGGTTCAGTTTGTCCAGGGCAGCTGTAATGGCTTAGGTATAAAAAAAAGAAATAAGTTAGGAAAAAATAATAATAACAACCCTTAGATTAGGTTCCTTAGAAAGGGACTTAAAACTCGGAAAATGATAATTTGCATAATTTAATATGCATATTGTGTTTAAAAAAAAGAGAAATAAACGTAGTGGAACATTATATTCTATATACGCCTTCCAAGATGAAAATCAGTATCAGGATCACATTTCCGTGATATGATCCAGAAACATTCTGAAATATATTCCTGGCGCTCTGGAGGTTAAAATAAAGACTATTGTGAAGCAAAAATTATTACAGAAGGGTAATTGTGCACGCTGATGTCGCTCCTGATGTAATCAGGGTCGCTAAATGCGTGATGTAAAGTATTTCTAGCAACTTTCAACATTTAAACAAAATGAAAGCAACATTTGACCTTGTTTTGGCGGTACTGGCTATCCTTTCCGACATCTGGTTGAAAAATTGTCATCTTCAAGGGTTCATCTCATATTTGTAGATATTTGACCTTGACAGGGTACCTGGGTGCCTGTTGCCTGTGTTAGACGGAGACTGCAGTTTGCAAATTTAGTTTTTATCTTGCATATTCTGTAATATGTAACACATAACTGATTTAGGACCGAAGTACGCAAACTACGACGAAGAAGGCTGACCGACTGTGCCCTGACATTAACCTGCTTGACCTCATCTGGAAGTACAATAAATAAAATAATAAACACTTCAAGAGCATTACATATTCGAGGATGTTGCTATGCCATGCCGTTTCTTGAATCTCTCTATCTTGCTTAAGGTTCGCCCTGTGCCGCATTTTGCCACCTTCGCCAGTGGAGAAGGCGTGGGGGGAGCGGTGCGACCCCCTGGCGTTTCCAAACGAAACGTGCTAGAGAGACGAAACAAAAAGGGGGCGTGTGGTGGAACGAGAACTCGCGATTGACTCCTGATTTTCTGAATAAGGTCAACAGATGACCTACCAGGTCAGGTCAAAGGGCAAACCATGGCAAAATCGAAACTTTCACAATTTGATCGCAAACGCTTCCTAAACTGCAGCAGATATGCACTTTTAATACGATGACGGTTAGTTGAAGCGCATAGTCAAATATGTTTTTGTTTTAGGAAAACTGGTTGCAATCCCGTCTCGGGATCGTCACCAGTTCACCATATTTCAGTATTAAGTATTAGCCTAAACCACACAAAACGTGTCGCTTTAGTTTACAATGGTATGCCAAAATAAAAAATAAAAATATATACATACAAAATACAGTGAACAAATAAATACATATAGAAATACATATATATATATATATATATATATATATATATATATATATATATATATATATATATATATATATATATATAAATATATTGTACATAAATGTGTGTATAGGTGTATCTCTTTACATAACATCCCATACCACACATGCACTGTCTATGTAGTTGCATTATATGAGCCTCTGCGATGTACTCGACCGCTCCCATATTCGCAAAACCCTGTATGCGAGCCTTCGGGTGGCCTTGAGGTGTACTTGAGGCCCTGCAAGTGATGATATTTGAGGAAACAGCCCTGCGGGGTAAAGCAGTCGACGAAGGTACGGAACTAGCCTACTGCAATTTAACTGCACAATGCGATAATCCCTGTGTTTCGGTCACGGGATCAGGTGATTAGTTCACAGTTTGTTTAAGCCGCCAAAGCTACATGCCGGAACTGCCCTGCTACCACTCTAATCAACCTTCAAATGCAGCTCGCTGGATATGGTGAGCGGCGGTGAAAGCAGGCGCCATGCATTGAGGTTGCAGCTGCAACTGCAGCATGCATACATTCGCATATAGGGTGCATACATTTGCGTGCAGGGCACATGTATTCGCATACAGGGTGCATATGTTTGTATACAGGTTGGAAACATTCATATACAGGGTGCATATATCGTATGCATGGTACATACATCCGTATACAGTGCATGTGAATGCAATGTGATGAATAATAATGTATGCACCCTGCATACGAATGTGTACACGCAGTGTGCGTACATTTGGGTACACGCATTCGCATACATGGTGCACACATTCGTATACATGGTGCATACATTTGTATACAGGGTGCACACATTCGTATGCATGGTGCATAAATTCGTATGCAGGGTGCACAGATTCGTATACATGGTGCACATATTCGTATACATGGTGCATACATTCGGATACAGGGTGCATACATTCGTATGCATGGTGCATACATTCGTATGCATGGTGCATACATTCGTATACAGGGTGCATACATTCGTATACATGGTGCATACATTGGTATACGTGGTGCATACATTCGTATACAAGGTGGATACATTCGTATGCAGGGTGCATACATTCGTATGCAGGGTGCATACATTCGTATGCAGGGTGCATACATTCGCATAGAGGGTGCATGTATTTGCAGTCAGTTGTACGGCATGCTGATGCAGGCTGTAGAGCGTTTGGCGACTTACCTGAGCGAGTGCATCCACAGCGTGAGCGGAGGGCAGGCGTGTGCCACCAATCACTCAGCACTGCTGATCCAACACCCTCGGCGGCCACCCTGCAGTCGCCGCTGCCTATCAACTGCCACCACCTCTTCGGGTTCGCCGTCATTCGCGCACAGCGGCGAACGTGGCGCAACCCACCCCGCCGACGTTCGTGAACTACTGACGGGGCGACCTCGCGCGCAACATAGGGGAGGGGGTTAGTGGTGACGACCGCCCCCCGCTGATCTGACCAATTAGCGGGCGGTATTTCGGGCGTGTGCCTGACGCGCCGAGACCGGCGGGCGCCAGTGGCGTACTCAGCTACAGCTATGGGGAGGCACCAGCAATGTTGAGATGGGGAAACTCTGTATACCTTTCGCATTGCACGGACGTTTATCCCCAACTTAAAGACGTGCTGTTGCCGGATGACATTATCACTATGGTTAAATTAGCAAGAGGCACTGTTGAAGCTTCTTCTGGGTAAACAGTAAATTAAATGGTCACACAAGCATACTAAATATATGACAGCCGAGTTTATGCATCTATACCTGATATTTATGACATAATCACATGACCCAAACAGCAAATAATTGCACCACAACTCACAAGTAGAATGCTCAAACACCAGCTGGTTTGTTTGGTTTCCACATATATGTGGAAACCAAACATATTCTCCTATATTCTCATATATGAGAATATAGGTTTGTGGATATAAAATGGTTTAATTCAGTATATGAGAAGAATAAAAATATTTTGCAGTTTTCTGCCCACTACCAACAACAATTCATTCCTGTTTTTAACGCAACAAATGCAATAATGGATTTCTACTACTGTCAAATGTGAAATGTACACACCTACTAGTTAATGTACACTCCTACTTTGATGTACTGATATATTCACTTCTCGCTAGTTGACCAGTGCAGAATTTAACAGGTAGATCATACAGTAAATGACTAATGCACTAATTATTTCAATGTTGCGCAGATGGGGATCACTTATCATTTGTCTGGTGGCACAACAACATTTGACAAATGACAATGAAACAATGCAACAATGGCAATGCATAACTAATGCAAAACCTTCAAATTCCACGCAGTCACGCCCATGGATTTCGCTGTGCTGCACCGTTTTGTAAATGACGTCGTTGAGAAAGTATTGCAGCTGGGAAGCTCGAACCATGCAGGCTGTAATCCCAGAAGACAGGTTTGCAGGAAGAAAATGCATTTACAAACATCATTCCTCCCATTTTATATGGGGTATCGGTGTTGTTCTGTGTGCTTGTGAGGGAGAATTTTCCCCCTCAATGTAGGCTTTGCCCCATGGGCGTATACTTCTGAAAATTATTGGAGGACCAGTGGCGTACATATATTTGCGTCAAGTGAGAGGGGAAAACGTATTTGGAGAGGGTCGACATACCCTATTAAAGAAGTCCTCGGATTTCGACCACTATTTTGTCAAAGGGGACCTTTTGAAATAAAATAATTAGTGACCAACTGAATTGTCCTGGGGAGAGGCCTAATCTACCACTATTGTTTCTGATTCGTCGGATTTAAACCCTAACTCCCCTACCCTGTCCTAAGGTTTTCTTTTGGTATCTCTTGATAAGCCACTTCACACTGCTGAAATTACACCTACGCAAATTACTTTAAAATGTAAAATTTACCAATTTCAGACATTCCAGTTCATAGCGCCCGGTCGCTACGACGCCAACGTTCGTACACGTGCACACATATCTTGCGCATTCGGCGCATTCGCCACACTTCGTGCGATGCTACGGTTTCTGCTAGGCCTTCTACGTTTTGCTAATTGCTGCCACATGATAGACTTGCGCCATATTTGACGTGATGGAATTCTTCGTATGGGCGTTCGCTGCGAAAATTCGAGTAATTAAGTTCGATCATTGGTTCCCTTCTTCCCTCATTTTATGGTGGTTAAAAATCCGGATACCCGCTGAGCTTTGATGCACCTTATATCTTTGATAAAATATGCTCCCATATTGGCTACCGAACCGAGGCCCTGCCTCAGTGTTCTTTTTTGGCCCCGTTTCGTCTTTCTTTGTCTACGGATGTGTCTTAGGGCTCCAATCCATTTGTGTTAGGGGCCCAACACATCTTCGAAATCCCTGCTCATTTTAAGGTTCTGCTTTTTTGTGTGCACCGATAATTAATTTTTAGGTGTCGCGGCGTTTTCAAAGATTCAGATGTGTTTATTTAGCGCCCGATCTTTTTGTTCGTTTTGGGACCATGTTGCTTTTTGCGTCCCCAGCCCCTTTTTCAGGCCCTTGTGCGATCGCATTGCACCTGTATGCCTTGGGAACTTCCGGTGTATTTCCTTTAGAGCTCCCGGCATGTTTATTTAGGGCTTCAGCGCATGTTTTAAGGCTCTGTCGCTTTTTGCGGGACTCTGGAGGGCCAGTTGCATTTTCGGCCCCGTTGTGCTCTTAGGGTTCCGCTGTGTTTATTTGGGGCTACTGACGCACATTTGTGGAGCCCCAGTACGATTTTGGTGCTTCGGTGTGATTTTCTGGGTCCCAGCGCGACTTATCGCGCCCAGGCGCGTGGTTCCGGGGACCCAACGCCAGTTTTCTAGGCTCAACGCGATTTTGGGGATCTCTTCTGCATTTTCTTTGAAGTCAGAATCCCGGCCTGATTTTTCGAGCCCCTGGCGCCATGTTTTTGTATCTCACCTCGATTGTTCGAGATCCGATATGTTTTTTTTGTATGGGCCGTACGCGATTTGTGAAGGCATCTGATGATATGTTCGGTGCTCCAGAGCCATTTCCCTGACTCGGACGATTCTTTTTTGGAATCCCTCCCTATTTTGGAGGGCTCAGCTTGATTTAAAACTATGCGATTTTGGGGTTACACTGTGCTTATGTGGAGTCCTAGACGCCAATATTTGGGAGCCCTGACGTGAATTTTAGATGCCCAGACCAAATTTGTGTGGCTACCGATGGGAATTATGGGTCGCGAGCGCTATATTTTTGGGGAACGGTCAGAGTTTGCGGGGTGCGTTGTGCCTAGCTGTTGCCCCAACGCGATCTTGGCGGTTCCTATTGCAGATTTTCGGGCCTTGGAGCGAGTTTTCTCGGGCCGCTGTATTTATTTGGAGCCCCTTGCGCGAATTCTGGTGGACCGACGCGAATTTTGGTGGCCCCAGCGCGACTTTTGTGGGCCAAGGCATTTTTTTCGGTGCCCAACGTGTTTTTGGGGGACTTTGGCCCGATTTTTGAGGCCGCAGAGTGACATTCCGGTTGATAATTGATGGTTTGGGAAAGCAACTTTTGGGGGCCCAACGCGATCTTTTGGGCCCCCAGTGTGATTTTGAAGGGCTGTGACGCGACTTTTTCAGTCCAATGTAATCTTGTGAATCCAGACGTCATTTGCTTGGATCCCTAGCGCTAGTTTTAGCGACATCGACACTTTTCGGGGGTCCAATACGTTTTGGAGGCTTTTGGTGCCATTGTTGGGTCATAGAGTGATTATCCATGTCCGGATTGTTTTTCGTTGTCCCGGCTTCATTTGTGTCCCAATGAGACTGTCGGGGAACGATACCACCTGACGTGCCCCTAGCGTGATTTGCATGGTCCGGGCGTGAATTTGTGGTACCCCAGGTTCAGCGTGATTTTGAGGGGCCACGGCCGGATCGTTTTGGGCCACATACCGTGATTTTCAAGTACCCCGGCACAACTCCTACCATTTCTTAGGGGCTTCTTCTTGCACATTATAGGCCTCCTCTCGCGTCTTAGGGGTCTCGTCTCATTTCCTGGATCCTCTTTACCGGTTTTGGATGTCTCCTCTTGTGTCCTACCCTCCTCCATATTCAATGGCCCTCCTCTCCCGTCTTGGAGGACCTCCTCCTACACCCTGGGGCCCCGTCAACATGGCACGGGGCTTCCTCTCATGCTCCAGGGGAATTCTTTGCCAAATTAGGGGCCTCCTGCCACGCTTCGTGGGCCTCCTTTGTCCTGGCAAAGCCTTACCCGTCTTGAGGGATCTTCAATTTTGGAAACCTCATCTACTTCCATACCTGCTACCAACCCCCATCTTAAGGGCCTCCTCCCATTTCCTGGGAACTCCTTCCGGTCTTCATGGCCTCATTCGGCCCTGGAGACCACCTACTCCGTCTTGAGGGACTCCTCTCGAGTCCGGCAGGGGCCTCCTTTTCTCTTCTAGAGGCCTTCTTTCTCAAATTTGGGGGCTCCGCTCACGTCTTTGGGGCCTCCTGCTCTGTGTTTTGATTCGATATTTGCCCATTTTAAAGGTGGCCTCTTATCTCCTGGTGGACTCCTCTTCTCTCCCAGGTGCCTCATCTTCCAAATTACAAGCACCCTTTCCTATCTAAGTTGCCTTGTCATCTCCTCGGGACTTTCTTACCCGTCTTCGAGCCTTCTTTCTCGTCTGGGAGCCATCCCTCTAATCTAATGGTCTTTCTCTCCTGTTTTGGGGGGCTCTTTGTTCATCATGGGTATCATTTCCAATCCTGTGTCGTCATTTTCCGAATTAGGTGTCTCCTGCCACGTTTCTGGATCATCCTTTTTATCCTGGTTGAACCTTACCCATTTTGGGGCCTACCTTTGCGTCTCTGAAACCCCATCTCATATCCACTGGCTTTTCTTCCATCTTAGGGTCTCTTCTCATTTTATGGGGCTTCCCTTCCCGTATTGGGGCCTCCTTTGCAATCATGGGGGACTCCTTTGCAATCATGGGGCTTCCTTTGCAATCCTGGGGCCTCCTTTGCAATCTTGGGGCCTCCTTTGCAATCCTGGGGGCCTCCTTTGTAATCCTGGGGGTCTCCTTTGCAATCCTGGGGGACTCCGTGCCAATTGTTGACACGCTCTTGATTTCTGGGGCCTCCTATTCTCTCATAGGTGACTCCTTTTTCAAATTAGGGGCCTCCTCTCACGTCTTGGACGCCTCATCGCCTGTGTTTGGAGCCTCATTATCCTCTTAGCAGGGCGCTTTTGCGTCATAGTCCCAAATCTTCTCTCCTAGGGTCCTCCTCTTCCAAAATATAGGCCTGATCTGGCTAGTCTCAGGTCCTTCTCTCATTCCTGCGGAGACCTTCTTACCCATCTTGGGGCTCCCTCTTGCATCCGGATATATATCTCCTATGATTCCTTATTTTCTATTGTAGGGGCCTCCTCTTCCATATTGGGGGCCTCGTTTTCCAAATTAAGACTGTCCTGCCACCCATCGGAAGCCTTCTTGTCTAACCCGGGTGGCTTCTTGCCCGTCTCGGTGGCATCCTTTTCGTCCTGGGGGCCTCCTCCCAATCTCTGTCCTACGTATCTAATAAGGACCTGATTAGATTTCCCGGGGGCCTCGTTACCAGTCTTGGGGCCTCCTTGACAGCATGATCTTCTGTCTCGTCTGCCTCCTTGCTCACCTTTTTTCCTATGCATTTCCTGATAGGGGCCTCCTCAAATTTCAGGGGGAGGGGGGAGGGCGACGCCCCCCAGTCTCACGGCCGGGAGACGACTGCCCCTCCCCCCGGTGGCGACGCCCCTGCGCACAAATAATAAATATTCACAAAACAGCTGACGAGTAGGACGCTCTCACACCGAGCGAGTTGGTACTTGCCGCATGGCGGGGTGCGGGTTTAGGAGTATAAAATGGTTTATTCAAATTATACTAAAAACACTCCATCTAACATAGTTTTCTTCCCACCACCAAGCAATAATTTTTGTCAATGAAAAAGCTGAAAGAAATGGTTGAAATCAATTCTTATTAACATTAAATGCCGTCTGATATATGATTTAGTCCATCACTGGAATGTTTTAGTTTAAGCTAAAAAAAATGACTTGAAAGGACCAAAAGTGACTAGAGCAAATTGCCGTTGTAAATCCTCCTAGTGGAGCAATGAAGTCGTATGGACGCATGGAGTCGTAAGAAATTTAATAAATACAAAATGTAGTGCAATTTCGTTCAAATCTGCAAAACATCAGCTGACAAATGAATCCTCGAGATTGCTTTTACAAAATCGTCTTCAACAAAACGTTGTGCATGTTTTTCGCAGGATATCTAATATACCTGGATTCGGGCCAAACGACTCAAGAGGGTAATGGAACTGTAGGGGTGGCGGCTCTGCCGTCGGTGTGGTGTGGGGGGTGTGGGGGTGTGGCGGGTGTGGGGTGTCTGGATGTGTGGGGGTGGGTGAGTTGGGGTGTTTGAAGGGTGGTGCCAACGCAGCTTAACTGTAACTGAGAGAACTGTTTAAGGGCTGATCTCAACTCAGACTCGGCTAAATATCTCCTCGTCTGCTATGCCTGTGTGTGTCGGGTGCGCTGTGTTGTTTTCCCGCCACCTCCACCACACATTCCCCAAACCCCAGCCGGCTTGGTGTTGTTTGAGCTACCGTCCCTAATACGAATTTATATATGTGCGAGGTCAATGTTTTGTGAACACCATATAGGTAAGTGAGTGCTTCTAGCCAAATTAGAAAGAATACGTTGTATTAGAAAATGAATGAGTATGTAATTTGTCCGTTGTTTGAATGACTTTTCCCGAATTGGGACTTTTTGATGCTAATAGGAGATAATTGTGTGCAATGTACCGCACAAAATAGGTGCCTGTGTTTAGCCCCAAGCGGCTTCCGCTGGCCCTTAAAGCTACCCAACACACATTCATTCTCCCCCTTCACTTCACATTCGCTCACCCCATTCATTCTCTCCATATTAATTAATGAATTGCTTGGTCCACAAATTTTGCTCCCCCCATCCCCTCAGCTGAACACAAACACATATATCGACAGACCATTGCTCTATTTTTGATGGTAGGTTGGCCGAATATGTAAACCTTCCACTGCCATCATAGCTGGCTTCGCCATTATTGGCAGCGTTCCTCGCCTGGATAAAGACTTAATGCTACGAGAGGGGCTCATCGTACTGGCTCCGATGGCTTATACAAGTGCTCTGGTGTCTTTGACCGACCTACCTACACTGACAGCGCCCCTCGACACCCTTCTCACAAAGTTATCGTGTTACACTCGTCACGAGTCTCCGAGAACGACACGAAAACTTTGTAATACAATTTTATATTCTTCGAGCTCATGGTGCATGCTCATGTCTATTAGCGGGAGTGTCCGAGAATCATAGCAATGTTGGACATGGTTCTCGATGATACAGAATTGGTGCGAGAGCCAGGAAAGGTATCCATACTGGTTCTCACAGTTCTCAACCGCGCGTCTCCTGCAGTGCAATTCGACGCCATCGTCCTTTTTCGACCTCTTGATGGAATAGCCGTGCATGGTAAGTATCAGTCCATTTATCTAGCATTTATAAATTACCAGTAAATAGAGAGAGGATGTCAGTCAAATGAAAAGAATGTAGTGGACGTCTTCCTTAGTGTTGCGATTTTACCAAGCTGAAAGTATCGCCAAGTGGAAAATGTGCATGGCTGGGATGGATGCGCCACTACCACACACTTAGTAACCTGGATCCATGGAGAACAAAATTGATGATATACAAGTTTTTTATAGCTGCCACTGGCATCCAATGGGCAGTGATGTGCATCTCTGACGTATGACTTAAGAAGGGTACCAAACGATTCTTTGAAATTAACAATTAAGGGAAGAGGGGGGGGGGGGTATCTGAACACGTTCCGTTTCCAGAACACCTTCCTTTGGACGTCTCCTGAGTAATGTTCGGAGGGTAAATAACAACGAGATGGCCGTATTCATAAACGATGAACTTTTTTCTACTGAAATACAAAGGTCTGACTGCATAGTTCTGCAGATTCTTTGTGTACGGAGCTAACGAAGTCCGCAGGTGCCATTTTAGGCTTCACAGAGCCAGCTTGAGAAAATCAAAAGCCCCCGACGAGGCACCACCTTTCCGTGGTGTGGGGGGGGATTGCGTGCCCCAAAGATCCGGCTCCCATCTTACCGGTGAGGGATCAGACCAGGAGTGCCTCACTCGTCCTTCCATCCATACTCCCCCATTGCAATGCCCATCTCATCTCAACGCCATGTCCTCCACATTTCCCTGCAACACCAACTCTCCCTATCATGAGCAGGTAGGACAACTTCCTCGGTCCTGCCCTCCAGCTCAGTTTTATCGGGGTAGTCGCGCCCCTTCGGCCCGTCCCCCGGGGTTGACGGAGTCCTGGAGGCTGAGGTCCCCCGTCGCACGGTGCTTGTTGTGACGGGGACCAACATGCCTCTTTGGTCCTAATATTCCGGAGGGGCGGGCGGGTCCGTAGGCCCCATACGGGCCAAGCGACATGTCGCCTCAGGGCGAAGGTCTGGGCCCTGGCCCAGTGCCTGCCGGCCTGGCCAGCAGGGGTCAAGGGGTGGGCGGCGCTGGATCCCGGTCGGGGTGGTGAGTCTCTCTCTCCCGACCGGGCGAAGGCGCCGCCTGCCCCGTATAGCTCCTCGGGCGCCTGGCGTCCTCCCATCCGCGGAGCCCAGGCGTCCCCCCCCTGTTGGGCCCCTGTGTGGTGGGGCGCCCGAGGAGTCGAAAACAAAACACACTTCATGGCATCTACAACACCAAAAAACACCCCTGGTTCCTCTCATGAAGGCCAGACCAACCCCTATCTTCGCCGAGATCGGAATGACACCCCAACGGAAGGTACTCCTGTGCCTCGTGTGCTTGTGTTCCGAGGAAAGAACAAGAGTCTTGCGTCTCTATCCCCGTTTCAGAGGAGGGACGGCTGTGACAGATTTGGAAGCATTTTAAGGTGTGACAAACTAAAAGACGGTGCACTGGAGGTGGAATTTGTAGAAACAGAGCAGGCAGCTAGGGCGCTTAAGTCATCTGAGTTCGTGTACGGTGTGCGGAGGAACGGTAAAAAAGAAAATGAAACTGTTACAATCACAGTGGAACCTCATAAAACAAAGAACACGTCGCGGGGAGTCATAAACTGTTTCGATCTGAGGGAAGTATTGGAGGAGGAGATAGTTGATGGGCTGGCAAATTTCGCAGTCATCGGCGCAAGGAAAATGAAAGTGAAGCGAGGTGCAGATTTTATCCCAACAAGCAACATTATTTTGACATTTAATAGGACAGACATACCTCAAGAGATCAGAGTCGGCTACCTACGAGTGAAAGTGCGACAATTTTTTCCAAGCCCCATGCGATGTTTCAAATGTCAAAAAAAATCGTCACACTACTCAATATTGTCGACACCGCCCAGCGTGCAGCAGGTGTGCGTCCGATGAGCATCCTGGTGAGAACTGCACCTCCGATAGGCCATTTTGTGCCAACTGCGGTGACGGACAGGATCCCCACACGTCGTATGATCGTACGTGTCCAAGCTACATTAAAGAAAAGGAGATCATATCACTTAAACATACCCAAAAAATTAACGTTTAGAGAAGCCAGAGTGTTATATGAAAGGTCGCACCCCAGAATTTCATATGCATCAAAAGTTAAGAATAGTGCATCGCTCCCACAGTACATACAGACCGATAGGACATCTGAGCTGATCACAAAGCTGACAACCCTTCTCAGAGCATTTGGAGTGCCTCTTGCGTCACCAGCGAGGCAGGGGAAACCACTCCCCAAAAGTACTGAAACCACCGAGGTCCCACTCACAAGTGAAAACACTGACGAACTATCCGAGGACTCATCCAGATCATCCTCTGCGGGTGAGGAATGGACCCTGGTCAACCGGTAAAAGAGATCTGCTCGACCCCCTCCACCCAAGCCCAGCCCATCCCCATCTTCCACCTCGCCTTCCTTTAAATCTCCGCCTCCTACTTCCCGTCAGTTCTCCACCCTCTCCACCTCCTCCCTTCCTGAATCCCTCCCCTCCCTATGAGCCAGTCCTCGACCTTGCCTTCAACATCCACATCCGCACCAGCATCACCCTCGAGGAAATCCCATCGGCCAATCGAAATCCAAGACATCAGCTTGCAATACCAGGAAGCCGAAAGGCGGGCCCGCGAAGCAAAACGAGTGCGACTCGCTGAAATGGAAAAGGCCCGAGCCAAGGGCCGACAAAGTGCCGACAAGGCTCCTCCACCAAGGCCAGTCACGCCATCGCTGCGACGGCGAGTGGAGGGACCGGTGGGACAGTCCGAAATGTGCCCTCCCCCGCCACCGCCGCGGCTAAGTGTTCCCCAGAAACGAGCGCTCCCTCCTTCTGGATCTCCGCCATGGGGTGGTTCACCGAGTTCCCGCCCGAGGACACGTCACTAGGCCCTGGTCGGAGCTGCCTCCCTGAGTCCTAAAATGTTGATCTCTGATCATCTGTGATATTTTCTCATTTTATGTTTTAAGTACATTTTAATCCCTTGAATGGGTGTCTTAAACACAATATTACAGTGGAATTGTAGGGGATACGATCCAGTGCCCAGGACTTACAGGTAGTGCTCAGACACCACTGTCCGATTGCGGTGTGTCTACAGGAAACGAAGCTTACAGGAAACTATAATTACACAATCAAGAATTACCAATTATTACGCAAGGACATGCCAACCGACACCGTAGCACATGGTGGTGAGTTGCTGGCGGTACACTGTAGCGCACCTGCGCAACAGCTAGTTTTGCGTACAACCTTGCAGGCAGTCGCCGCACGTATCCACCTCAACCATAGGTCGGTGTCAATGTGTTCACTGGATCTACCTCCTGGGACTGCATTTCCGTTCTCGGAAGTCATGCATCTGACATCCGAGCTCCCACAACCATTTTTTTATTTTTGGAGATTTTAACGTTCATCACACCGTCTGAGGATGTGATAGTGTTAACGCCCGCGGACAAGTTTTACACTCACTATTATTAAACCAAGCTATATGTTTGTTAAACACAGGTGCACATACACATTTCACTCTTCCCTCGGGTCACTCATCGGCACTAGACCTAAGCCTTGCAAGCCCGCAACTAGTTGATTCATTTGAGTGGTCGGTACACACCGATCCTCTTGGCAGCGACCATTTTCCTGTGTGGCTATAATATTGTGATGGGGCGGTTCTTGTCTCTAGACCTCAGTGTTGGAATCTTCGGAAAGCGGACTGGACACAGTTTGCAGATAAATGGAGACCCTTGTCGATGCGGACTGTGAATTATCTCCTCTAATTCTAGAAGAGTTCACATCTAAGCTTCTACAATCCGCAGCAGGAACTGTACCGCGCACCACTAGCACTCCTCGTCGCACCTCTGTCCCGTGGTGGACGGACGCTTGTCGCGACGCTATACGGACACGTAGGCGAGCCTTCAGGGCCTTCGATAAGAGAAGTACAACCGTGAACCTTGTAGCATTTAGACGAGCACGAGCCCTCGTGCGTCGCACCATCCGGGAGGCCAAGCGAGTCTCCTGGAGGGATTATTTGAGTAAATTGTCCCGTTTTTCGCCAATATCACAAGTGTGGTCACGTGTGAAACGTATTTCAGGCCACTATCAGTCGTTGCCACTCCCTGTTTTGGATGTGGCTGGACGAAGGATTATGCACCCTGCCGAGATGGCTGACGAGATCGGTGAAGTGTTGTCGGAAAAATGTCGCGTGAACAACCTGGACGCACAATTCCTCCGTCGCAGACGTTGCGAGGAAACATCTATAGACTTTTCCACCTCCGTTCAACTAAATTATAACCAATCTTTTACATTAGCCGAACTAACATCAGCCATAGACTCCCTACAGAACGTGTCAGAAAGACTAGACGGTGTCCATAATAGTATGCTGAAGCACCTGCCAGTGAATGCCGTCCACGAACTTTTATGTGTATTTAATACACTTTGGTATAGCGGCAACTTTCCAGATTCCTGGCGGGAAGCCATTGTGGTGCCTCTGCTTAAACCTGGAAAGAGTGCATATGATCCACATAGTTATAGGCCTATTGCACTCACATCATCATTATGTAAGCTTTTGGAGAAGCTGGTCAATGTCAGACTGGCATGGTTCCTAGAAACAAATAACATTTTATATAGCGCCCAGTGTGGTTTTAGGAAGTATCGCAGTACAATGGATCACATTTTAGCTCTCGACACTACCGTACATGTTAGCTTTAAGGAGAAACGGCATGTTGGGGCCATCTTTTTCGACATAGAGAAAGCGTATGACACTACATGGCGGTATGGTGTCTTGACGAAAGTGTTTAACTATGGGATTCGTGGTGCTATGGCTATCTTTATCAACAATTTCCTATGTGATCGGTTTTTTCCAGGTTAGAATTGGTAACTTCCTTTCCCGACGTTTTCTACAAGAAAACGGCATACCACAGGGCAGCGTTCTAAGTGTCGCTTTGTTTGCTATTATGATCAACGATATTGGAAACTGTCTACCGCATTCCATCTGTCGGTCCTTCTTTGTTGATGATCTTGCGATTTGGCGCTGTGGCGCTAGTACTCGTTCTGTGGAACGGCAGCTGCAACTGGCAGTGAGTCGGCTTGAGAGGTGGAGTTTACCAATGGACTTATGTTTTCAGAGTCTAAGACGGTAGGTATTCATTTGTGTCGCCGTCGTCGACCATGCCCTGATGTTTCAGTGAAAATATTTGGCACAGAGATCGCTACCTAACCCGTTTGGAAGTTTTTGGGAGTGCACTTTGACAATCGGCTGACATATCGGGAACACCTTAGAATTCTTAGGGATAGATGTTTTAAGGCATTGAACATCTTGAAGTGTGTGGCAAAAACGTCGTATGGTGCAGACCGTAAGACATTACTGATTTTTTACAAATCACTCATCCGCTCCAAACTTGACTATGGCTGCTTCGTTTACGACTCAGCTTGTACGTCTGATAAGCGGACGTTGGATGTTGTGCACAACGCAGCCTTGCGAATTGCCACTGGAGCATTTCGAACGTCCCCCACGGCAAGCCTTCTGGTCGAAGCTCATGAGCCACCCCTTGCCTTGCGGCGTCTCATGCTTGGAATGAGATACGCGTGCAAGCTCTCACAATTTCCAGATAATTCCACAAATGATATGGTGTTCTCGTCACGTATTGCGAACTTATTCCATGGATTATCTAACCAGCGTTCGGTACCTTTCTGTGTCAGGCTCTATAACGCACTGTATCGGAGTGGAATCACTTTTCGTGACGTGATAAAACCAAGCGCTCTGGATACTCCTCCCTGGGAGTTACTGTCACCGACAATTGATGTTACCCTGAACGAAAACTACAAACATAATGCCCTACCTCAAGAGTTCCGAATTAAAGCTCTGGACCTCATTGCATCCTACGACGGCTATAAGACAACATGCACGGACGGTTCCAAGATTGAAGCTGGTGTTGGCTGGGCGTTTGTTAGCGGCGCCGCCACACGATCTTTTACGCTACCTGTTCAGGCATCAGTCTTCACATCCGAGTTAGTAGCCATTAACAAAGCTTTGTTTTATACAAGTATCTGATGAAACATTACACCTCATCCTAACAGATAGTCTCAGTCGTCTTTTGGCACTGATATATTTTAATTCATCACACTCCATTGTCCAGGAAATAGTTTTACGGTTGACGTCACTACGTGTAGAGGGTAAGACTGTGGTTATGTGCTGGATTCCAAGCCACGTCGGTATATTCGGGAATGAGGCCGCTGAAGCGGCTGCAAAGCGAGCAGCACAGAAACCATGTACACGTTATATGCCCATTCCTGCTAGAGATATATATCCCGTCATCAAAGATGATGTTTTTTTTTGTGAGTGGCAGGTGCTTTGGGACGCGGTCGGTAAAAACAAGCTTAGGACAATTAAGCCTAGCATCGGCCAGTGGTCCTCTTGCTCGCGTAGGACTTAGCGAGACGAGGTGACACTGTGCCGCTTACGCATTAGCCACACGTACGCAACGTACAGATATATTCTTTGTAGTGATGATGCGCCCATGTGCCCGAGATGCCAAGGACGCCTTTCAGTGCGTCACGTCCTAACCTCATGCCCTCAGCTTTCTGATGTTTACAAGCACTACTTTGGTCGATCGCAGCCACTGTCAATTCGTGACGTTCTGGGGGATGAATCGGTCGCGATCAATTCTGGTCAATTGTTCCATTTTCTTTTGAAGGTAAACTTCAATTATATATATTCTCCGGTCTAATCCCTTGTACGGGGTCAAGCTCGCACACTAGGCTTGTTTAGGATTGACACAGTTTAAATTGTTTTGGTATGGGCGCTGTATAACCAATGCAGTTGACGCGCCCTAAAACCCTAATAACCAACCTAACCAGCCAGAGCAAATCAAAAGGAAGCGACCTACAATATTTTTTTTTGCGATTACACCAGTATTTTTAGTACCTACTAATATCTTGCACCAGAACACCTACAGTGAAGTAATCCTGAACAACCACATTTTCGTGTTCGGAATACGGCACACCACTACAAAATAGTTATCTGTTTTATAGTTGTTCTTTGCAAGTGGTTAGAGGATTTTCATTGAAAGGAACTGTTTGAATATGGATAGCATGTTCATTTTCGTGTTCGGTAAACACAGTACAATTACTGGTTCTGTCATGCAGAAGCAGCAGTAGAGCTATTTGTTGCATGATGTCTTAAGTGTTCGGACTCCCCCCCCCCCCCCCTGTTCCCCTACACTATGTTTGCATCTATTCGATGCTGCAGGGAGGGTAGGGGATCAGCAATGTATGCATGCAAAAGCTATGTAACAAGAAGTATGAATATCATAGAAAGCAAGAAGCCTCATTTGTGGAAGTAAACCTTGGAATTGAAGACAATAGGAAATCTGTAATAGTATGTCAGATATATCATTTCCCATATTTATCCCATTGTTATTTCCAAAACATGTTGGATAGGTTACTAGACAGCATAGAAAGCAAAGGAAAACTTACAATCATAACAGGAGATTTCAACTATAACTGACTAAATATTAGAAATGATAGAAATAGCAGAGCCTTTCTAAACTTGCTCACCTCATATAGATTTTGGCCCACTATAACAAAAGCCACTCATGCACATAGTGCTGGAATATCATGGCTAGACAATATATTTACAAATGATCTCTCCTTTATCTGCTCTGCTGGATATTGCTAGAGGACTTATCTGATCATCTTCCCATTTATGTGACTTTAACTTTTGATGAAAATCAAAGCTCAATAAAAGCTAATAGAACAGTATTTTATGATAATCAAGTGACAAAATCGAATGATTATTTGGTATTGGCACTGCAAAATTTTCACAACAACACTGATGCAAACATTGCATGTTCTGAACTGATTAAAGCATACATAGGTGGTATGAAGCTTTGGACTAAAACACTTGCATACAGCAGAAAGAGAGCCCCTATGAAACCATGGATAACTGCAGGAATATTATGTTCCATATATATAAAAATTGTACAAGAAGTACATAAAAAGCACACCTAACACACCTAACCTTTTTTCTAGCTGTTCTATATGACTCTAGATTTGCCTCAGAGTTAAAATATTTTAGTTTCTTAAATGCCTGCTTCTTTGACTCCAGTAAGAGTTTTACTTCCTTGGTCAGCCATGAAGGGTGCTTAATGTTGTTTAATCTAATTTGCCTATTGGGAATGACCTATCTTGACCTCGGAACAGTTTGTCTTTTATCATTTTCCACAATTCATAGGCATATAAGCCCCTCAATAACTCTTCCGAGTGAATTTCATTGAGGTAGTTCCTGAAGTCATTGTAATTTCCCTTAGCAAAATTTGGAATCAATGCTTTAGAGCAATGAAGATTCAAGATGGCAATGAATATGAAGGGAATTGTGTACCTAATGCATTTAATAATTTCTTTGTCTCTATGGGATAAAGGCTAGAACAAAAAATAACATCTACAGAAAATTATCCAACTGAATACATAGCTGAACCTACCTATGCAAAGTTTCTGATATTAGTACCAATGAAACTCAAGTAGAATCAATTATTAAGAAATTGAAATATGTTGGATGTGGCATAAATGGAACCAACACAATCATTTTGATGCTGGAGGAACAATGAACGTGAACTGATGAAAGGAACATAAATTGATTACCCATCATCATTCATTGAATCATTGAAACAGATTACCCATCTACTTAATCTTTGTCTGCATAGTGGTATATTTTCTGGTAATTTTAAGAAAAGCATTGCCCCGCCCCACTGTTGGGTTCATCCGCCCAATAATTTCAACGTTTTATCATTTGGAGTGAGACCTCCAATCCGTTTGGCCCCGCCCATTGCCTCCATGCATTTCCCCATGCCTTTCAGCAATTAACATACCTGGTGCAATTCCCGTCGCCTTCCCCGCCCGACATGTTTAGCCTGGTAATTGTCAGTTTTAAAAATAAAATGTTTGCACGCACAATGCAGCCAATATTGTTTTTCGTAGGTGCCAGAGGAGTATTTACCTTCTCCACTGGACTGCCCCTTTCGTTTCTGTCAAGATGCTGTCTACCTAGGTGTAGATGAAACCTTTGCATAGTATATTTTTGGGAGAACATGTCCTACAACTGCGGGGATTCCCCAATGCGAACTGCAGTATCAAGCAGATGAAACAGATATGGCGTGGGAATACAGCGGTCCAATGTGTCTTTGTCCATAGGTGTAGGTTTTTGAATATTATTTGGAGGGCACAATACATGAAGGCAATGGGCGAGCCCGAAAGGATGGGGGGGGGGGGGGGGGGCATGCCGCATTAGATTCCATGTTGGAAATCCGAAATCATTGGGAGGGCAAAGCCAACATTGGGGGCGAGGGAGCAAGTTCCCCAACAAAAGCATACAAAGCTACAACTTGTCGATGAAGCTTAGACTCTTCTGCTGGCTGATGTAGGAAAGGAAGCACATTTTAGATATGCTGATAAATTACGACCCTTGGACATTCTGTCTCGGCAGGGGTAGAAGTTTCCCAAAATGATTTGGGGGTTTTCATGCCATTCTTTCCAGCCAACGCCACGACTATCAAACCAACGCCCATAATTATGCGCGTTGGCATGGCACATCCAGCAAACGCCTTAATGCGTTGGCTGTAAGACTGGATGGGAATCTAGGTGTAGTATGGGGCCATATAGTTCCCATGCTAGACTACAGTAGCATTCTGGAGGGGGAGTGTCTCACAAAAGTTCCACCTGTATCGCGGTGTACCATTATGCCACAATGACCAACAGCGAAGAACACTGGTGACAGTATGTACAATTGCAAAACATCTCATAAATTAACATGGGGCATTGGAGGTTTTGGACATTCTATCGTATATGACATTCTGCAATCTGCGCTTGAACATTCTGTCACATCCTAGTGCCCTTGGCTGCTGGACATTCTACCGCTTGGACATTTTGACCCTGTTTTTCCTCTAAATCTTTAGCGGAGGCAAAGTGCCATCTGCTAGAGATTGCTACGTTAAAGAAGGAATTACGTTAATCCGGCTTATGTGACATCCGGTTATATCAACTAGTCAAGAAAGGAGAGACGCCTTCAAACAAGAAACATGGCGTAGAGGGACGATACACGCTTGGCATACAGGTACATGTTCAGACATACATACATACAGACACTCATAACAATGGAAGGACATTTGGAGGGTGGACAGCTTCACAGCCTACGGAGAGGCTCCACTGCCCACCTGCAACCTGGATGGCGAAGCGGAGGCCTGTCACCCAGAGCGAGTCGTGGGATTCAGGCCCGACCTTGTATGTGTAGGTGTATGTTTTAAGTTAAAGCTTGGAAACCTCCAAAAAGGGGAAGACCAAGCTGCTTGGAAAACCCGTAGGAAAAACCAAGCGCAATTTAAAAGGAAATCCGTCCGTATTAGCCAAATTGGATCGGATCCTGTCTACCTAGTGTGAGATAACCTATATGTATGTGTTTTGCGACGTCGGAGAGGAAGAGATGTGGAGCGGAGTCATACAGCCACTACGGAGTGTGGCACGTGTCTTATAACTTTTAACTTTACATCAGGCTAGCTTGGATCAGGAAAATGCAACGGAGGCTTTATATCAGTTCGGAGAGTTTGGTGTCCTGTAGGAAGCGGAAGAGTAACTCGAGGAGTGCCGGGTGGTCATTCCCGAGGAGAGCTCGAAGCGAAAGTTGTGAATGGATCTTGGTGAAATACTGGATGATATAGCGACGGTGAGAAGCATATGCTGGACAGTCAAGTAAGATATGTGTGACAGTAAGGCGTACGTGACATGTGCTACAAAGTGGAAGGCGGTGAGGTCTGTGAAACATATAATCGTGTGTCAATTTGGTGTGTCCGAGGCGAAGTCTGGCGAGTGCCACCTCGTTCAGACGAGTGTGCTGGTTGGAGGAGGGCCAGCTGGAGAGTGTGGGCTTGATGGTGTGTAGGTGTGTGGTGTTGTGTGACCAGCAGGCCTGAATATACTTTTTAAACAGATTATTTGTGAGGGATAAAAGATCCCCGGGGGGCACCGGAGTTCCATTGTTATCGGGGAGGTCGATCGCCGCGCGCGCGAGACCATCAACCCTTTCATTTCCCGGGATACCCCTATGTCCAGGGATCCAGAGCAGGGTGAGTTGAAGGTGTGCGTGGTTGGCATTGTAGAGGTGTCGGATGGCGTGGAGCGTGGGGTGTGTGGCGTTGTGTATTGCGGCGAGGGCGTCCACGGAGCATCGTGAGTCAGTGCATATTGTAGTAGGGGTAGTGATGCGTTGCGCAGTGATGTGTTGTAGGCAAGTGAGTATGACGACTAGTTCTGCTGTGTATACTGAATGATGAAGTGTTAATTTGATTTGACAAGTGTCGGGCCCACCGCACCAGGCGGCTCCCGTACCATTGCTGGTACGTGAGCCGTCCGTGTAGAAGAAAGTGTGTTGTGGGTGGGCCTCTTGATATAACAAAAAACTGTATTTAGACTTCGATAGGGGTGAGCAGGATTTTATTTTGCCGAAAGAGATACTCCCATTGGGGTTTCATGTGCCAAAATGGGAGAAGGGGGTGGGGGGGGAACCCGGTCAGGGGTAATCTCCGGAAATTTCAGTGTGGATGTGAGAACCTGCTTCAAGTGAATGGCAATGCTGTATTTATTTTTGTTTTTGGAACGCCGAACCAAGGGTTTTGTCCATGCCACATTGGAGGGGTGATTTAGCTGTGTTGTTGTCCTGAAGTGGTATCTGACGAGTTGTAGTGTTCTGCGTTGTTGTAGGCTAGGGAGGTTGGTCTCACCCCGGAGACTAGTGGTAGGTGTGGTGCAGTGTGCTCCGGTGATGAGGCGGAGTGCGTGATTTTGTGTGCATTCCAGTGACTTGGTGAGTGTTGGAGATATATGATCGAAGATAAACGCACTGTATTCCAGGATTGAACGAATCAGTGCGATGTATATTTTGCTAAGGGTTGTCCGATCTGCACCCCAGTCGCGGCCGGAGATGCAGCGCAGGAGATTTAGATCCACAGCGCAGCGTTGTTTAAGATGAGTAACGTGGGGGCCAAAATAGAGTCCTTTGTCGAGGATAATTCCGAGATATTTGGAGGAGGTTTGGAAGGGGCTAATTTGATCGCGATAACGGAGTGGTGTGCTAGGTGGGATATGCCTGGGGAGCCGGGTAAAGAGCATAGTGACTGATTTCGTGGGGAAGATCTGTAGGCCCCAGAGGGAGCACCATGAATCAATGTGGTTCATGGCGAGTTGTACAAAGTGATTAGCTGAATCTGCCGATGGGTGTGTACACCAAATAGCCAAATCATCGGCATAGAGAGAATATTTTAGAAGGGAAGAAATTAGGGGAAGTTGTTCTAATACGTCGTTGATCATAATAAGAAAGAGGGTTGGCGATAGGACGCTGCCTTGCGGGACGCCTTCGTCGAGAGTGTGGGGCCGGGAATGAA
This sequence comes from Ashinkailepas kermadecensis, assembly GCA_034440615.1. Classification (NCBI taxonomy): domain Eukaryota; kingdom Metazoa; phylum Arthropoda; class Thecostraca; family Neolepadidae; genus Ashinkailepas; species Ashinkailepas kermadecensis. Next base: position 272,486 of record JAOTOM010004792.1, on the reverse strand, counting down.
TGTTGCCGCAGCGGACGACGAAGGAGCGATTTTCTAGAAAGTTGGTGATAAAAGTGGCCATTCTGCCCTTGATACCAATACGGTGTAATTTAATTCGAAGGGCAGAACTATGTACTTTGTTAAACGCGGATTTTAGATCTAAAAAAATGGCGATGGTTTCGCATTTTTTCCCGAAACCACGCTGAATTGAGTCCACAATTTCGATCAGGTTGTCAGTGGTGCTTCGCCTTGGTCGGAAGCCGCTCTGAAAGGGGGATATAATTTTGTTGTGTTCGAGATAGACTCTGATTCGTCCATTGACCATGCGCTCAAAAATTTTGCAAGCACAACTAGTGAGAGAGATAGGACGATAGCTAGAGGGGAGATGTCGAGGTTTGGAAGGCTTAGGTATAGGGATAATGATACTAGTAGACCAAGAGGGTGGAAAAGTGCCGTCAGTCCATAGTTGATTTAGCGCCGAGAGGAGGTTATCTTTACCCGAGTCGGAGAGATTTTGAAAGAAGAGATATGTCAAGTGATAATTTTTGTTTTCCCTAAATCTTTAGCGGAGGCAAAGTGCCATCTGCTAGAGATTGCTACGTTAAAGAAGTAATTACGTTATTCCGGCTTATGTGACATCCGGTTATATCAACTAGTCAAGAAAGGAGAGACGCCGTCAAACAAGAAACATGGTGTAGAACACACATGGCATACAGGTACATATACATACATACAGACACTCATGACAATGGAAGGACATTTGGAGGGTGGGCAGCATCGTAACCGCCGGAGAGGCTCCATTGCCCATCTGCGACCTGAAAAGCGAAGCGGAGGCCCGACGCCCAGGGCGAGTCGTGGACGTCGGGCCCGACCTTGTGTGTGTAAGTGTGTGTTTTAAGTTAGAGCCTGGAAACCCCTAAAAAGGGGAAAACCAGGCTGCTTGGAAAACCCGAAGGTAAAAAACCAAGCGCAATTTAAGAGGAAATCCGTCCGTATTAGCCAATTTGGATCGAATCCTGTCTAACTAGTGTGTAATAACCTATATGTATGTGTTAACGACGACGGAGAGGAAGAGATGTGGAGCGGAGTCATACAGCCAGTACGGAGTGTGGCACGTGTCATATAATTTTCATCAGGTTAGCTTGGATCAGGAAATGTAACGGAGGCTTTATATCTGTTCGGAGAGTTTAGTGTCTTGTAGGAAAGGGAAAAGTAACTCGAGAAGTGCCGGGTGGTCATCCCCGAGGAGAGCGCGGAGCGAAAGTTGTGAATGGATCTTGGCGAAATATTGGGTGATATAGCGACGGTGAGGAGTATATGATGGACATGTGAGTAAAACGTCGGCGACAGTGATGCGGACTCTGCGTGTGGTGCAGATCGGGGGCCGATTTGGTCGATCAAAAAGATAATGGTGTGTTAGGTTGGTGTGTCCGAGGCGGAGTCTGGCGAGTACCACCTCACCCAAACGGGAGTGTTGGTGGGAAGAGGGCCAGTTAGAGAGTGTGGGTTTGATAGAGTGTAGATGTGTAGTGTCGTGTGACCAGCAGGCCTGGAGATATTTGTGGAATAACATGTTGGTTGCAGTAAGGAGATCACCTGATCATCTGATCAAGTGATGAGATCCAGGTGCCCTATTGGATACCTTGGAGAGGGATAATTTTAGTTGATAGGGGGTAAAGGGTGCGTTGTAGGGTTCGGTGTTGTCTGAGTCGAAGTGGCAAGTAGCAAGGGTGTCGCGAAGGAATACGGTGGTGTGCTGTGAGTATTGAGTCTTGGAAGATATGTCAGAGTAATAGGTGGCGAAGTGTTCCGCGACGGCTGTGGGCTCAGCTATGTGCTGTTGGTTAATCGTCAGTTGTGGGAATGCGCGGTGTGGGGCTCTGCCATTCGAAAAGGAACGAAGTTGGGTCCAGATTTGGGAGATGGGGGTGAAACGGTTGAAAGCGTTCGAGTAGAGTTGCCAGCTGTGTTTCTTGGCCGAAAGGATAGTTTGCTGACAACGTAGTTTTGCCTCGCGGGCTTCTACCATGTTTTGTAAGGTGAGGTTTTTCCGAAATTTCCGCTCAGCCCGCCGCCGTGAGGTGACGGCTCGTTTGCACACGTCGTTCCACCACGGCACGGATTTACGGTCGAGTGGGCGACGAGTTTTGGGTACGTACTTTTCTGCCGCGAGTAGTATGGTATTGAGCAATGCCGAAATTGGGGGTGAGACTGAGATGGGATAAGATTATCAATTTCCTGGGAGAAAGATGGCCATTTCGTTTTGCGAACGTTCCAGATGGGCATAAATATACGGCTCTAGACTGGGCTGAGCGTTCGAGGGTGATGTGGATGGGAAAGTGATCACTAAAAAGGGGGTCGGGTTGAACGTGCCAGGAGAAAATGGGTGAGATAGAAGCCGAGGCTAGGGAGAGGTCAATGGCAGACGGGCGGAACGGGGCGATGTCTGTGTTGTGTGTGGGTGTTTGGTCGTTTAAAAATACCATGTTGTGGGTGTTGAGGAGTGTTTCAATATGGTGTCCGTGTTGCGATGTGGTGTGACAGCCCCATGCCTGGTGGTGGGCGTTGAGATCGCCCAGCACCAGACAGGGGTGTGGGAGAAGGCCAAAGAGAGTGGTTACAGAAGTTAGAGATAGTGTATGCGTAGGAGGAAGATAGAGGGAGATTACAGTAAGTTCTAGTTGTGCAATTTGAACGAATACTGCAATAAAATTTAGGTCATTGGGAATGGAGATAGGGCGATGGAGAAGGGTTTCGAGACGAATAAGGCTACCCCGCCGCCGTGGGATGTAGTGTTTCTGTTTTGGGATTTTTTTCCATCTTTAGCTGAAGCAAAGTGCCATCCGCTAGAGATATGCTACGTTAAAGAAAGAGTTACTTTAATCCGGCTTATGCGGCATCCGGTTATATCAAATAAGAAAGACAGGAAAGATGAGACGCCAGAAAGCAAGGAACATGGCGTAAGGGCCGATACATACATACACAGGTGGAACATACACTGACATACATACATACACGACATTTAGAAGGACACTTGGAGGGTGGGCAGCATCGTAACCTCCGGAGAGGCTCCACTGCCCACCTGCGACCTGAAAAGCGAAGCGGAGGCCCGGCGCCCAGGGCGAGTCGTGGGCGTCGGGCCCGACCTTGTATGTGTAGGTGTATGCTTGAGTTAAGTCTTGGAAAAACCTGAGAAGGTGAAAAAACCAAGCAGCTTGGAAAACCCGTAGGTAAAAAACCAAGCACAATTTATATGGAGAACCGTCCGTTATGGCCAAAATGGATCGGTCTCTGCCTACCTAGTGTGATATAACCTATATGTATGTGTTTTGCGACGACGGAGATGATAGCGTTTGACTTCAAATTACTTCCTCGAGATTGGTGCTGTGCAAGAATGTAAATAGTAGCTCAATGAGCTCCGGGTGTTTATCACCGAGAAGGCTTGGCAGTGAAAGTGGAGTCTGATGTTGGGCAATGTAGGAAAGAAGGGGGCGACGTTGTAATTGGTAGGCAGGGCAGATAAGTAAGTAATGTTCCACAGAGTTATGTACATCACATGTTTGGCAAGGCGGAGCGCGGCGAAGTTGGCGGAGGAGGAAATCATGTGTGAGTTTGGTGTGCTCGAGTCGGAGTCGAGCAAGGAGGATCTCATGTGAGCGTGTGTGTTGCCGGGAAGATGGCCATTTGGTGAGAAGGGGTTTAATGTGGTGTAAATGTGTAGTGTTGTGGTTCCAGCATGCCTGGATATATGTGTTGAATAGTTGGTTGGTGAGGGACAAAAGGTCACAGAGGGGAACTGGGAGGTTGGGGGTGGGTGGGAGGTCGATGGCTCGACGAGCGAGCTCATCCGCCCGCTCGTTGCCCGGAATCCCCATGTGCAGAACCCAGGGACCCAGAGCTAAGCCAAGGACCCAGAGCAGTGTGAGTTGAAAGTGAGCATGATGCGTGTGATAGAGTTTACGGATAGCGTGGAGTGTGGGGTGCGTAGTGTTGTGTATGGCTGCGAGAGCATCGATGGATGAACGTGAGTCTGTGCAGATGATTGTTGGTGTGATGATGTGGTGTTGAACAATGTGGCTTAGACAGGCGTAGATAGCGACTAACTCCGAGGTGTAAACAGAGTGGTGTAGTGTTAATTTTATTTGGCCAAAGTTGGGACCACCACACCAGGCAGCTCCCGTACCGTCTGCGGTACGGGAGCCATCCGTGTAGAAGTATGTGAGATGGGGGTGGGCTGCTTGATATTCGAAAAATGTCTGTTGGGTTTCGACGGGGGAAAGTAATTTTTTGTTTTGGTGGAAGATATATTCCAGATTGGGGTGATACATGTGCCAAAACGGGAGTAGGGGAGGCAATTTGTCTGGGATTACCTTGGGGAATTTGAGTGCGAATGTGAGGACATGGTCCAAATGTATGGCAATATTGTATTTGTTCCTATTATATGAACGTCGAACGGGAGGATTCGAGAGTGCGAGGCTGGCAGGGTGGTTGTGCTATGTTGTGGTCCGAAAGTGGTATCTGACTAGTTGGAGTGTTCTGCGGTGTTGTAAGCTGGGGTGGTGGGCCTCAGCCCGGAGACTAGTGATGGGCGTGGTGCGGTGTGCTCCGGTGATGAGGCGAAGTGCGTTATTCTGTATGCGTTCAAGTGTTTCGATGTGTGAAGGAGATATATGATCGAAGATAAACGCATTGTATTCTAGGATTGAGCGAATCAGAGTAATATACATTGTGTTGAGTGTAGCCCTGTCTGCACCCCAGTCGCGACCAGAGATGCAGCGCAGGAGATTTAGACGTTTTGCGCAACGTTGTTTTAGATAAGCAATATGGAGGCCGAAACAAAGACTTTTGTCTAGTACGATGCCGAGATAGGTGAAGGTGGTTTGGTGAGGGATAATTTGGTCGCGGTAACGGAGTGGTGTAAGAGGTGGGATGTACGCGTTGAGCCGGGTGAAAAGCATTGTGACGGATTTGGTGAGGGAGATTTGCAGTCCCCAAAGGGAGCACCAGGAATCAATTTGATCCATGGCGCGCTGCATTAAATAATTTGCATTGTCGGCCGATGGGTGCGTGTACCATATGGCCAAATCATCGGCGAAAATGGAGTATTTTAGGCAGGGGGCTACATGATGGAGGTCAGCAAGCGCATCGTTGATCATGATAAGAAAGAGGGTGGGGGATAACACGCTGCCTTGTGGGACGCCTTGATCTAATTTTTGGGACCGAGAATGGATATTGCCGCAGCGGACGGTGAATATTCTATTAGCGAGAAAGTTGGGGATAAATTTTGCCATTCTGCCTCTTATGCCAACACGATGTAATTGAATTCGGAGGGCCGAACTGGGTACTTTATTGAATGCGGATTTTAAGTCGAGAAAGAGTGCCATGGTTTCATTTTTGTTTTCATGAAACCGCGCTGTATCGAGTCAACTAATTGAATGAGGTTGTCAGTGGTGCTGTGTCTGGGTCGAAAGCCGCTTTGAAAGGGGGAGAGAATTTCGTTGTTTTCGAGGTGGACTCTGATTCGTCCATTGACCATGCGCTCAAAGAGTTTAGAGGCACAACTTGTGAGAGAGATTGGTCGATAGCTAGAGGGAAGATCGCGAGGTTTGCGAGGTTTAGCGATAGGAATGATAGTGCTAGTAGACCAGGAAAGGGGGAAGGTTCCGTCAGTCCATAGTTGGTGTAGTGCCGAAAGGAGGTTGTCTTTTCCGGAGTCGGATATATTTTGGAAGAAGGGGTATGCCAATTGGTCAGGGCCAGCCGCAGTGTTGGTTACTTTGGAGAGGGATAAATTTAGTTCATAGAGAGTAAAGGGGGCATTATATGGTTCAGTGTGTCCGAGGTAAAGTTGCAGGTGGCGAGAGTGGTTTGTAGGGAGTCGATGGTTTGTTGCGGGTATTGTGTATTTGAGGAGATGTCTGCAAGGACGTCGCCACCGGGGGGGGGGGGGCAGAGGGGGCAGTCGCCTCCCCCCTGCCGTGAGACTTGGGGGCGCCGCCCCCCCCCTGAAATTTGAGGAGGCCCCTATCCGGAAATGCACAGGAAAAAAGTGAGCAAGGAGGCCGACCGGACATGAAAGGAGGCCTCCAAGACGTGAGAGGAGGCCCCTAATTTGAAGAAGGAGTCACCTAGGTGAGGATAGGAGGCCCCAGAAATCAAGAGAGTGCCAACAACTGGCACGGAGGCCCCCAGGAATGCAAAGGAGGCCCCCAGGATTGAAAAGGAGGCCCCCAGGATTGCAAAGGAGGCCTCCATGATTACAAAGGAGGCCCCCAGGATTGAAAAGGAGGCCCCCATGATTACAAAGGAGGCCCCCAGGATTGCAAAGGAGGCCCCCAGGATTGCAAAGGATGACTCCAGGATTGCAAAGGAGTTCCCCAGGAATGCAAAGGAGGCCCCAGGATTGCAAAGGGGGCCACCAGGATTGCAAAGGAGGCCCCAGGATTGCAAAGGAGGCCCCATGATTGCAAAGGAGGCCACCAAGATTGCAAAGGAGGCCCCAGGTTTGCAAAGGAGGCCACCAGGATTACAAAGGAGGCTCCATGATTGCAAAGGAGGCCCCAGGATTGCAAAAGATGACTCCAGGATTGCAAAGCAGGCCCCCAGGAATGCAAAGGAGACCCCCAGGATTACAAAGGAGGCCTCTAGGATTACAAAAGAGGCCCCAGGATTGCAAAGGAGGCCCCCAGGATTGCAAAGGAGGCCCCAGGTTTGCAAAGAAGGCCACCAGGATTACAAAGGAAGACTCCAGGATTGCAAAGGAGGACTCCAGGATTGCAAAGGAGGCCCTCAGGATTGCAAAGGAGGCCCCCAGGATTGCAAAGGAGGCCCTCAGGATTGCGAAGGAGGCCCTCAGGATTGCAAAGGAGGCCCTCAGGATTGCGAAGGAGGCCCACCGGATTGCAAAGTAGGCCCCATGATTGCAAAGGGGGCCCAATACGGGAAGAGAGACCTCAGAAAATGAGAGGAGGCCCAAAGACTGAAGAGAAAGCCAGTGGATATGAGATAAGGTTTCGGAGACGCAAAAGCAGTCCCCAAAATGGGTAAGGTTCCACCAAGATAGAAAATAATGATCCAGAAAAGTAACAGGAAGCACCTAATTCGGAAGAGGACGATATAAGATTGGAAATAAGACCCTATGATGAACGAGGAAGCCCCTAAAATAGGACAGAAGGGCAATTAGATAAGAGGGATGGCTTCCAGGCGAGAAAAAAGGCTTCAAGACGGGTAAGAAGGTCCCCAGGAAATGACAAGGTAACTGAGATAGGAAAGGTTGCTTGTAATTTGGAAGAGGAGGCACCTGGAAGAGAACAGGAGTCCACCAGGAGATAGGAGGCCACCCTTAAAATGGGCAAAGATAGAATCAAAACGCAGAACAGGAGGCCCCGAAGACGTGAGAGGAGGCCCCTAATTTGAAAAAGAAAGCCTCTAGAAGAGAAAAGGAGGCCCCTGCCGGACTCGAGAGGAGTCCCTCGAGATGGAGTAGTAGGTCTCCAGGGCCGAATGAGGCCCCGACGACCGGAAGGAATTCCCAGGAAATGAGAGAAGGCCCTTAAGATGGGAGTGGCAGGTAGCAGGTATGGAAGGAGGCGAGGTTTCCAAAATTGAAGATCCTCTCAAGACGGGTAAGCTTTGCGAGGACAAAGGAGGAGGCCCACGAGGCGTGGCAGGAGGCCCCTAATTTGGCAGAGGATGCCCCTGGAACATGAGAGGAAGCCCCATGCCATGTTAAAGGGGCCCCAGGATGCGGGAGGAGGCCCTCCAAAACGGGAGAGGAGGACCATTGAATATGGAGGAGGGTAGGACGCACTAAAAGACGTCCAAAACCGGTAAAGAGGCTCCAGGAAATGAGACGAGACCCCTAAGACGCGAGAGGAGGTCTATAATTTGCAAGAAGCCCCTGAAATGGCAGGAGTCGTGCCGGGGTACTTGAAAATCACGATATGGGTTCAAAAAGATCCGGCCGAGGCCCCTGAAAATCACGCTGAGACTACGGGTACCAAAAATTCACGCCCGGACCATGAAAATCACGCTAGGGGCACGATAGGTCGTACCGTTCCCCAACAGTATCATTGGGACACAAATGAAGCCGGGGCAACGAAAAACAATCCGGACATGGATAATCACTCTGGGGCCCCAACAATGACACCAAAAGCATCCAAAACGTATTGGACACCCACAAAGTGTCGAGGTCGCTAAAACTCGCGCTAGGGATCCAAGCAAATGACATCGGGACACAAAAGATTATATTGGACTAAAAAAGTCGCGTCGCAGCCCTTGAAAATCTCACTGGGGACCAAAAAGGTCGCGCCTGGACCCGAAAGGTTGCAGCTGCCCCCCAAATCAATTATCAACCGGAATGTCACTCTGCGCCCCAAAAAAATCGGGTCAAAGTCTCCCCAAAACCCGTTGGGCACTGGAAAAAACGTGTCAAGGCACCGAAGAAAATCGTACCTGGAGACCGAAGAATCGTACCAGGACCCAAAAATATAGCATAAGGACATATAAAAAATAGTACTCGATGTCCAAAAGTTCACACCGAGACCCGATCGAATCGACCCCAGTACCGGAAAATTAAGAACAGGTCCGGAAAAGAATTACCCGGAGGGCATTTATACTCCGAAATGTGCCATCGGCTGAACAAAAAAGTCCTTCGGTGGCCGCAGTGACACATCAAAGGGGCAAATACCCCCTCCCTCCTAAGAGGGATATGCTCCCAAGAATCGAGCCGAGGCCCCCAAAAGTTGCGCTGGGGCCACAAAAATTCGCGTCCGTCCACCAGAATTCGCGTAGGGGCTCCAAGTAAATACGGCGGGCCCCAGAAAACTCGCACCGAGGCACGAAAATCTGCAACAGGAACCGTCAAGATCGCGTTGGGGTCACAGCTAAGTACAACGCGCCCCGCAAACTCGAACCGGTCCCACCAAATTTCGCGCTCGGACCCACAATTTCCATCGGTAGTACCACAAATTTGGTCTGGGCATCAAAAATTAACGTCGGTGCTGCCAACAATTGGCGTCTTGGGCCCCACATAGGCACCGTGTGAACCCCAAAGTCGCATCGGTATCCGAAAAATAAAGTCGGAGCCCTCCAAAATACGGAGGGATTATAAAAAAAAGTATGGGTCAGGACAATGGTTCTGGAACGCCGAACATGTCATCAGATGCGTTGAGAAATCGCATACGGTACCGAAAAACATACCGGAGTTCGAAGAAAATCGAGGTGAGATACAAAAACATGGCGCCAGGGACTCGAAAAATCAGGCCGGGAGTCGGAATTTAAAGAAAATTCAGAAGAGATCCACGAAAATCGCGTTGAGCCCAGATAACTGGCGTTGGGTCCCGGAACCACGCGCCTGTGCGCGATAAGTCGCGCTAGGACCCAGAAAAATCGCACCGAAGCCCCAAAATCGTACTGGGGCCCCACAAATGTGCGTCAGAAGCCCCAAACAACACAGCGGGACCCTAAGAGCACAACAGGGACCGAAAATGCGACTGGCCCTCCAAAGCGCAGTCTCGCAAAAAGTGACAGGGCCCGAAAACATGCGTTGTAGCCATAACTCTATATACCGGGAACTCTAAAAAAAATATAAAAAAATATAAACAAACACCGGAAGCTCTCAAGGCGTACAGGGGCTATACGACCGCACAAGGGCCTGAAAACGAGCAGGGGTTTCGAAAATGCGTTGGGCTTCTAACAAAAATGGATTGGAGCCCTAAGACACATCCGTAGACGAAGAAATACGAAACGGGTCCAAATAAATACACTCAGGGCAGGGCCTCAGTTCGGTAGCCAATCTGGAAGCATGTTTAATCAAAGATATGAGGTGCATCAAAGCTCAGCGGGTATCCGCATTCCTATGACCGATTCTAACCTATTGGGTGGGATGGGACAAAAACAATCAAAACTGACAGCTGTTACAAGTCGGTTTCCCGACGGTGCTCGAGAGCACCGCTGGGCCGAAGGGGGTTGGGAGGGGGGCTACGCCGGCTATTCCGGCGAGCAACCGACTAGTGGCGCCGGCCGGCTAATCCGGCTGACAACCAAGTAGTGGTCCGGGTGGTTGACGTCACCCGGGGGCGATTAATTTATTGTATGGGAAGTTGAACTATGTTAGGTAAGGTTATCATATATCTTGAACATTATTTGTATGCTATATTTCCTTACTCCACACCCTTTTTTGGTGTTATTTTTTACTCCCAATTGAAAAGCATGCATTTGCAGAGGAAAGGACATTAAATTTGTGCTTCTATGTGTTTTATTAATAATTTTTAATTTAAATTTCCAATGCAATGTTTATGAATATCACTAAGCTAATGGCACCACTCAGTTTCTGTGCAAATGCTTACTTTCCAGGTTGTGAGCAAAATAACATTAAAAATGGGCTTTGAGTTAGGTAACATAGCAATTAAAAGAAATACATTAAAAATACAACATAACTTAATCTAACCTAGCCTAACCTGACTTTGGAGAAAACAACTACAAAAACAAAATTGGAAAAATATCTAGCAATTTATTTTCTTGAAATTTTACAAATGAAAAAACCTAACCCATCCTAATCTAACCAGAATTATTGTGCTTTAACATGGGTTTTTAAAATTTGGGGGGGGGGGGGGGGGGGCCTCCTCCCCTTTAACTTCTTTCTAAAAGAGGGGGGGGAAATTTTTTGGGGGGGGGGTGGGGGGGGTTATTTTTTTTTTTTTTTTTTTTTTTTTTTTTTTTTATTTTTTTTTTGGTTAAAAAAGGTTGGATTGGGAAAATTTTTCTGTTTTGGTTGGGTTGGTTTTTTTTTTTTTTGGGTGGCTGTGGTTTTGTTTAAATTCTCAAAAATGGGCATCAATTATGTTTTGGACATTACTAACAGCCTTTCCTAGCTAAGCACCTTTATCAGGTCAGTTCGTTCAGTCGCGGCGGCCCCCGCGGGCAGCTAATCGGCTGAAGAAGGGGAAGTAAGAATAAAGTAGGAAGCAATGACAAACAGTACAAAGACAACCAGTAGTGCATTTTGGCAACATTAGTTGATAGTTTGGTTCCATTAACCTGTCAAACTGACGACGACCGGACCAACATGACCTAAACTATACACATATCAATATCATAAAAAGTCCCTAGTGTTGCCTAAACACTTCCTTGTCAGTATACGGAGCGCATCTGCGCGATTTTGTGGTGGCGCTAAACATTTTTACTTTAGCGGCCTAACTGAAAATTTTGGTGATTTCCATTTTCTTGCTTTAAACGACGCGCTTCATTTTAAGCAGGTACAGGAAATTGCGTATATCAACCCGTAAAATCCAGTTATTGCGAACGGAGGGTGGGCGATTTGCCCCCCAGTGCGGTTAAGGTGGTAACAAAGCAAGTTATTACGCATTTGCCTCCATAAACCAAACAAATGGACTATGTTTGGTTATGTTAGATTAGTTTAAGTATTTTAAGTTGGACATTTTTGGCAAAAACTGTTCCAAAATTTGAAAGAAATGGATCTTTTTCTTTAAAAGCAGCTTATGTTAGGTTAGGTTCAGTTGGGTTACATTTTTTTTTCTAAAAAATATACACTGCTTAAAATTTTTACAACTTGATGCTTTGGTCTTGTTTTTCTCCAAGGGGAGGTTAAGCTAGGCTAGGTCAGGTTATGTTGCATTTTTGTATTAAAAAAATATATATTTTACCCTATGTCACCTAATTCAAAGCCTTTTTTGGTGTTATTTTGCTCACAACCTGAAATGTAGGTATTTGTATAGAAAATGAGTGGTCCCATCATCTGAGTCACATTCATAAACATTGCATTGAAATGATACATTCCACGAATTCATAAAATACCTTAAAACATAAATTTACCAAAATGAGCAATAACATCATGTTCATCACATTCCTAAACATTGCATGGAAAAAAATTAATCAGAAATTACCTTAAGCTGTAAATTTTCCAAAAGGTGTGCCAACCCCTGGACGGAAATGCAACACTAGGGCACTAGGTGCCCCAATCCCGAGCAGAAAGGGCACTAAGAGCAGTGGAATGAAAATATTAATAAAAGTAAACTAAAAACAGCTCTTCTTGTAGACAAACGTGGTAGTTATGTGATATTAACATGGAAACCCTGAGCACAAAAAGAAAAAGGCATGGACTGGACTTTTTCAAGCTTATCTGTCAACTTCTTCAACTACTGTTCCTTTGGGAATTAAATATCAGCAAGCTATTTATTCACTATTTAAAATCACACCAATCCGCAGATACATCAGAATGTGCGAAGTACAAAAACGAATCAGTACGACGTCACATGAGATTGGCCTCCGGATTAAACACTGCGCGCAATTGCACCACAAATGTCTTACCTCCGTCACATTTGTCTACTGTAACCACAAATTTAGACTTTAGGCGCTGGAATTTCTGTAACTTGAATTTTTATTTGGATGTTACGATTTTGGATGTTCTGAGGAACGCCCATCACGATTTGTGACATTTAATGCGCGCTAGTGTCTATCGATATAAATCGACGCCCTTGCTTTGGAGGGAAAAAAAATTAGAAACAAAAATTAAGCAATATATATTCTGAAAATTTTATAACTTGAACAACCGAACCCAGCTTATCCGAACCTAATGTCAGCTGCTTTTGGAGGAAAATTTCCGATTTTATTTTATTTTTGAAAATGATTGAACAATTTTTCCAAGGAACAACTAAAACTAGCCTAACCTAGCCAAATCGGTATTATTGTGCTTTAAGGTGGTAACAAGACAAGTTTTTACAAACATTTGCCTCCATATAGCAAGCAAATGGGTTAGGTTTGGTTAACACGCGCCCTGGAGGGCCTCTGAGAATTACGCGCACTGGAGGGGGGGGGGCGGATTCCGCCCCCCCTAAGATCTCGGCTCCTAGTAAAGCTGGAGGAACGAAATTCGCAGGGTGGATGGGCACGGTAGTGAACTCTATTGTGTGCAATTTTCGTGACCTTAGGTCAATATCTTCAAGGTCAAATGAGGTCAGATTGGCAACATTTTCCGGTTTTGCGTGGCTTGGCTTCTCATCGTTATGGATCGCTGTGATTGTGTTTAAATGCTCAAAAATGGGCATCAATGATGTTTTGGACATTACTAATGATGCAATGCAGATGATAGATCTAACATTTGACCTCAGGTCACCTATATAGCACCACTTTATCAGGTCAGTTACCTGTTCCAGTTACCGGAACCGGCCGCCCGCCCGACTGCTCCGTCGGGCAGCTCGGAGCAATCGGCTTCGTGAAGAAGGGAGTGAAGTACATGAATAAAGTATTGAAACGCAATGACAAACAGTATAAATGACAACCAGTAGTGCATTTATGGCAACATTCCAGTTGATCAAGTTTGGTTCCATTAACCCGTCATGAACTTGACCTGACTTGACCTTGGTGACCTAACATGACCTTGAAACTATACAGCATATCAATATGCATCAAACAAGTCCCTAGTGTTGCCTAGAACACTTCCCTTTTGTCAATATACTGGGAGCGCATCTGCGCCGATTTTTGTGGTCTGGCGCTATAACATTTTTTTAGTTTAGCGGCCCCTAACTTGAAAAATTTTCGGCCGACTTCCATTTGTCTTGCTTTAAACGACGCGCCGTTCATTTTTAAGCAGGTACACCGAAAATCGCGTATATCGACCGGTAAAATTGGCAGTTATTTGCGACAAAACCGGAGGGGTGGGCGGATTTCGCCCCCCCTCCAGTGCGCGTGTTAAGTTAGGTTAGTTTAGGCTTTTCAAGTTGGAAAACATTTTTTAAAATTCCAAAAAAGTTTCCCCAAAAAATTGCAAATTATTTGGTAACTTTGCAGTCTAAGGTGTTCTTTTTTTCCTTTAAAACAAAAAACTATTGTGCAGAATACCATGTTTATGAAGGTGACTAAAATGATTGGACCCACTTATTTTCTGTGCAAATGCTTACTTTTCATGTTGTGAGCAAAATAATTCCAAAAATGGCTTTGAGTTCGGTAACATAGCATAAACATAAATGTTTTTTTTTAAATGCAACCAAACCTAACCTAACCTAGCCTAACCTATCTTTTAAGAACAAAAAATTAAATTAAATTAAAATGTAAATTAATTTATTTTCTGAAAATTATCAACGTTAAAAAAGAAACCTAACCGAGCCTAACCTAACCTAAGCTGATTTTGAAGACAAAATTATATTTTTTGTCAACATGTTTGTAAATTTTGTTCGGAAACTTTTGGGTATTATTGTGCTTTAAGGTGGGAACAATAAAAGTTGTATGGGCGCTGTATGACCAACGCAGTCAATGCGGCCGTAAACCCAAATAACCAACCAACCCAGAAAAGTTTTTACACACATTTGTCATCATAAAGGAAACAAATTGGTTAGGTTTGGTTAGGGTAGGTTGGTTGAGGTTTTTTAAGTTGGAAAATTTGTCAATTTCTTTCTCAAATTAAAATAAAATGAATTTCCACCAAAAATAAGTGGTCCCATCATCTTAGTCACCGTCATGAGCATGGTATTCTGAAGAAAAATTCAAACAAACAAAAATCACCTTAAACTGCAAATTTACTCATCATTTTGTATTCAACAGCAGCTTATGATAAGTTACGTTTGGCTGTGTTAGGTTCTTTAAACTTTGAAAATTGAAAATTGAAAAATGTTTTAACTGTCTCATGCGCCATGAAATTGAAACACGCCTGATGTTACCAATTTCTGCAATATAAGAGAAAAAAGTACTAAGGTAATAGTGGGTGACAATGCGGGCTGCCAGACACTGATCTTGTATGACTGTATAGGGTTTGTTTAGGAAGTTATGTGTGGCCGTAGCTTAATATCTATTGTTTTTTTAGGAAGTCATGTGTGGCCCTTGCTTAATATCTATTGTTTTTCAGGAATATTAATTATAATGAGGTGTCTATACGGCTTCTTACTGACTTTTCTCTCATGTTTTCATAGACTGGCAGATTGGCCCACACTTTGATTTTGTTGGTTCAGTTTGAGATTGGGTTGCCCCATATCAATATTCAATGTATGCAAATTGTCATTGGGCATGTAGGTAGGTATCTTGGTAAATATCAAGCTGATGGTATGATGGGTAGGTTGCTGAAGATAATTATAGTTTGTATATCCACAATCTCAATGATAACCATGATTTGCATGCAAGTTTCACAATGACTGGAAATTGAGAATGGAATTAATCATGTTAAAACTCCATATGTATGTGGTTTTGCCGTTGGTGGTGTGTACAAACATCAGTATGACCATGCAATTGTTGTTTAGTTGCTTAGCATATTTTTTTCAGACAATCGTTTCAAATGCATCAGCATCGCTAATCCGAACATTTTATGATGTAAGCTGTACTTCCACAGTGGAGGGAATTCCAGCTATTTTGTTTGTTTTTGCTCACAATTTTGCATTTTTCAGCGAAAGGTGGAGAGTCAGTCCACTATCTAATCCAAATCTGTTTCTTTTCAGTACAAAATGTGCTGGTTAACATCAATGTTTCTACTTAGCATGGTGTTTTTCATTTTTCCCCTTTAGCTTTATCAGCATAAAATAGCATAGGTTATTGGGGGGCCCAAATCAACATTGGGGGGGCCAAGATCACTGGCGGATCTAGCCCACCGGTTTGGGAGGGGGGCCAACTGTCGGTTTTCGGCGTCAGCCCCCCTCCCCCTCCCCCTCCCCCCAGTGGCGTACTTAGGAATTGCATCAGAGGAGGGGTCTAAGGGATTTGGAGGGTGCCCATTCTCACACTATTTTTGGTTAAAAGCATCGGATTTCTACCACTATTTGTCAAATGGACACATTTTTTACATTAATAATTAATGACAACATAATTTCCTGTGTAGGGGCCCCAGCCTACCTCCACCGCTTCTAAGTTACGGGATTTTTGTTCTTGTTTACCAAAACGTTCCTGTTCACGTTCAACGTCTTGTACCACGTCAACGTTCGTGCACGTGTACACACTGGCAGATCAGATTTTGTCAACTCTTGCTGTAAGCAGAACTTGAGCAGCATAGAACCCTCGATGCGTGTCAGAATGTACTATGCTACCATATTGGCTTCCAAACAATTATAAAAAATACCTTTAAAATTGGACATTCTTTCATCCGGACGATATTTTTAACCTCGGCAAAGGTTACTGCATTTTCATTCAGTTTACTTCTGTTGGTTTCGGGGGGCCAAAAGACACTATGGACCCCCCTTTTAAGCGCTTCGGGGAGCCATGGCCGGAATAGCCCCACCCTGGATCCGCTAGTGAATGTAGCCTGTCTCTTCATCTTAGCAACCCCAACACCAACATACGAAACATGCTGCTCAACTGGGCTCAACTGGTCACTCGCACAAAACATCCTGTTCAAATTCCGCTTTCGAAATCTGGCTCACTGGGTCCGCTTGCCCGTTACTGGCTAAGCAAACTTCATGAACCTATCTGACGAAGGAATAATGAAACTGCTGATTTCGTCATCTCTTGCTGTAAGCAGAACTTCAACAGCATAGAACCCTCGATGCGTCAGAATCTACTATGCTACCATATTGGGCTTTCAAACAATCATAACAAAATACCTTTAAAATTGGAGATTATTTCGCCCGGAAAGCTATTTTTTACCTCAGCAAAGGTTACTGCATTTCAATTTAGTTTACTTTTATTGGTTTGGGGGGGGCCAAAAGACACTATGCCCCCCCCCCCCTTTGAAGCGCTTGGGGGGGGGGGCATGGCCGGAATGCCTCCCCCCCCCCTGGATCCGCCAGTGCCCAAGATCAACATTGGTGGGGCCATGGCCCCCACAAAAGGATACAAATCGACGCCCCTGGCTGACTGTCATAACATAAATTTTTATTCATTCTACTCACGGCACGAAATGGCCTGAGCAGGCCGAAGTGCCCAACCCGACAAAACTGGAAACTGGAATTGCTCGGCCATGTCACTGTGGTAGGTGAAAACCCAAACATGAACAGCGCTGGTTCACTGTTTGGTTGTGTCCTTTTTTATTATGGTTTTGGCTAAGTTGTTCGAGTAGAAAAGGTCGGAACATTGACAGAGTTCGATGACTGAATCAGTGTGCCCTAACCTTGTGATCGCACATATGTATGATGTATGCAGTGGCGTCGCCACGAAATTCTTCCAGGGGGGACAATGTTCATAGAGGGCCTCCTGTTCCCCAAAAGGGGGCCTCCACTGTTTAAAAAAAAAAAAAATTATTAAACAGAATATGCATGGGTGAATACGAACCTAACAAAATAATCCATCACAAAAAAGAAGAAAAAAACACATTCATTCAGGCACATCATACCTTTCTGTGTTGCCATATATCATCAACAATGACATCCTCTATGGCAAGGTAGACTTTTTTAAGTTATCTTTATGAATTATATGAACTAGATTCTGTCTTCAGTTTTCGTTTGATTTGTATAATTCCATAAAGTAACGTCCAAGACATTTCTTTAGCACTGCTTTTTTCCTTGGCACCTGTTCTATTCTGGGAAATATTTGGCAAATTACACTGTTCCAGTAGGTACTGTGTTAGGGCCTCCTATTGCTTTTTAATCTCTTAGCATGGTTCCCGAATGGGAACATGATTTCATATTGATGTCTTGTTTGTTCTTGGCATGGTGCATCATTTACGCAAAACGCAATAGCAAGAATCATTTTTTTTCGCTGAGAACTAAGCCATACCAGGGTATAAATAAGCAAATGTGGATAAATACGTCAGTGCCAAAACAAACCAATATCTTTATGCTTTATCGACGAGAAGAATCTTCCCACTGGCCTCTAGATTGTAGCGAGCTGGTGGGGCTCGTGCTGAGCATATCTGAAAGATATTCCATTGATCAACCCACTTCTATGTCCACCAAGTTTAACTGAATATAGCTAGGTTCATCACTACTGTTAGTAATTCCCACCAGCTTGATCTCATAAACAAGCTTAAACGATCATTTCTCAGTCCTCGAACGACAATTTCGCGGATGCGACAACGAGAAGTGAATTGAATTGGTTTTCTGATCGTCATCTTAGGGATTTATTTCTTCTTTTCTTATAACATTTGGTGCTGGCTGCAAGGCACTTGGCACAGAAGCTAAGATAATAAATCCTCCGCGAATAAATTCACGGCAAGAACAAGCATTGAACAACAATGCATCAATGGCAATGCAACAATGTAACAATGATAATGCATAAATAATGCAAAACCTTCGAATTCCACGCCTTCACGCCCATGGTTATCGCTGTGCTGTACCGTTTTGTAAATTGTGTCGTTGAGAAGGTACTTAAGCTGGGAAGCTTTAATCATGCAGGCTGTAATCACAGAAGACAACTTTGTAGGAAGAAATACGTTTTAAAACATCGTTCCTCCCATTTAATATGGGGCACCGGTGTTGTTTTGTATGTTTGTGAGAGGGAAGTTTCCCCCGAAATGTTGACCTTGCTCCATGGACGTAAATTTTTCCGATTTAGACCACTATTTTGTCAAAGGGGACCATTTTAAATACAATAATTAGTGATCGACTGGATTATCCTGTGGAGGGGCCTAATCTATCACTATCGTTTCTCATTCGTCTGATTTCAACCTTAGCTCCCCCACCCTGTTCGAATGTATTATTTTGGTATCCCTTGACAAGTCACCTCGTACTGCTGAAATTACACCTACGCAAATCACTTTAAAATATAAAATTTCCCAATTTCAGACATTCCGGTTCATAGTGCCCGGTCGCCACGACTCCAACGTTATTGCACGTGCACACCCATCTTGCGCATTCGGCGCATTCGCCACACTTCGTGCGATGCTACGGATTCTGCTGGGCCTCCTTCGCTTTGCTAATTATTGCCACATAATAGACTTGTGCCATATCTGACGTGATAAAATGCTTCGTATGGTCGTTCGCTGCGAAAATTCGATGACTTAAATTCGATCCTTAGTTCCATACTTCCCATATTTTATGGTAAAGAAATGCGGATACCCGCTGAGCTTTGATTCACCTCATATCTTTGATTAAACATGCTTCCAGGTTGGCTACCGAACCGAGGCCCAGCCTGAGTGTACTTCTTTGAACCCGTTTCGTATTTATTCGTCTACGGATGTGTCTTAGGGCTCCAATCCATTTTTGTTAGAGATCCAACGCATTTTCGAAACTACTGCTCGTATTAGAGTTTGTTGCTTTTTTGTGCACCGAAGACATTTTTAGTTGTCGGGACGCTTTCAAAGATCTCGATGTGTTTACTTAGTGCCCGGCATTTTTGTTCGTTTCGGACCATGTTGCTTTTTGCGGCCCCAGCCTCTTTTCAGGCCCTTGTGCAGTCATATGGTCCCTGTATGCCTTGAGAGCTTCCGGTGTCTTTTTTTTAAATGATGTTTTTTTTAGAGTTCCCGGTATATATAGTTATGGTTACAACACATGTTTTCGGGTCCTGTCGCTTTTTGCGAGACTGCGCTTTGGAGGGCCAGTCGCATTCTCGGTCCTCGTTGTGCTCTTAGGGTCCCGCTGTGTTCATTTGGGGCTTCTGACGCACATTTGTGGTGTCCCGGTACGATTTCGGGGCTTTTTCTGGGTTCTATCGCGACTTATCGCGTCCAGGCGCGTGGTTCCGGGACCAAACGCCAGTTATCTGGGCTCAACGCGATTTTATGGATCTCTTCTGAATTTTCTTTACATTCCAAATCCCGGCCTTATTTTTTCGAGTCCCTGGCGCCATGTTTTTGTATCTCACCTCGATTTTCTTCGAGCTCCGGTATGTTTTTCGATGCCGTACGCGATTTGTCAAGGCATCTGATGACATGTTCGGTGCTCCAGAACCATTGTCCTGACCTGGGCTTTTTTGGAATCCCTCATTATTTTGGAGGGCTCCGGCTTTATTTTTCGGATACCGATGCGACTTTGGGGGTCACACGGTACCTATATGGGGCCCTAGACGCCAATTGTTGGCAGCCCCGACGTTAATTTGTTATGCCCAGACCAAATTTTTGTACTACCGATGGGAATTGTGGGTCCGAGCGCGAAATTTGGTTGGACCGGTTCGAGTTTGCGGGACGCGTTGTACCTAGCCGTGACCCCAGCGCGATCTCGGCGGTTCCTGTTGCAGATTTTTGTGCCTCGGAGCGAGTTTTCTGGGGCCCGGCGTATTTACTAGGAGTCTCTATGCGAATTCTGGTGGACCGACGCGAATTTGTGTGGCCCCAGCGCGACTTTTGGGGGCCTGGGCTCGATTCTTGGGAGCATACCCCTCTTAGGAGGGAGGGGGTATTTGCCCCTTTGATGTGTCACTGCGGCCACCGAAGGACTTTTTTGCGGTCACCGAAGGACAATGGTCCTCTTCTCCCGTTTTGGAGGGCGTCCTCCCACATCCTAAGGCCCCTTTAACGTGGCATGGGGCTTCCTCTCATGTTCCAGGGGCATCCTCTGCTAAATTAGGGGCCTCCTGCCACGCCTCGTGGGCCTCCTTTGTCCTCGCAAAGCTTACCCGTCTTGAGGGATCTTCAATTTGGAAACCTCGCCTCGTTCCATACCTGCTACCTGCCAATCCCATCTTAAGTGCCTTCTCTCATTTCCTGGGAATTCCTTCCGGTCGTCGGGGCTTCATTCGGCCCTGGAAACCTCCTACTCGATCTCGAGGGACTTCTCTCGAGTCCGGCAGGGACCTCCTTTTCTCTTCTAGAGGCTTTCTTTTTCAAATTAGGGGCCTCCTCTCACGTCTTCGGAGCATCCTGTTCTGCGTTTTGATTATATCTTTGCCCATTTTAAGGGTGGCCTCTGATCTCCTGGTGGATTCCTGTTCTCTCTCTGGTACCTCCTCTCCCAAATTACAAGCAACCTTTCCTATCTCAGTTACCTTGTCATTTCCTGGGGACCCTCTTACCGGTCTTGAAGCCTTCTTTCTCGCCTGGGAGCCATCCCTCTTATCTAATTGCCCTTCTCTCATATTTTAGGGGCTTCCTCGTTTATCATAGGGTCTCATTTCCAATCTTATATCGCCCTCTTCCGAATTAGGTGCTTCCTGCCACTTTTCAGGATCATCCTTTTCTATCTTGGTGGAACCTTACCCGTTTTAGGGACTGCTTTTTCGTCTCCGAAACCTCATCTCATATCCACTGGCTTTATATTCCGTCTTTGGGCCTCCTCTCATTTTCTGAGGTCTCCCTTCCCGTATTGGGCCACCTTTGCAATCCTGGGGCCTCCTTTGCAATCCTGGGGCCTTCTTTGCAATCCTGGAGGCCTCCTTTGCAATCCTGGGGACTTCCTGTTCATTCCTGGGGGCCTCCTGTGCAATCCTGAAGTCCTCCTTTGCAATCCTGGGGGCCTCCTTTGCAATCCTGGGGGCCTCCTTTGTAATCCTAGAGGCCTCCTTTGCATTCCTGGGGCCTCCTTTGCATTCCTGGAGGCCTCCTTTGCATTCCTGGGGGTCTCCTTTGCAATCCTGGGGGTCTTCTTTACAATCCTTGAGGCCTCCTTTGCATTCCTGGGGGCCTCCTGTGCAATCCTGAAGTCCTCCTTTGCAATCCTGGGGGCCTCCTTTGCAATCCTGGGGGCCTCCTTTGCATTCCTGAGGGCCTCCTTTGCAATCCTGAAGTCCTCCTTTGTGATCTTGGGGGCCTCCTTTGCATTTCTGGAGGCCTCCTTTGCTATCTTGGGGGCCTCCTTTGCAATCCTGGGGCCTCCTTTGTAATACTGGAGTCCTCCTTTGCAATCCTGGGGGCCTCTTTTGCAATCCTGGGGCCTTCTTTGTAATCCTGGAGGCCTTTTTTGCAATCCTGGGGCCTCCTTTGCATTCCTGGGGGCCTCCTTTCCAATCCTGGGGGCCTCCTTTGTAACCCTGGGGGCCTCCTTTGCATTCATGAGGGCCTCCTTTGCAATCCTGAAGTCCTCCTTTGCGATCCTGGGGGCCTCCTTTGCATTCCTGGGGCCTCCTTTGCATTTCTGGAGGCCTCCTTTGCTATCTTGGGGGCCTCCTTTGCAATCCTGGGGCCTCCTTTGTAATACTGGAGTCCTCCTTTTCAATCCTGGGGGCCTCTTTTGCAATCCTGGGGCCTTCTTTGTAATCCTGGAGGCCTTTTTTGCAATCCTGGGGCCTCCTTTGCATTCCTGGGGGCCTCCTTTGCAATTCTGGGGGCCTCCTTTGTAATCCTGGGGGCCTCCTTTGCAATCCTGGGGGCCTCCTTTGCAATCCTGGAGTCCTCCTTTGCGATCCTGTAGACCTCTTTTGCAATCCTGTGGGAATCCTTTTCAATACATATAAAGCCTAATAAAGCTTCTGGACCAGATGATATATATGCTAGGGTCTTAGTAGAGTGTGCTAAAGCTTTAGCAGTTCCTCTAGGTATACTTTTCAGGCGGTCTATGGAATACTCTGAAGTGCCTGAAGATTGGAGAAATGCAAATGTAGTTCCAATTTTCAAAAAGGGAAGTATGAAGTGTGTAGGGAACTACAGGCCAGTCAGTTTGACCTCAATAGTTTGCAAGGTACTAGAAAAACTGGTTAAACAGAATGTTCAGATTCATCTTGATAGGCACAATCTTTTAAGGGATACTCAACATGGATTTCGATCTCGAAGGTCTTGTTTAACTAACCTTTTGGAGTTCATGGAGTATGTTACTAAAGAAGTAGACAATCAAAACAGGATGGATGTTGTGTACTTGGACTTTAGCAAAGCTTTTGATAAAGTTCCACATAGGAGGCTAATTCATCAACTACAGCAACATGGGATTGTTGGAAAAGTTCTAGGTTGGATTGAAGCATGGTTGAGGGGAAGGAAACAAAGGGTAATGTTAAATGGATGTAAATCTGATTGGAAGGATGTTCTGAGTGGAGTACCACAGGGCTCTGTTCTAGGGCCGCTTCTCTTTATCATCTTTGTAAATAACATTGAGGTAGGGCTGAGGAATAGAGTGTTCAAATTTGCTGATGACATCAAACTGGTAGGAGTGGCAAACACTTGTGATCAATCTAGTAATATTCAACTAGACTTGGAGGACCTAAAAAAGTGGGCTGATCAATGGCAGATGTCTTTTAACTATGACAAGTGTAAGGTTATGCATCTGGGGTCTGGAGGTGAGACTTTCAGATATACAATGGGAGGGAGGGAACTGGATGTTATTGAAGAGGAAAGGGACTTAGGTGTGTTGGTTTCAAATGACCTTAAAGCAGAGAAACAATGTAGCTCAGCTAGGAACAGGGCACTCAGAATGCTGGGACTCATTAATAGAAGTGTGATGTATAAGAGCAAGGAAGTCATGAAAAAAACTGTACTTTGCATATGTGCGACCCCACTTGGAATATTCTGTGCAAGCTTGGAGCCCCTACCTAGAAAAAGATATAGACAAGTTAGAAAGAGTGCAACGCAAAGCAACTAAACTCATCAGTGGACTAGGTAGCTTACAATATGGAGAAAGGCTTGTGGCATTAGATATGTACTCACTCAAGTATAGGAGATTAAGGGGGGACATGATTGAAATGTACAAAATTGTTAAAGGACTAGATCAGGTCAATTTAAATGGTGCTCTTCAGTTTAAAGTATCACACAGGGGTCACCAACTCAGGTTAGACAAGTTGAGGTGTAGGACAGTTAAGCGACAGCAGGTCTTCAGTCAAAGGGTTGTTGATCAGTGGAATGGGCTGCCTGCTGATGTTGTGGGGAGTTCCTCATTGAATGTATTTAAAAGTAGGGTGGGCAAATTTTTTAGGCAGGAAAATCTTGTTTTTGATTTCTAATTTGGATGGAGGGGATAATATTTATGCTAAATGTGCACGGCACAGACCCCTTTAAGCAGGGGCTATGGTAGCACAATGGGTATGATGGGAGGAGCTTGCAATTGTTGAGGGTGTTATGCAATAGCAAGTGGATGATGCTAGATAGGCTGGGATATATAGCTTCCTAGGAACTTGGGATTAGGGATTGATTGGGGTGAGAATATGTACATTTCTAGTACCTTTTCTAGATAGGCTTAACCCAGATGGGCCCCTGTGGCTCTTATTAAGCCTTAACACTTTATGACTTTATGACTTTATAATACTGGGGCCTCTTTTGTAGTCCTGGGGGCCTCCTATCCTCTCCTAGGTGACTCCTTCTTCAAATTAGGGGCCTCCTCTCACGTCTTGGAGGCCTCCTCTCATGTCTCGTCGGCCTCCTTGCTCACTTTTTTGCTGTGCATTCCCGGATAGGGGCCTCCTGAAATTGCAGGGGGCGGCGCCCCCCCAGTCTCACGGCAGGGGGGGGCGACTGCCCCCTGCCCCCCCCGGTGGCGACGCCCTTGGATGTATGCTGCATGGAATATATAAATATTCCAGATGATGGTGGTACTTGGTTTCCAAATTCTTGGATAGGTGGACATTTCAGGAAATATTTCTGGTCTTAGTGGACATTCACTTTAGGTGGACCAAAAATGTCCACCATAAATTACGTAGTTATACGTTCCTTTACGTGAACGTGCAGTCTTCTCCGACCACAACACATTTTGGGTGGACTCAGATTTGTGTCCATCTTAAACAGGTCCTGCAGCTAAAACCGCATATTTGATTGTCTTTAGTTCCATTTCCCACCACCTGTCGGCGGGACGATCGAAAATCAGCTGACTGTGGCGGCCGTACTCCACGGACGGCCGGCTGGGCGTCCAAGCGATGCTCGTAGCCCGACTTGATCATTCACCAATAACGGAAAATAGTGAGACGTTCTAGTTCGACAGCTTTCGTCGTTTCGTCGTTCCGTCGATTCGTTTTCAGAACAACGTATGGATGGCGTGGTTCTGGTGATTCATTGAAAGTTTTGTGCGGTTATTGGCACATGCGCAAGAATGTGACGTCACAAATCAGAAGTGGCAAGATTTCCAGCCGTGGGCTTCAGGTAAGTGGAAATTGTTGTTTATGTGCTCTTACACCTATTGCTTGCAGTATCGCTCTATGTCACGCAAATTAGAGACCTTATTTTCAACTATTGGGTTAGGAACAGTGGGGCAGATCCACTAACAATGGTGCAAGAATGATCCATTTTCCACAGCTATGGACTTCTTTATACGTAAGTCATTGGTGCAATACAACCCATTCAAATGTTTGCCTAACTGTTCCATTCAGTCGGAGACACGAGCAGAGGTGGAGACACGAACAGAGGTGGAGGCACGAGCAGAGGTGGAGGCACTTTTTGTGTTGGTGTTCCATGTTCCTGGTGCAATATATGTCAATCAAATTATTAGTATTGCCATGGAACGCCAATATTTGTTGCAGGAGATAAATGCTGCTAATTAAATAAAGTACACTAGGGCTTCATTGATGATGCATATATGTATTTGGTTCTTCCAATGAAACACTAATAATTTTTCCGATTTAGCATTCAGTGTGTGCTATTGCATGAAAGCAATGTGGTTGAACCATATGTTGAAAACATCAATAGTTTTACCAAGCCTCCACCTATGGTCACAAGCAAAAATATGTAATGTTTCTTGCTGAAAATGGTTTTATTTTATCCTGGGAAATTCCACATATGGTAATGGAATAACAGAACAATGCCATCCAGCATCATTGTTCCGTAATAGCTTCCAGTTCAAATTGCATACTAACTGATGGGATCAGCATCCACTGGAGCTTCTAGAAGACATGATTCTCATAAAATGTTGTGATGTGCCATGCATTTTTCCTTGCCTTTTCCATGTTCAATTTTTGGTGAAAATTATGGCTGCATTTTGTCCTGTCGTCCTGGTAGACCAATTCCAAATGAAGCTCCTTGGCACCTAAATGTTCTTTCCCCATCAAACTGCCTGAAAAATTAATTGTCCAACAAACCGCAGTGAATATTTAGGTGCATGTGCAAAGCATTTCCCATTGTAAGTAGTTGGTTGCTGATGTATAACTGTATTTTGATTAAATCTGACATTGGGTGGAAATTGGAGAAGCTTGAACATTATTGGTGGAGCTCAATACATGAAGGAAATGAGTGCTGTCAATTTGGCTAGTGGGCCCATCCAATAAGGTCCTATGTTAAGAGAACAAGAAGTTGGTGGGACCAAGGAAAAGCTGGTGGATCCTAGGTCCCACCAAAAGTTTATGAATCTCTACCCCTGAATTTCTATCCTTCATTTACCATTCACCTCAATAACCGTCATATCTATCCCAGACAAATCATTTTATGGTTGCCAATGACTCTGTGATGCTAGAAGTAAATGTTTGGAAATTGTTGTTTTTCTGGTGAGAGAAAGAAAAAAGGTATAATTTACAACCAAAACCAAAATCATAAATCATGACGAAATACCCCAATATACATCAACAACCACTTCCTGCTGTATTCAAACTTAACTGTGGTATTTGTGGCAGGAGTGATGGAACAGAAATGCAGCTCCAAGTCCCAACGTGTCAAATGATCAAATGACAATACAATCTGATGCACCTGAGCAACTGTGCTTTCCTGTTATGTGATCCTATCACGAAATGCTTTTGAGGAGGAAGTGCTATATATATATATATATATATATATATATATATATATATATATATATATATATATATATATATATATATATATATATATATATATATATATATATATATATATATAGATGCTACGTTTACATTTCTGGTAAATTTGTGCCTGAAGGTGTTTTATTGATCTTTGGATTTTCTCCCATATTGTTCAGGAATTTGATTAAGACGCAGTGAGCACTCATTTCCTCTGCAAATACTTAATTTTTAGTTGGCAAGCAAAATGACACGAAACAGTGACTCGGGGTCAGGTAATATAGCATGAAACGTATTGTTAATAAAAAGAAATATAGCATTACCTAGCTTAACCTACATTTTCAGAAAAGATGGGAAAATTGACGTATCTTTTTCCAAGCATTTCACGACTTAAATCTAACCCAGCCTAATATATCCGGCATTTGAAGAAAAACAAGTCCATTATTTTATGTTCCATTTATTTATTTTTCCAACTTCCACTTTGTTTGCTTTATGGAGGTAAAATGTGTGTAAAGCTTGTGAACACGTTAAAACACAATACTAAAACGTTTTATTAGCATAAAATATTGTAATTGCAATAATTGGGACATATTGGGACATAAAATATAAGTATGTAATTGAGATATAAAAATGTTGCACATCACAACATTTGAGGATAATGTTGTCTTCTAGAAGCTCAAGTGGACACTGATTCCATAAGTTAGTATGCATTTAGAAGAAAAACCTGGTACAGCACGTTAATGCTAGATGTCACGCATCTGGCGACTTTGTTGCATTCCTTATCGTTCATCATGCATGGATGCTCACATGGGCATGGGATCAAGATACAAATGGGGGAGGGCAGGAGGGCATGGGGAAGTTATGCTGCAACTCTTTCCAGTCCACATCCATCCACATCCATAGACTCCATGTTAAAGCCGCAAATTTGGGAGGAGCCTGGCCACAGTGACCTGTCACCATGCTTATGGTGGCGCGGGCTACACTCAGACTGTACAGATGTAATGTTTCACAGGCTATTCAATTGCTGGACAACCTGAGATTGGGTTAACTGAAATTAGACTGACAAACCTACACTGCCGACATACAACTGCCATTGTATGGCCTTGCCAATTGCCTACCACTTGCCTATCAGTCAGTCTGGTATCTTTGTTACCTTACCAGTTACCTACGGTGAAGCTTGAGCTGGAAATGTTGATTTGATCCATCTTGTCTGGTAGGTACCTACTTAATCGGCAATGTCAATACGGTAACAACACTTGTTTATGCACTTAATATGAGCCACCCGCACCTCGTGTATCACATTCAGTGCTTCTTGCCAACATTACATAATTATTTGAGCATACCTATTGCTATTAACTAACATTTTATTATACTGATTAAGGGAAACGTAGCCCAAATAAAAAAATAAATATACCAAAAGAAGAAGTAAATGCTGAGGCCATCACTTTGGAACACAGAGATGCAGTAGTTCCTCGTTAATTATTTAGCAGCCTAGGTATGCGCACATAAAATCCCGGGACTGTGAAAGGTGCGCGGTATTTACCTGTCGTCTGTAAAATTATTTCGTTGCTTTGATCAGTGTAAGAATAGCGAGTAACACTTCAAATACCTTGTAAATCAATTAAATCCGCGAATAATTTATCCCCTTTAGTTAAGGCTGGTTCCCGTGTTCCTACGGCATAGGCGTGGGAATAAGAGCAGGGATCCAAAAGCCTGGCATAGGGGGCAAAAAAAGAAAAACTCCGATTTCTAACAACTCGTCGGATTTCAACAGCTAACAGTCGTCTGGTCTGTTTGTCTGACAATATTTATGTGATAAAATGTTCTGAGAATTTGAGAACATGTCATTTTAGTGCCAAATTGAAGCAAAAATCAGATCCTTTGGAGAGTGCATGACCCCATTTCTCTTCTCTCCTTCCGCCAATGGCATTGATCCCATGTAAAGTTGATGCATGCATGTCAAGTTTTAGCATTAAGCCTATGCTCAATGCTAAATATATTTGACTGAAAATAACGGCATGAAAACCATCTGCCCCACCCAAAAGTGTGATCTTTCTACGCCCATACTTGTCGGTAAAGTAGCCAAGGGGTGATCCAGGAGGGCCATCTCTGTCGTGCCTCCCATCCTCAACCGCGATTAGGGAGGACCAAACAGGTGCCCCCTCCCCCCCCCCCTGACGGTTGGGAACTGAAACTGTCTGGACCACACTTTTATTTAGATCAAGGAAACATTCAATATGCTATCGTTGTGTCACACCAAATCTTTCTTCTTCTTTTTGCTTTTTTTTGGGGGGAGGGGTGATCAGCGCAAATGTTTGTACAAAGTGGCGCAGTTCAGTGGTGATATGCAGCAGTGATTAATCCGGCCATTAGTTTATCAGTTATTTGGTGGATAAAAAGCCACAGCCAGTGGTATGGACCAGTATTTCTGGCCCAGGATCCAAACCAATGCATTGGTTTGGATCCTGGCTTAACTCGTCATTGCAATGACGAGCTAAGCCATAGCGCGGTAAATTCGGAAATCCCTGAGCCGGGCGCCATTGCTGCCGGCAAGCCTGAACGTGGAATAAACTCTGGTCGCACTCCTTTGCATGAAGCAAATATTTTGAGTCAGAAGTGAGGTGGGTGACCTCCTTCCTTCCCCTTGTATTTCTATTTACTGCAGACACATCCACAAACCATGGTGACCATTATCGTGCCCATCGAAATGAGTGACATAAACAGGAATGGAAATATGATAGGCAATGGGATGTACGGAGGATATTCGGTTAGGAGTTGAGACTGGGCAAGGTAGGGATGCTACAGTTTGGGGTGTGTCAGCCGGTCTCGGTGCGTGGCTCAACACACATAAGGTAGATTAATGTAAGGGTCAGGAATAAGTAAACAATTAAGTGCAATGGAATGGGAAAGGATGATCTGCTTCTTGCGTAGAATCGTAACTCGAGCTTGGTTTCCTGTTAATTCTTTCGCAATAACGTTTACCTTTCGGCAGAATCCTTATCTGAACTGAGCTTGCTTCCAAAATGACCATAGCAACGTTCCTCTTCTCCCCAGAGTCCTGACCTGCGAGCCAGCCCGAAACATGAATCCTGCAGTCCTTTACCATTACACCGAGGTGAGCAGTTCTTGTCGATTTTGTCGCTAATGTTTACATTTATGTGGCCATGCATTGCCCTAGCACTTGATTTTTTAGCAAAGTTCTGAGTTAAATGTTCCCATGAAGCTCAATGCTTCTTGTTTCTGTTAGCCATGGGATATTCGTTACCTTGGACTATGTGCATATACTTTTAGGCTTACGGTTGCTGTACAGAAGGCTGAATGTGTGTTTCACGAACAGCAGGTTCAGGATGTGTACTCTATTCATGTGTTTGAATGGCCCGTGGATCTTAGATGCTGACTTCACTGGGACATTTTCAATCAGCTTAAATTGACAAGGATGAATTTCTTCACATGTTTTTTTGCACAGCCTTAGAATATCCGTTTGCCAATGTTCTGGAAATTGCTCCGGATCTGTGCTTGTTGCTATTGTGTTTTTAATCTGCGTCGACTGACACGGGACACCTGACCGTGTCCGTTTTTCCCCAACAGTCTCCATTTTTCCCTCTCTCCAGTTCCTTCTTTCTCATTGCTATCAAAGTTCGAATGCTTGTTAAAGTTTGGCATAATGTGTACGTATCATTTATGATAATTCATGGACAAACCTATATCATAGTATGACGTTGACCGAAGAAGTCTCCAAGTTCAAATTTCATATATTCGCCATGGAATTTTCACTCTGTGCACATACTTAGACAGTTAATATTCTGAGGAAATCTATCCATGTTAAACAAAAAGTTAAATTTTTGCTGATTTAGACATGGAATGGCCTCCGATAGCCTCAATAGTTGAGATGTGGTCAAAAGCAACGTGTGTTTGGAAATCTACACGTCAGAGTAATTGTGGTGTTTCGTTGTACGTCTCCGGACCCAACACATTATTTTCAGCTTGGGAGAACCGGGTTCGGGCTCTGCAGGCGAGGGCACCAGTGGGGCGCGGGTTAAGTGAAGCTAACAATTTTGGTATACTTAATCATTGCGCCCTTGTGTGGTTTTCCAGAGGGCGATGTTGACTCGTCGGTTCCGGACTCTGCAGAATCGGAACTGCAGCCGGATTCTGCACCACCGAACGGAAAGGAAGCCAGACGCGCTGACCGTCCAGTACCTGGCTCTACAGAGGCAGAATTGCAGTTGGATTCAGCATGAACTGGTCAGAAAGCTGATCGCGCTGAACGGCAGGTACCTGGTTCTGCAGGGACATAGTAACTAGATCCATGATCACCTGAGGAAGAGACAATCAGAAGTGCTGACCGGCCGGTACCTCGCCCTGGGGAGTAGAGTTGCAGCTGGATTCATCATCACCTGAGCAGGAAGCTAGCCACGTGATCGGCCGGTACCGGGCTCTGCCGGGGTGGAGCAATTGGGTCCAGCATCATTTGAGGAAGACGAAGCCAGGCACGCTGACCGGCTGGTGCCAGGCTCTGCGACGGCAGAGCTGCAACTAGATCCAGCATCACCTGATAAAGAGGAAGCGATGGGCAATTCAAGCGTCTTCTGACAGCACCGTGGAGCTATCGAAATTCACAAAGCTGCTGATGTCAATGGAGGGCGTCCTGGGAGCAAACCTGGACGATTACCCACGTCGTATGGCGTGTACGCTGCCAAGGCGATCGCAGCGCTAGTGAGCGGTTGTGCGCCGATTATTCTGGAGCATCCTCAGTGTAACTATTAAACATCTCGCAATTAGACATCATCCAAACGCAGATCACATGTGACAACATTAATATTCCAGACAATTTAGACTGGCTTAAACACTCACTACCATCACCCGAGAACGTTCAGTCCATAGGAGGACGGCTCGCAGGTCGGCTGCCTCGCTGATAAATTTACTTCATATGGCAAGTTACTCTCCGGCACATATCCAAACATCATGTGTGAATCATCCCTTGTATCGGGAGAGTACCCACGGTACTATTCTCGTCTATCCGAGCGAAAAGCGTGGCACGTACCCCTAAGCGAAAAGTACGGCACGCGCCCCTCAGCCCCCCCGAGGCACGACCCGCCATTTTTGTTCTGGACGTAAATATCCTCCCTCCGTCCACCTGGTCGCTGAGGTATTTACTACGCCAGCGTCGCTCCAGGAGGGTCGTATCTCTTACGTCATCTATTGACGTTAATCCCCAAGGAGGGTCGCTGGCTCGGCCATCGGCTTTGGCTTCAATGCCATTTGTTGTCAGAATAGTTATACCACTAAATGCAAAGGTGAAGGGCATCCCATGAGTTCAGGTAAAGTTTGGATTGTAAAAATAGTTTGCACCATGGCAGGTAGATTAGCTTTACATTTAATGTTGTAGTCATGTTATTGTAAGGGCCGAGTGCATTAGACGAGGAGGGGAAGACAGAAATTGTTGCAAGCATAATTTTGCTGTACTCCATGTTTTACTTTATCCGATCCTGCTCCGCTGCTCCTCCTGTCCACCACTGCCGAACTGCTACAACCGGTCTCTGCTGATGCCACCACAGAATGTCCATGCATAATCTAATATATTTACATTTATATACACCGCATCACATTACGCCCACGCACTGTTTCCACACACACTACTCACCATCTCCCACATCTGCTTCCTTGTACGCGACACACTTCTTCCCCACCCCGAATTTACCCTATTTGTCCCCCCCCCCCGCCCATAAGACAGGTCGCCCCTTTCAGTAAAGTGTAATGAGGTTGAGGAGACAGAAGCTGCGTGATAGAACTTAGGTTGGTTCGGCAAGGTTTGGGAAAGAGGAAGACATGTCAGACGTACGACACTCATATGCCCGATGGTTGTCGCCCTCCAGCCGTCCGTCACTCTCCGCCGCCCGGCACTCCACGTCACATCTGCCTCCATTTACACGATCTCTATCTCTCTTTGTGACTGTCCCACCCTGAGTGGGTCCTTCCCGAGTCTCCGTTCCGTCCGCCCGTCCGCCGGAGTCTGAGTGGGGCTATATCATAACATCCAGAGTTCATAACATCCAGAGTTCATAACATCCAGAGTTCATAACGTCCAAAGCTCACAACGTCCAAGGATCATAACGTCCAAATGCGGGAAAAAAGTCCAAAATATATCGGATAAGGTGCGTTCATAACGTCCAAGGATCACAATGTCCAAAACTGGCTTCAGAGGGAGCGTTCATAACGTCCAGGGTTCATAGTGTCCAAGAAAGTCCAAAAATAGTTCCTCAGTTGTCCGCTAGAGGAGCCAGCGGAACCTGGTGGTGAAATCGTGCGGCTGCGTCTCAAGTTTGCTGTCAACAGGTGGCAGGAGTGTGCAGTTATTGTCGCATGGTACCGCGAAATTGTGCTGCCAAATGCGATCTGGTGGTTTCTTCAGGTGTGGATTTTGAAATCTTCTCCAGTTCCTCCAGGGGACGAATACATTTCCTCAGAGGGTCGCCTTCGGTGGGAAAATTCGTTGGGCGGGTGCAGGGGCTGCGAATGAGAATACTGAGGGGGAACCTTTTCCTCCGAACCTAGCGCCTTTGGCTGGAAAATTCGTTCCAAAGGGGTGGGGAAGGGTCTTTTCCGGTCGGACCGGCGCCACCTTACTCTGGGGAGCGGGGTAAAGACTGCCGTGGGACGCTGGGGAATGTGTCGGGACGTCGCTGCTTATCAGTTATCAGCTATCTGGACGGTTCCCCAATGCCGGAGCACTGGACTTTGACCATGAGGGGTGCGGTTCACCGACGCGCCGGGCCGGGCATCGTATCAAGCGGTTGGGCATAAGTTTGAATGCATGCAGTTTCAGTTTAGTGAACACACAGCAAAATGGAATGGGCGATACCTTGCATTCGAATCCAGATATATATTATTCAGGCATAACAGCTAGGAAATCCATTTATCGCGCATTCTTATTTTCCTCGCGTTATTCACAATAGATAACCTCACGGCTTAGGATAAGATACACATAAATTGTTATGTCCGTTGCAAGGAACATGAAAATACAGGAGTTACGCCCAAATAGGGAAAGCAAAACTGGACTTATTTCGGCCGAATATGGTGAATACACGACTAGAAACTGCTTGAAATGGTTCTGGTTCACTCTGGTGGAGCATTATTGCAAAGCACAGATCCAGGCTGCAGGGTAGGACGCATATGGTGCAAAAGATGCCGTTTATCTGATCGTATTTGCAAGGAACAGCCGTGCATCTATGTCGACCCCTCGTCGTTATGTCGCATTTCCGCAATTTAGCGGAAACAAATGCCGATTGCATGAAATGCATCCATGCAACAACGGCTTGACGGTTATGTGAGGTACTTTTATACTCATTTTAAGAACATGACATCCCTTATTTGTTCGTTTTGGAACCGCTCCTGCCCTGTCCGCGAAGTGCCAACAAAAAATATTGCGAGGTGTCTCCAAGAAACCTGCTAGCCCATTCAACGTCAAATTGACAATTGAAAGGGCCAAAATACACCCAAGAATGTATATTTTGATGAAAATAATTGTGTGGGGTTATTTGATGCACCGAATGCAGCTGTGCCATTCCTAGAAAGAACAGATCAATGGTCAAGGAGTTACAGACTGAGGAATTTGCCGCCCCGGTAGCTCAGTTGGTTAGAGCGCTGGCCTGCACTGGTCTCCCCTGTCCTGGCAACGCAGGGTCCGAGTCGCTTCACGCGCCCGCATTTAGCCCCCGGCTGGGATGGTCAGTTGGCAGCTGGCCCGATAAGGTCGGGGACGAGGTACCGGGCGGTCGTGTATGTGCATTGACGGCACGTCAAACTTTCGGTCTAAGTTCTGCCGTTGAACTGGAGTTCATGGATCGGGTGGTGGGGCCGGGCTTCACGCAACAAGCTCTGCATAGCAATAGAACCCTGGTTCATAAAGCTACCACAGCAAGAATTCGGATTCAAGTGTTTTTTTTTCATGTGATAGGTCACCTAACAAGGGTGTCTTTTAAGGTGTTCAACTCAATAATGAACGATCTGAATTATGCAAACGTATGTATAGGTAAACTCACAATAATCCACTGCATCTTTTGGCTCTTTCGGAATTTTCCTTTACGGGCTATTTCAAACGTGACATTGTGACCTAAGGGCACACGACCTAGTTTAGCTTTCTTAACAATCACAATGCGATCTTAAAAAGTGCAAAACTGAAGTTCGATATTTTATGTACCAAAGCAAGTAATTGCCAAAGCAAGTAACCGCTCTAAATTAGGCATGTATGGATATTTTTGCTCTAGTGTACCATTTCCTGTTTTAATATGTCTCTAAAACGGTACATCACTGAAATATAAGCCTCTTCACGATCACGGCACGTGCTGGGATGAAAACGTTGGTAATCTGAGCCTGAGTATTGTGTTGCAGGAGTATTCGAACACGTGATGTCAAAGGTTAAACAGATATGATAAAATTTATATAAATTGTGGTAGTAGGCGATTTATAAGTCCTGCCTTGAATTACAAGGAGAGAGAAGCATCCACAACACAACAGCCACATTATGATCACCGAGAAACCTTTCGCTCAACCATTTATTGCATCTCGAAAGTTAAAATATCTGCGAATGTAGTGAAATATCAGGAAGGGTACAAACATCAGGTACCGCCGTGTTTGGGTGCCCAGTGCTCACTGCCCACTGGCTGACCGTGTTGCCTGTGAAGCAAATAAATTTCTGAGTGTCTGACGCAGACAAGGTGAAAGCAAAGCTATTTTATGAGTCTGACCAGATCAGCCGAATGTGTCTCGGTAGGACCGACTGTGTCACGGTGTGACAGGCTGATGGAACCAAAAGTAGGGTTCCGAAAAGGCTTGTTTTGGGAAACTTGTGCGAGATATATGATCTATGCAAGGAGAACCCTGAAAACCCTCGCACCGGCTTCTTAACCTTTGCCGCCCTTCGTCCGAAGCATTGCGTCATGGCAAGCAGCAGTGGGACGCACTCGGTGTGGGCGTGCACTTATCAGCAAAACCCGAAACTGTTCATATCCGCTCTCGGCCTTCCCGGTCTCAAAGGCCGTGACCTCCTCAATCACACTGTATGTGGCAAGGAAAACCGTGATTGTATGATGCACAACTGTGAGGACTGCCCTGGGGAAGACGGGGTGATGAACTTTCTAAGGATTACCCTCACGGACAAATCAGGAGAAGAGAGAGAAAGTGATTCAGCCCCAGATGATGACATGGATAATGAGATTAGGTACAGACAGTGGATCAGCATGCATCAATGTGCACTCGTATAAATAGCGTAGACCAAAGAGGAAAGCATGAGATATTTGAGCCTGCAAACCGTTAAGCTGACCAGACACCACTTTGTGGCTAACAAACAAGGTCAGTACTTCACCTACGCAAAGGCTACTGGCAAGGAGGGCGAAGCGATTGCCCAGTGCGATTTCGCTGAAAATTATTCATTCGTGGTGCAGGATGTAGCTCAAGGCTTCTACTGGGATTCGTCCATGTGTACGGGGCACCAGTTTGTAGTGCACTGGCGTGAGGACGAGGTACTGTGCCATCAGAGTTACTGCTGTATCTCTGACGGCACACAGCACAACACCGACATGGTGCATGCGTTCCTGCAATGGCTTATCCCAGAAATTCGGACCGCAGTACCTGATATCCAAGGATATTTATTTCAGATACGGCAGTGCTGCACAGTATACGAATCAGCATAACTGCATCAATATGTGTTACCGTCAGACAGACTTTGGGGTACCCTGTGAGTGGCTTTTTTCCGCATCTCATGGCAAGAGCGTTTACGACGGTATCGGGGACACAGTCAAGCGTGTCGCCGCTCAAGAGAGCCTCAAGCGCCAGCTTAGCATCCAGGTACTGACGAAGGAATGTTTGAATATCTGTCGCACAGGCTTGTCAACGGCATCAAGTTCATAGTTGTATCAAAGCAGGAGGCAATGAACGCCACGACCCACCTCATCGAGCGCTTCTCGAAGGCCCTCACGGCGAAGGGAACACAGGGGTACCTGTGTTCGCACCAGTGACCCACAGAACCGAAATAGTTCATTAACTGTCTACCGATGCGGCGCGTGTGTTAATGGTAGCTGGGTGAAATGAGACGAGTTAGTGTGCGCTCTGATACATATTTTGTATTGTTATTATCGCAGTGACAGATTATCAGTCTGCATTGGGATTCTGACAAGGTATGGGATGATCTGCAGATCTGTAGATCATCACATTGCATTACATTATAATACTGTACTGCAACACCTAATTGTATTGCATCGCATTGTGTAATTATGCTACTTTAATTATATTACGCTGATGTAGACAGCTCACGTTCCAATTCGATTTATTTCAAACTCAACATGTCTCAATGAATGCGTCCGCACCAAATTTGTTCTCAGACAGTTCACGATGACTACACTTACTCAGTCAATGACGTTCAGCTTTTCGGTTCCAGAATGTGGGGTTTAAAACACCAGAAAGTTGATATTACAGTGGTTGGCGGAGTTATAATCCATTCAGTGTTGTCGGTGAAATATGATCGTACATTTTTGACATGCTGGTTGCAGAAATATATCGGACATTGGTGCAGAAATATATTGTATCAGGTGAAAAATTGATGTTTCTGTTCTTCCTACAAGTGACGATCTAGGATTTCACAAATCACCCTTCGTCGCTTCTGCATTTCCGGAATAGCATTGTGACACTCCCGAAGGTCAAACTAGGTCATGTTATCTTAGGTCACAAGTTCACGGT
This sequence comes from Ashinkailepas kermadecensis, assembly GCA_034440615.1. NCBI lineage: Eukaryota > Metazoa > Arthropoda > Thecostraca > Neolepadidae > Ashinkailepas > Ashinkailepas kermadecensis. The sequence continues at coordinate 235,370 of JAOTOM010004792.1, read as the reverse complement.
TCAAAAAAGCGCGTGAACAGGAATTTCGAAACTGACACAAGATGCAGTGGATCATGACGAGTTCAGCCATATATAGCTTTGTGCAATTCGTGCTACTCTTCATTGAGTTCCAGGCCTCCAAAGAGTTCGGTGACCACTCAAATATGTCCGAGGCTATAACTCCTTAACCGTTGTTCGGATCTTTCTCAAAATTGCATAGCAGCTGGAATATAGTGACAAACTTACTGTATATGAGTAGTTTCCTTGGAATATGAAGTGTAGGCTGTTATTTTGGCCCCTTCACTTGTCAATTTGTCGTGGAATGGGCCACCTACTACAATTCGTAGGCATTTCTGCCATTTCTGTTTAGCCCTTGACCTCACAACGAGCTAGAACACTTGTGCAACATAACACTCTATCAGATGACTAACATTATCATTCCCTCACGTGCCTCGAACGTCAAAAGGCTTGTATTTCAATAACATACCGTTCTAAACACATCATAACAGGCCACGATAAACTAGCACAAAAACAACCATGCATGTCTAATTTATAACGCATATGTAGAGTTTTAGGGACAAAACACGATTTTTATGTTTTACTCCGAAAGATAAAATATCGAACTTTATTTCTGCACTTTTTCAAATCGCAATGTGACTGTCCCGAAAGTTAAATTAGGTCATTTAATTCACGATGTCACGATTTCAAAGAACCCGAAAGCGAAAATTCAGCAAAAACCAAAGTATGCAGTGGAATGTTGTGAGTTCACCGATATATGCTTTTGCATAATTCGGTTTGTTCTTCATTGTACTAAGGACCTCAAAATACACCATTGTTAGGTGGCATCTCAGAAATGCCAGAGGCTATAGCTCCTTGACCATTGACCTGATCTATCTAAAAACGGCATGGCTGGATTCAGTGCATTAGATAACCCAACACAATTATTTTAATCAAAATATAAAATATTGGGTGTTATGCTCTTGTCGATTTGTTGTGGATGGGCCTGCTGTAGATTGAGCCATGTCGAGACAAAAAGTTGACATTATGACACCAAATGTACATGAAAGCTGTGAACAGCCACCAAGTTTCGTGAAGCTACTCCTAATAGCAATTCAGATTGAAAAGCATGAAGAAGGGAGTGGGACTAAATGAGTATCATAGGGAATCAGGGTAAGACAAGGCAAAGTATATGCTTTTGTTAGCACGGGAGAAATATCGGAAACATTGACATTAGTGCACATTCGAAGATGGGTGTTTTGGGCTGCAATGAATCTTGCGCACAGTACATGCGATGCATGGATTCCCCAGGAATGAAATGGAATAGCGCAGTGGACCAAGTTAATTATCGCATATCTGTAGATCTTACCATGTCCATCCTTGTACAGAAAACTACTGAAACATACCATCCATTATAGGTGAATGAGGCTAGTTTCTCATAACATTGCTCGCTCTTTCTGAACAGCATTGGTTTTGGTGTTGCAAGTGGGAATGGCTTGCAATAGTGGTAAAATATGTTTGTACAATTTCTTGTGTTATTGCTGTTGATATTACACAAGTATCGTGCTCACACTTTCAATCATAAGTGCTCTCTTATACAGTGCATAAGTACTAAAGGTGTTCTGGTCAGAACATTTTCAGATTGATAAGTGTAAATGAGAAATTAGCATTAGCAGTCACCAACCAGGGGGTCTGAACCATCACAACCCACCCCGGATCTGCAGCCATATGCAGTGTACATCAGATTGTCTGCATTTTCTCTTTAGGCCCATTCCACAATAACTCGACAACACCCAATATTATATATTTGGATGAAAATATTTGTGTGGGGTTATCTGATGCGTCGAATCAAGCTATAACTCCTTGACAGGTCAACGGTCAAGGAGTTATAGCATCGGGTATTTCTGAGATGCCATCAAACAAGAGTGTCTTTTGAGGTCCTCAGTACAATGAAGAACAATCCGAATTGCGCAAAAGTATATAGCGTTGAACTCACAATAATCCACTGCATCTTTTGGCTCTTTAGGAATTTTAGTTTACGGGACATTTCAAATCGTGATATCGTGACCTAACGTAACGTGACCTACTTTAACTATCGGGACAGTCACAATGCGATTTTAAAAAGCGCAGCAGTGTAGTCCCATATATTATCTTTCGAAGCAATAATAAATAAAAAAAAGGTTTTGCCCATAAAAATATAAATATCCGTTCGAAATTAGGCATGCATGGTTATTTCTGCGCTAGTTTATCGTGGCCTGTTCTTTATTGGTTTCGAACAGTGTATTATTGAAATACAAATCTTTTGATGTTCGTGGCACGTATCCCATCACGTGCAAGTATTCCATCACGATGAGTAATCCCATTCATCTTGAACTGCTTGAGAACAAATTTGGCGCGGACGCATCCATTGACGCATGCTGAGCCTAAACTGAATCGCATTGGATCATGAGCCGTCTACATCGGTGTAATAAAATAAAGTAACAGAATTACACAATGCAATGCAATACCATAATTTGTTACAGTACAGCATCATAATGCAATGCAACGCAATGATCTACAGATGTGCAGATCATCCCATACCTTGTCAGAGTCCCAGTTCAGACTGACGATCGTCACTGCAATAATATTAATCAACACAATCTGTATCAGCGCGCACACCGACGCGTCTCACTTCACCCAACTTCCATTAACACACGCCCCGCATCGGTAGGCAGTTCATAAACTATTACGGTGCTGTGGGTCAATGGTGCGAACTTGTGGTACACATGTGTTCCTTTCACCATGATGGCTTTCGGGAAGCGCTCGGTGAGGTGGGTCGTGACGTCCATTGCCTCCTGCTTTGATACAAATATGAATTTGATGCAGCTGGCTAGCTTGTGCGACACGTACTCAAACATGTCCTCCGCCGTCAGTATCTGGTTGTTAAGCGAGCGCTTGAGGCTCTCTTGAGTCGCGGCACGCTTTGGCTGTGCCCCTGATGCCGTCGCAAGTGTCCATGCCATGATATGTGACAAAAAGCCATTCACAGGGTACCCAAAATCTGCCTGATGGTGACACACATTAACGAAGTCATGTTTATTCTTATACTGCTGTCTGTAAAATACATATTTTTGGACGTCAGATACTGCGGTCCGAATTTCTGGGATAAGCCGTTGCAGGAACGCATGCACCATGTCAGTGTTGTGCTTTGTGCCGTCAGAGATACAGCAGTAGCTCTGATGGCACAGTACCTCGTCCTCACGCCAGTACACTACAAACGGGTGCCCCGTACACAGGGACGAATCCCAGTGGAATCCTGCACCACAAATTAATAATTGTCGGCGAAATCGTACTAGGCAATCACTTCACCCTCCTTGGCAATAGCCTTTGCGTAGGTGAAGTGCTGGCCTTGTTTGTCAGCCACAAAGTGGTGTTTGATCAGCTTCACGGTTTGCGGGCAGAAATATCGCATGCTTCCGTCTTTGGTCTAAACTATTTCTGCGAGTGTACAGCGATGCGTGCTCATCCACTGTTTGTACCTAATATAATTATCCAAGTCATCATCTGGGGCTAAATCACCTTCACTCTCTTCTCCTGATTTGTCCGCGAGTCCTCAGAAAGTTAATTACCCCGTCTTCACCAGGGTAGTCCTCAGTTGTGCATCATGCAATCACGATTTTCATTGTGTCACATACACACACATGCGAAATACAGCGTGATCGAGGGGGTTGCGGTATTTGAGAACGGGAAGGCCGAGAGCGGATATGAGCAGTTTTGGGTTTTGATGATAAGTGCACATGCACACCGAGTGCGTCCCACTGCTGCCTGCCAAGACGCAATGCTTCGGATGAAGGGCATCAAAGGTTAAGAAGCCGGTGCGAGCGTTTTCAGAGTTTTGCTTGTATATATCATATATCTCACACAAATGTTTTAAAGCAAACCTTTTCTGAACTTTACATTTGGTTCCATCAACCTGTCGCACCGTGACACGGTCAGTCCTGCCGAGACACATTCGGCTGATCTGATCAGATTCATAAAAATAGCTATACTTTCACCTTGACTGCGTCCGACACCATCAGAAATTTCATCGCTTCACAGGCAGCATGTTCAGCGAGAGTGAGCAGTGAGCACTGGGCACCCAAACACGGTGCCACCCCTTGTTTGTGCCCTCCCTGATATTTTACTACGTTCGTAGATTTATATTTTTGCGATGTAATAAGTGGTTGTGCAAATGGTTTCTCGGTTATCGGAATGTGATTGCTATATTGTGGATGCTTCTCTCTCCTTGTAATTCATGGTAAGGTATAAATGAGAAATCATCTACTACCACAATTTGGAGACATCCCTGACATTTTGTTTCACCCTTGACCTCACGAGTTAGAACACTTGTGCCAGACAACATTCAAGATCAGATGACTAACTAACATTATCATACCATCACGTGTCTCGAACGCCAAAAGCATTGCATTTCAGGAATATACCGTTAATTTGCCGCATTGCCGGCCTTTCTCCTTTTGTTGATCGGGACCGGCTTGTCATCAGAATACTTTTGTTGTTGACTGGTTGAGACGGGGTAGCGGGCCAGAACGAGGTGATTAACCCGCGTTCGGCGCTTAATTGCTCCAGAGTTTTCGCTCCCGCCATTGATCCACACAGGTGCGAGTTGATCGGGTCCTGCCGGGCGGATAAAAAAACGCAATGAGAAGGGAGAGCTGGGGGCTGGGATCTGACCGGGCGTCTTGCGGCCTGGTCGGGTAGGAAAATATTGGAAACTTCGTGCCGAAAGAATGTAAGCCTCCTTACAGAACCAACACAATTTTTCAATGGGGTTTCATCTCGACTACTCTACCAATCAGCTTGCGTTTCCCCGGTATACCACCAATCATATTTTAGAAGTACCTATGGTAACAATAATATACGATATGTGGCTTTCCCGGAATGTTGTTACTAGAACATGACGTAATATCCCCCCCCCAAGTATTTTCAAGTCAGAGGCGGATACAAGGGGTGGGAGAGCACTGGAGGCATGTATCCCCTCCGCATAGTAAGGTGGCGACCTCCAGGAAGGCTCGAGTGCACCCGTCCACCTTCCGCTCCAGGGATTTATCAGCCAAAGTCCCCCCCCCCCCCTCTCAGAGGAAAAGGCTGCGCCTAAGACAAACAGGCGCCTATTGAAGACGAACAAGCGCCACTTCACCATGCTTAAGTGTACCCCCTCCCCGGTTCAACGATTTTTCTGCCTAAGACGTCGTTCTAGGGACCTTCGCAGTGGTGCCTCTCCGAGGAAATGGCGCTATTCCAGACAAGAGACTACCCCCCTCCTGAAAATTCCTGGATCCACCTCTACTACAATTTTTCCAAGTTAATACATGCAGTTTTGGTAGGAATCTTCATTTGCATGATAAATATATTTTAACACAATGGGGGTCTGCTAATGTACTCGACAAGAATGTAGTACCAAGGAGGTACACGTTATCAGATCCATCTGCTACCCTCCATGGAGGGTAAGAGGGTACCTTTTTGCACCCCCGTTTTGGGCACTCCCTGAACATTGCACATTATTGCACATTACTGTACTGCGCTAAGCAGTACATACTGGAACAACGATGGAATAGAACAACGAATAAACATCAGATTATAACTTGTTTTTCCAACTTGCACATTTGCATGTCTCCAATGCAGCTCTTGTAGCTTCCTCAACAAGGGTTGAACATTGTATGATCACCATAGTGTCGTAGCATATTTCCATGTAGCGGCGTAATTTTACTTCAGAACATCCGACAGAACATCCGACATACTGAATGCCATCAACACCATGACAACGATGCAGTCTGACCATATTCTACCATGCTAACATCAGGGGCGTCGCCACCGGGGGGGGCAGAGGAGACAGTCCCCCCCCCCCTCCTGCCGTGGGACTGCGGGGGGCCCTGAAATTTGGGCAGGCCCCTATCCGGAAATGCATAGGACAAAAGGTGAGCAAGGAGGCCGACGAGACAAAAGATCATGCTGTCAAGAAGGCCCCAAGACTGGCAACTAGGCCCCCGGGAAATCTAATCAGGTCTCTATAAGATACGTAGGACAGATATTTGGAGGAGGCCCCCAGGACGAAAAGGATGCCACCGAGACGGGCAAGAAGCCACCCAGGTTAGACAAGGAGGCTTCCGATGGGTGGCAGGATATTCTTAAGTTGGAAAACGAGGCCCCCGAGATGGAAGAGGATGCCCCTACAATATAAAATATGGAATGATAGGAGATATTTCTCCGGACGCAAGAGGTTGGTTGGTTTTGTTATTGGTTTTACGACACGTCGACCGTTGAGTCATATAGCGTCGCCAATCTCTCACGCCGATTGGACGCGGGCGAAGAGTAGCGACAGGTGAGACTCGAACCAACAACCTTTCGATTGTGAGACGAGCATCTTACCCCCTAGACCACTCGTCCCCTCCGGACGTAAGAGGGAGCCCCAAGATGGGTAAGAAGGTCTCCGCAGGAATGAGAGAAGGCCACTGAGACCAGCCAGATGAGGCCCATATTTTGGAAGAGGAGGACCCTAGGAGGGAAGATTTGGGACTATGACGCAAAAGCGTCTTGCTAAGAGGATATTGAGGCTCAAAACACAGACGATGAGGCTTCGACGTGAGAGGAGGCCCCTAATTTGAAAAAGGAGTCACCCACGAGAGAATAGGAGGCCCCAGAAATCAGGAGAGTGTCAACAATTGGCACGGAGGCCACCAGGATCAGTGTTGGAAATATGGTCTTTTTTTGGAACTTTTGTCATCCAAAGAATTATATACTCCCAAAAATCCACTCCTTACATTACAAGATATATCATGAAGAGCCTTGCTTAAACAGCAATCTGAACTAGCTGTCATAATCCAATAGTATTATTTGATTGTGATGCACCAGAGGATGCAGCATGCTCCAAGGGCTTATAACATATGGTAATCAATAGCTGATAATGAAAAACCCTTCTAGTTTTGGTGCTCTTCATCTTGCCTAGCCATGTTATGTCCTTGCCACAGCAACTTGGCAACATCATTGAGGATAATACACATTTGTTATTTCAGGTGATCATGAGAGCTGCAGTAACATTCCAAGAGGATGCAGAAGTGGAACATAAAATTAGATGCAAGCAAGACTGGACGAGTGCCAGCGCTAGCATGCGCAACAGAGGACAGCAGATGCTTAAGAATCACTCTGCAATCTGCATACAACATTAATATCAATGTATTTGTTCCATGGAATGGTGCAGGTGGTATGTAATTGTCTGAAACATGTGAATTAATAAACAGCCATGCCTGCATGTGTACATTATTAATTTGTGAAAATGCTGGAACCAGTAGTGTTCGGAAGAATGCAAGGCTAGACAGAACTAGAGAACTAGAGAAGTCCCTACACAACTTGCAAAGCACAAAAGCAATCACATCCCCAAAATATTTGTGGACATATATTATGATTTGTCATGGCATAGGAATGTTTAGGAAGCTGCAGGAACAAAAAAAAATAATGGAGTTGATTTGGGGTATGAGGTGTGGGTGCACTTCACAATTTCCTGAAACATATTGTTAGAGCACAACAATGCTTGTGAGTTACTGTATGGGTGCACTGAAGGGGACCAATCCTTTATTCCTGAAAAATATATTTTCTTACAAAAATGAAAGCTTTATTTCCAAAACAAAACAAAACAAGCTGAAAGGTTCTTCCATCCCAATCCAACACATTAAGAACACCCTTATGAATATACTATTTCGAGGTCATGGATGTTCATTTATGAAAATTATTGGGAAGGGGGAAATACATGAAAGGCAATGGGCAGGGTGAAATAGATTGGGGGTACACTCCATAGGGTCCCATGTTAAAAGTTGAAGTCATTTGAGAAGCAAAGCAAACATTGAGGGTGCATTTGTCCCCCCCCCCCCATCCCACCAAGTATATAAGACAACCCTGTGTTGTGCCACTGCATACATGGGCACGAACAGAGGGATACAGATGTGCACCACTGCAAAATATAAGGAATCAATTTTGCTATGGCTACCCATACTTCTCAACATTAAGCTGGTTCTGCATACATCATTCTAGCTAGGTAGCTATATTTCTGCTTTGATACTGAAAACATAAAGACATAAAAGATCAGTGCAACTATGAGCCACAAGGGCCCTTCTTGGTTGCACTCTGTACACTGAACCAGTTGTCCACCAAATGTGTTGATCAACTTTCCCTGGAATACAGAAAAACAAGCCCCCTATTCTTATAATGATTGTCTATGCTGTTCTTAAAGATGTTCAGTGTGTTGCTACTGACAATGGTTTCTGGCAGCTGGTTCCAGTGTTCTACTACCCTGTTGGTGAAGAAGGACTGTCTTAACCTTGTCCTGCTGTGATTAACTTTAATTTTGAATTGATGACCTCTAATTGTATCATTTCTGTTAAATTCAAACAGTTCCCTGAGATAACCCTGTTCCTGACCATGAACAAATTTAAAGACCTCGATGAGATCTCCTCTCAGCCTTCTATATCTAAGTGAAAACATATTCAATTTCTTCAATCTTTCCTCATATGCCAGGTTGCCCATACCATTCACCTTTTTTGTTGCCATCTTTTGTACTCTCTCTAAAAGCCAACAATCTTTTTCATAACTGGGGGACCAAGCTTGGACACAATATTCCAGATGTGGCCTGACATATGCACAATAAAGCTTCCTGATGACTTCCTGACTTTTGTATGATACATTCCTATTTATTGCCCCAAGCATTCTTAGTACCTTCCTCCTGGCTTCTTTGGTCTGTTCTGATGCCCCCAATTTTGTGTTCAAAATAAAACCTAAGTCCTTCTCCTGCTGAGTCACAGATAGTACTTGGCCACCCATCAAGTATGGAGCCTTGATATGCTGCCTACCTACATGCATGATTTTGCACTTATCAAAATTAAATTTCATTTGCCATTTTTCGGACCAGTTCACAAGCTCGTCTAAGTCTTTCTGCAGCAAGAACTGCTCATTGTGCCCTGTTATTGCCCTAAAGACCTTCAAATTATCTGCAAATTTCAAAACCTTACTGCTTAGGCGACTTTCAATGTTATTTACAAACATAATGAACAATAGTGGTCCCAGTACTGACCCCTGGGGGACTCCACTAAGAACATCTTGCCATGATGATTTTGTACCATTTAGCATCACTCTCTGCTGTCTATCTGAAAGCCACAACCCTATCCACTTTAGAATGTTACCCACAATACCATGGGCCTGAAGCTGCATCATTAACCGTTTATGAGGTACCTTGTCAAAGGCCTTGCTAAAGTCAAGATATGCTACATCAACCTGATTTCCCTTATCAAATTGTTCTGTAGCAAAATTAAAAAAGTCCAAGAGATTTGTGAGACACGATCGCCCTTTTCTAAACCCATGTTGAGTATCTTGAATCACTCTGTTTGCTTCCGGAAAACTAACTATTTTATCCTTGATAATTGATTCAAGTACCTTGCAGACCAGTGATGTGAGGCTTACTGGCCTATAGTTTTCAACTTTCCCTCTTTCTCCTTTCTTGAAAATAGGAACTACATTTGCCCTTTTCCAATCGGTTGGAATTTCATTTTGTGAAACTGATCTACAAAATATTATACTGAGTGGAATTGCCAGTTCTTTTTCAGCTTCCCGCAATACCCTAGCATAAATTCCATCAGGTCCTGCTGCCTTGTTTGGCTTTATTTTCCTGACATAATTCAAAACAACATCACTGTCAATGAAATCAACATCATGTAACTGATCACCTGTTGCTGAGCTGTGGTGCACAGTTGGCAGATTAGTCACATCCTCTAATGTAAACACTGATTTAAACTGCTTGCTCAATTCCTCAACCATCTCACCATCCTCACTCAATATAATCCCATTTACTTCCAGTGGACCAATTGTGCTTGAAACTTTACTTAGCTTGTAGAAACTAAAGTACTTTCTACTGTCCCCATTACAGTTCCTAGCCAAATCCAATTCTTTTGCTCGCTTTGCTGCTCTGGTTTTCTGCTTCACAGCGTTTGTAGCTTTTTGATACAACCTTAGATTTACTATATTTGAAGCTTCCTTAAATACTCTAAATGCACCTTTCTTAGCCTTAATTGCTTTTGTCAAATCTGGTGTAAGCCATGCTGGCTTTCCTACTCTTCTTTTGCGCCTTTGCTTTTGGGGGACATGTCTAATCTGAATTTCCCTCAAGTAAGATTTGAACTTTTCCCACATTTCACAGGCATTTAAATCGGAGAATTCTTCTTCCCATTTTATGGCACTTAAAGCCGCTCTCATGCAGTCAAAGTCTGCCCTGTTAAAATTTGGAACCTTTGCCAAATTATCCTTGATTGTCCCTGCTACATGTGCCTTGAATCTCACTATGTTATGGTCACTTCTTCCCAGAGTTTCTCCTACAGTCAAGTCTTGAACTAAATCACTTAAATCCGAGAAGACAAGGTCCAAGAATGAGCCCTGCCTAGTTGGTTTTGTTACAAACTGGTGTAAGAACAGGTTCTCTTCAAGGTATTTCCTAAACAGTTTACATGCTGGGGAGCCAACATCAACATTTTCATATCCTTTTAGATTAAAGTCACCAAGAATAAGGCATTTCCTCTGAAAGTTTCTACTGATTTCCTCACAAATCACCTTATCAAGCTCCAGTTGCTGAGAATGTGACAAGGTTCCTGATCGGTACAAAGCTCCTATTCTCAGTTTATTGCTGTTGCCTTTTCCCACAGAAACATCAAGCCAAATGGACTCCACAGACACATTTTTTACCCCATCTGCTACTTTTTGAGAACTGAATAAGCTATTCACATAGAGCATTACACCACCCCATTTCACTGCTGGACCCCTATTGCATGAAAACATATTGTATCCCTGGATCTCATTATTCTTGTTGGTGAAGTTTACACCAACAAGAATAATTAAATTTCAAGAAACCTCAATTGGGCCTCAGTTCCTACGTCGGCCGATACTACACGAGATCAACTAGTAGTCTCACTACCTGGTCCTTGAATTAACCGACTATATCCACGTAGGTCGTTCCTACCAAGGTTGGTGATGCCTACAACGAGCCTCTTTCGTCTCTTCCCATCCAGTGGGCAACTCGGTGCATACAAGAAAAAATCGTCGCCAAGTGAAAGAAACCTCTATTCTCGGCTCGCCTAATGAAGGGAAACCACCATTCCCAGGCTGGCCGGACCCGAACGGCGCTTCTTGGATTCGATGGATTCGCGGCTCTACAGCTGCCACTTCGGTCGGAGCTTTTTAAACTACGGCCAAGAAAGGCTATAAATAATGCATTCCTTTTTGTTTCCTTGAAGATTGAGATATTCTACATAACTTGATATTAACAAAACTGATCGTTTTGCATCCTGGACCAGTCCAAAGCAATAGAACAAAACAGATATCCGATGGATTTTACGCATGAAAATGACCTAAATGGTACCAAAACGTTCTTCAAATCTGGTTACATTTTACAGTCAAATGGACCACCATATAACCAGAAATTTCAGTGTCTTTCCATTTCAGGACCTACATTGTTTTAGTGCACGACAAACTGGTGGCAATAATAGTGTTTATGCCACTCCGACAACTAATTTCTCCCACTCCGGGAAAATGGAAATTTAGCCGTCATGTTCTTATACACTGCGAAATGAGGGGTGGTTACGAGCCGCTTGCTGGTCTTTCGTCAACTCCGGCTGACCGTACGGAGGCTGCTGATTGGCTTAGTGGTTTGAACTCAGCCAATGGGATGAAATATTTGTTGCCAAAGGTAAAAGAGCAGCTTGTCTCGATTGCATTGTTTTTGTGACAATGTAACACAAGTCGCTGCCAGCCCTGATAGGCTAAGGCCAGCCCAAGGCCTATCGAGTCATCCAAGACACCAAGGTACGAAGCCGGGGAGGAAGCCATTGTTATTTTTCTGTTTTCGTTCTCCTCAGGTGTGGGTCTCGAAAAGAGTAGGTGCTTTGGGAATAATAATTGGTAGGTGCTGCTTTATTATCTTCTGTGACTCCTATTATCTGGCATACCCCTTATAGGTATTGTTTTTTTTCTTCTGCCGATGCTATTGCGGCGAATATGGCTAATTGCTATTAATGCTGGCTTTCGATGGGTAACAGCTGGAGAATGCTAATCACAGGTGTACATTTGTACACTTTTGTTGTTGCCAATGCGACATAATGATTTCCAAATTTAACATAATGCCTATGGTGGTGCATGGAATCAATGGATTCAAATTTCCTATTGGAAACATTTTTTCAGTCTTGATACATTATTTTTTAATCCAACCATGCCATGGGCATTCTTCATCAGCACAGGGTTCAGGACCAATCATTTTCCGTAAGGGATATTGAGGTTTTGTGGTTCCTGGTGTGAAAGGCATAATTCTTGTTCATCGTCACTTTGTTTCTATTTGTAAATTTGCACCTTAGGGTAATTTTGGGTTATTGAAATTCCTTTTTCCAATGCCATGTTTATAAATGTGGTTTACATGGTGTGACCACTCACTTCCACTGTAAATGCATACTTTCCAGTTGGCAGGTAAAACAACACCAAGAAATGGGCTTGGAGTTGGGTAATATAGTGTAAAAATTAATTTGCAAAAGAAAAAAATGTTGCATAATCTACCCTAACCTAGCCTAACCTTTGATGCAAAAACAACAATTCTCTTGAAAAAGGGAAAAATTTCAACCCATATTTTTCATTAAAAATTGCAAATTAAGGAACATAACCTGACATAACCTAACCTTGCCTGGTTCATTGTTGAAAAACAAATTCTTGAAATAGGAAAAAAACATTGGATATGAAAACTTGTCCAACTTAAGAGTAGAGCCCAACTTATCATGAGATAACCAAGCCTAACTCATTTGTTTGCTTCATGGAGGTAAACTGTGTAAGACGTGTGTTGTGGATACCCTAAGCTTCAATAATATATTTCATCATAGTAATATACCGACATACCTGAAGTTGAAATATGTTCAAACTCACATGGAAAATCAATCATGATTAGATGCATCACTTCTTGCCAATGACAGTATATTTATCACTTTTCAGCACCACAACACAGATGACTGCTATGTGAAGGTTGCATTCTCAGTGAATGCTATTTTGTGTGATCCAGCATCAGGAGGCATACTTAGGCTGTGTGGGATGAAATACCTGTAATGTATGCTTCTTGAATGAAAAAAACAAGACTTTATTTCTTTGTCTCAGTAATTTGTATTCACTCCATGGTTACCAGATATTATGCACTCCGTAATTGCATGAACTCAAGGATTCTACACTCCGAATCCAAGAACGAGAAGTGAAAATCCAACACTGCCCATGATTGCAAAGGAGGCTCCCAGGATTGCAAAGGAGGCCCCCAGAATTGAAAGGAGGCCCCCAGGATTGCAAAGGAGGCCCCCAGGATTGCAAAGGATGCCCCAATATGGGAAGGGAGGCCCCATAAAATGAGAGGAGGCCCTAAGACGGAAGAGAAAGTCAGTGGATATGACATGGGGTTTCGGAGACGCAAAAGGAGGCCCCAAAATGGGTAAGGTTCCACCAAGATGGTTCGGAAAGGTTTGGGAAAGACGAAGACATGTCAGACGTACGACACTCACATGCCCGATGGTCGCCGCCATCCAGTCTAGTCGGCGGCGCTCAGAGCTGAATTAAAGATAACATCTTGGGCATATCCTGGGGACTGCAATCGCCTTGATTTTTTTTAAAGCACAAAGGGGATTATTCGAATGTATAAATGTATTCGAAAACAATATCCGAAATAACTTCGGATATTGTTTCAGTGGCGTTTCCCCTCTGGAATAGGCCTTTCCCAGGATCGGATACTCGGGACAGCTATGGATACTGAGGTCGGTTGTTAGGGTTTGCGTTTGACTGATTGGTTTGGTGTGCGGAATATGTCTAGACCGGGACATTTATAATATAAAATCCATCCTTCAATTCCCTTCTTTCGGGAATTCCGGGCATACCCGGTACGTATTGAGCTCTCCGTTGCCATGCAGCAAAATGGACACCCCGGAGCAAGTGCAATCCCTGTCCTAATTAAGTAGCATATAGCGGAATTATGCACCACCTCCGTCAAAGGCAATCCCCAGTACCTTTGCATGGCTCGTTCATCTAGAGTGGTTGCAAAACCTTTTAATCTGATTAATGTATAAGTTCGTGCCCATAACCTGGCTGTCGCCTTGCCATCCTGCCGCTTTGCGCTGTAAATCGCATGACATTATGAGTAACCTCCCAATCTGTACATAATAATGGGGGGTCAAACCAAGTTGATACTTCTTGAGTTTTTTTTTGCAGAGTGTAACGCGCCAGTCATAGGCCGGTCGTGTACGTACCTGCCCTTTGAATGGGGCGGGGTGCCGCTTAAGACGGGAGACTTCCCTTTTTTCCTCCATCACTACCTCGGATCGTGGATTGTCGTCGGTAGGTCCGGGTAGTTGCGTGATAAAATATGAGACAGCTACTACATCGTTACCTACCTTTAGGTACGCTCCCGGGTCCGCGGGTAATTCGGGTGTGGTGGCGCCACCTGTCGGGGAGCTGTGGTTCTAGTCTGTGCCACTAGATAGCGCTGGCATTGAGTTTCACCGCCTCTCGTCGTGCTGGGGGAACCCGGCATTTACCGCCAAGTTTACATTAGGTACTGCTACCAGGCTACGATTCGGACCCCGTGGGTAATTCAGCTGGGATGGGTGCCCCCTGACGAGGAATCACAGCGTTCCTGCGTGCCACCAGATGGCGTTGGCGTTGAGTGGGGCTGAGCCCCGCCATGCTGGGAGAAGCCAGGCGTTCGCCGCTAAGTGTCATTGGGTACTGTTTCCAAACGTGCTCGCCGCGACTCCGTCCGTAACCTCCTACGCCGTACAATGGCTCCGACCCGTACCTTATCTCCCTCTGATCATCTGTCGGAGAAGCAGGAGAGAGACCGCCAGACCCCCTTCCCTTTCAATCGACGCTTTGAGGGGTGTGCGTTCTCTGAGAAGACAGTCTGTGCCACGAAGCGACCCGCTAAAACGGTTATCACAAAAATGTTTTCGGCCGCGCCCGGTTGCCTGGTCTATGACCTCGAATGACCTTAGGAGCAACCCACACAGGAATGTGTGTGAACCGAGCAAAAATAGTGTCCAAATATTCCCAGAGAGCCAAACAATCTTAATGCTCCAATACCACGACAAAATTGCAGATTTCTGGCAACGGATACACGTTTCGGCTACGACCTGACCTGATGCCGACCCCAGCTATCATAGACCCATGTAGCACACTGCTATTTATGCTTTGCATTCCTGTTTCTGCATTCATATCGCTGAACTTCGAGTTCCGAACAGGGACTTCCTCTGGGTTCGGCGACCTGTGCCAGTTCCCGGGCTTCGTGGTAACCCAAAATTTTGCAAACTCCCATGTTTGGGCGCCAGTGTAGAGGTGGCGGCTCTGCCGTCGGTGGGGTGTGGGGGCGTATGGGGTGCGGCGGGTGCGGGGTGTCGGGGTGTGTGGTGTAAGTGAAGCTGTGATGGGTGTGTGAAATGGAATGCTGGGAGTGTGAAAAGATAATGGGGTGTGTGAAACTATATGCAAAGTGTGTGAAAAGTTGTGTGCTAAAGTAAATGCTAACCAAGCCTAAACTGAAACTGATCTGATTGAACTAGGGCTAATCTGAACTATTTCAGTTTAGGCTTGGTTAGCATTCACTTTAGCACACAACTTTTCACACACTTTGCATATAGTTTCACACACCCCATTATCTTTTCACACTTCCAGCATTCCATTTCACACACCCATCACAGCTTCACTTACACCACACACCCCGACACCCCGCACCCGCCAAACCCCATACGCCCCCACACCCCACCGACGGCAGAGCCGCCACCCCTACAGTTACATGTGATCACATCTTGAATTGATGTATTCATTAGTTCAGTTAGTTCTTCTTCAGGAATTGCTCGGTCATGTCACTATAACAGGCGGAAAACAAACCATGAGCAGCGCAGGGTCACTGTTTGGTTGTGCCCATTTTGATTATGGTTTTGTCTAAGTTGTTCGAGTAGAAAACGTCGGAATATTGACAGTTTGATGGCTGAGTCAGTGTGCCCTGACCTTGTGATCGCAGATATGCATGATGTATGTTGCATGGGATAGAGAAATATTCCAGATGAGTAGTTTTTAAACAAAATGTGGTGCTTTCGTGATACACTGCAACGGTGTCGGAGACTACATGGGGGTTCCCAGGCTGAAGCGTGTGGTGCTCTCAGAACACCTTCCAATAGCATCAGAAACCATATACAATACTCCATTCAAAATATGTAATGCTCTTGTGAGAGCTCACAATGGCGTCCGAACCTCAGTAAGGTTCTCGGATATTCTTGAAGGGTGTCAGTCAAGGTTCTTGGAGAAGCCACAAAACCATCTCGGAAACTGACGAATATTATCGGACGAGAACATCTATCTTGAGAAACTTGGGTTCTCATTTGAGAACTTGTGGTGTTCGGACGAAGCCTTCCAGTGATCTTCGAGACTGCCCGTAGTTCTCGAATGCTTGTTAGTGCAGGCTGGGCCCGGAAACATCATTCCCACAGCCTTCATGTGACTCCATTATTCACTTTATTGAGACACTGCGCATGTCGACATTCCGCATGGGACACTGCTGCACAATGGTACAAATGTTAGGAAAATGAAAGCAGATCAAATGGCGTCGATTCGGCTTTGATAAACAAATCATTGCAAACGGCGTCCATTTCGAAGTTCGCCGAAGACGAATTTTGTGGGTGAACATGGAATCTGGGGCTGTCGGCACCTGGAGATTTGTCAAAATATTATCGGAAATTCCGAGAAAAAAATTGAATATTATTAAGGTTGTATTTTTGCGCGATGCGTGACATGGGACATTTTTGGGCCGTTTTCTGTGGTTTCTGCTCACTGCAACGTCTAGTATGGGATCAAATCTGATAATGTAAACGGGGCAAACAACTTGGATTTCCGGAAATGGCTTTTTGAGATAGTAAATATAAATTGACCGATTATTTTAACATGGCCTCTGAAACAACTCATCTTGGCGCATTGCTTTGGTCGAGGATATTTTTGTTTAAAATCTGTGGAAGTGTTTTAACGAGTTAACTTTGAAATTGCATGTGCATTCATAAATTTGTAGAGCTTTGAATATGGCATATTTCGTGGGACTTCTCAACTTCTCAGATAGCCAGCAGCCAACGGAACATATTTTCTTTGATGCAATGTCAATTTTGAGTTCAAACATTTCCGCAAAATGAACTTTAAATACTTGTCGATTTTGGCATGTTTTGTTTTTCTTCGAAGCCTGCCAGAGTTCCGAATTTTGTTTGCATCAAGCTTACCTTCGGTGTATCATTTTCATCCTTTTCATTTCTGACACTGCTTCCGAAAAAAAATCTTTAAAAATCTGAGATGTTTTTTAATGTTTGAACAATTTCAAATTGGAAATCTCACACACAAAGCCATACCTCCGTTAATGTCACGATGCTCAAGTTTTCAGTGCGGCTTACCGATTCTTCAGCAACATTTTTGTTTGTTATTCGCTGTGTATGGCGACGATAAGAATCGACACAGAGACTATCACAATTCTTTGTAGCGTTTATGTACGTCGAAAAAAACTACGTCCTCTTTCCACCAGGCGTTTTCGAAAACTGATTCGTACACCGCTCCTGCTCTGCCAAGCCTGTTATCGTTTCCTTCCCGATGTCAACCCCTCTGTTGTCCTGCGGCATCAACGCCGGCGCCTTTATCTCCCTCGGAACCGCCACAAGGCTGGAGAGTATTGAGCTATGCACGGAATGGAAGTACGGATATATGTTCGAAGTACGGATGGTGTGGGAGGGAAGCTATACGCGAGACAAACACCTCGGCTTTTGTTTGCCTTTAACCGTAGTCATCAGCAGTCCACAGAGACGCAATGCTTTTTCGTCAGCACAAGATGATAAACGTGCCTAACACATGATCGCTGACACAAATTGATCCTCATGTTTGTTGTAGGTACCTACCTAACACGCCAGATGTAATATGTAGGCAAGAGAACCTGGTTCAATAGGGTCAGGTTGCGTTAATTCCATGTTTGAAGTTATTCCATGGATATCAGTTGTTCCGAAGTACCATGTTTTTCTCTTTTTTTTGTATACAAATGTTTTCCAATCATATGTCTGTATGTCATTGTTCTACCTCATGTAGCTTTCGAACGGAAGAAAGCTTACACGAAGTCCGTCCTACCCGGAAAAACGCAAAATCGCAAAAAGTCATGAAGAGCGGACGGGAATATTGATATTTATAAGAAGAACGAATTTTGTAAATTTTTTTGCTTGTTCCGCGAAATGATGCCCACTTTTATTTCCGCTGTCAAAGTTGTCAATTTCTATGGGCTAGGCATCACGGAAGGTCACGAGGTCACGAGGTTATGAGGCCATGAGTTCACGAGGTCAAATGTAGGAAATGCTAATATTTTATTTCGGGAATGTTTCAGTTGATCCGTTTTCTTCTGAAATATCTATGATTTTCCACCCTTTCCACTTCTTATTGATAAGGTACCTATCGTCAAACCAACCCATGTTATTTGACCTAAAAATATTGCCCGAGGCTATAGCTAAAAAATTGTTGGCCGAATCGGGCTAAAATTTGCACAGCCGTATTCAGTGCCAAAGACTACCCTGTGAGCAAATGTTGGTCTCAATAAAAAAAATTATGGGGTGAAGTGCATTGGTCGATCTGTCGTGGAACGCACCACCATCGGTAACTAGTGACCTTCAAATTCGTGATGGTTTTTAAGGGAAACTATAAGATCGATACTAAAGCGGAACGAATGTTATTTTCTTAGAACAATGTTTTCCAACCGTATGTATGTATGTCATTGTTATACCTGATGTAGCTTTCCATTGGAAGAAAGCATACACGAAGTCCGTCCTACCCGGAAAACGCAAAATCGCCAAGAGTCATGACGAACGGACGGTTATATGGGATTTTTATAAGAAGAATGTGATTTTATTTTATATTTTGCTTGGTCAGCGAAATTTTGCCCACTTTTACTTTCGCCGTAAAATTTGTCAATTTCGATGGGCTAGGGGCCACGGGAGGTCACGAGGTCATGAGGTCACGAGATCCCGAGGTCATGAGGTCACGAGATCACGAGGTCATGAGGTCATGAGATCACGAGGTCATGAGGTCACGAGGTCAAATGTAGGAAATGCTGATATTTTATTTCGGGAATGTTTCAGTTGATCCTTTTCTTCTGAAATATCTATAATTTGGCACCCATTCCGCTTCTTATTGATGAGATGTCTATCGTCAAACCAACCCATGTTATTTGACCTAAAAATATTGCCGCAGGATAGAGCTAAAAAATCGTTGGCCGAATCGGGCTGAAATTTGTACAGCCGTATTCAGAGCCAACGACTAACCTGTCAGAAAATGTTGGTCTGAATAAAAATTATGGGGTGAAGTGCATTGGTCGATCTGTCGTGGAACGCACCACGTAAACCCGGCGCAAGTCGAAGGTCGTCCGGACAAACAGTTTCTTTTACGCATAGAGTAAAGATATGAGCTGAATTATTAAGAAGCAATGTTGCAAGTATTTCTTATAATATTGGTGTTACTTTGATCCATTCCTCCGCCACGGGGTGAAGGAAGTTAACTATCAGTAAAATTTCAACGGGATTAGTTAGGAAAAGCTCACTTGGCACCGAATTGAAAGAAGAAAACTGAGATATGTATTACTAACATATTTATTAACATGATCATAAAGCCTCATAAATGTATTGGTCCAAATATGTTTAATATTTCCATCCTAAAAAGTACCTAGGTAAGTCAAAATGGACATTTCCTTCATCAATTTCCTTAATGAAGATCCTCACAGCTTCTCATCCTGTATCTATTTTTATATGATTCTTGATAGTAGTCTCCTTGCATCTCTTGCGATTAAGCTCACAATATTTCAGTGTTTGTTGTATGTCGAAATAATTGTCAAGCTGAGATGCTTTCTTCATATTGTGTGACGCTTTGTTTATGAATAGAGAATGAAGTAGAAGGGGCCATCCAGGACTAAATTACGGTTTTTATAAGATTATATTCAATTTATTCTCGACAATGCTCTTTGGCCATCATTACAAACATAATAAATTTGTTTTCGCAGACCGTGCTGGGAATAGTAAATGTCAATTGTTTGCAATATAAGGTTAAATCGCTGAATTTTTTTACGGAAAATGTGACCAAGTTTTGAAATATATTTTGGATGTGCTTGAAATTCTACAAATTGGAATAATCGCACAAATATTTATAAATGATTTACCAAACAATTAATTTCAATACCTAACCGGAATACTACGTCACCACGCGAATTGACCAAAATCCTAGCTCGCTTTATATAAGTTGTATTATTATTAATACAGGTGGCGTAGTAGGCCGGTTAAGGAAGAAGAAGAACCTTGGGTTATTTTACGACGCATTCAACCGCTAGGTCATATATCGTCGCCAACCTCTCACGCCGATTGCTCGCGGGTGGACTCGGTAACGCCGTCGGTTGTGAGATTCGAACCCACAATCTTGCGATCAAGAGTTCGACGCTCTACCAACTGAGCTACCGCGGCACCCCGCGTAGGCCGGTTAGGTAGTGAAATTAATGGTTTGGTAAATCATTTAGCATTATTTATGTGAGCATTCCAATCTGTACATATTCAAGCACATCTAAAATATATTTCAAAACCTCTTGTCATATAATTTGTATTATTATTAATACGGGTGACGTAGTAGGCCGGTTAGGTAGTGAAATTAATGGTTTGGTAAATCACATTGCATTGCCCAAAACCTGCTAGCAGCCCATTAGCATTGCTTCAGCCGTGACAGTTACAAAATATGACCTTTTTAGAACTTTCGAATGCCACAAATCAAATTTCATTGATTATCACTTCAGGCTCTTATTCTCATAATCGGTAACCGTCGAGAAAAAAAATTTTGCAAGCTGTAACGTGCACCCAACTTGAAGGATATTCTTAATGTAGCCTGAAACAACTTCAATAAACATAATAGTTTTGCCGCAGGAAAGCACTCCATGTCGCCACGAAATAAGGAGGAAATCAATAACCAAATCTGTTTGGTAATTTTGAGAATTTGATCTAATAAGCATCTATATTTCAGTTTTAAAAAATGTTTCGGTGTCGGCGTCCTCAGCTTCCTAATACAGTCGTTGGGAAGCTTAGTCATGACACCAGAAGTCATAGCTCAGATGTTAAACGTTACCAGTATAAGGCGCCTAACGGGATGCGCTGGACGAGCGAAGACAATCTTTAGAAGTGCAGTGAAGTCGGATCTCCGTGCTTCTCAATCAAAGGCACTTTTCCGTGAATGTCAATGCAATCACGCGCCTTGGGGCATATGTGTAAATACAACCACGCGCCTTCGGGCACATGTGTCAATGCAGCCCCGCGCCTTCGGGCACATGTGTCAATGCAGCCCCGCGCCTTCGGGCATGTGTGCAGCGCTAAAGTGATTTCAGATGGGATAAATTAACCAAATTGCGCTATTAATGGCAACAGTGAAAATTGGCATCCCTCCCTGGTACTGAATTCGAGACACTGGGATGCACATGAAAGATCGTATCCATCTTCCACACGGGACGGATGGTGAGTGCCGGCTATGGCACCAGGTGTAGGTAAACTGTCTGCGCCCGCAAATGTCACCACAGATCCCTTTCCTTACACAAATAGTTATATTACTCGAGGAGAAATTTCGCGGCGAAATTTGGAAAGTCTCAATTTGATTAAAGCAGATCTGGTTCTAAGTCAAAACATTACAATTTGAAATGCAGTATTGAACCATGCAACGCTGTTGAAGATTTCCGCCAGCGGAAATGTTTCGTAAAAAATCCTTCCTTGAAGAAATATTAAGTGCACTCATTGAAAGGTAATGGGATTAAAATTACAATGAAATCCTACAGGATTAGAATCACTTCATGACTGCTGCCATGGAATGGGATAGCCGATGCTGCTAGTCATGTGCCCAAGAACTGTACGGGGGCGCTCTTACAAACCGACCAGGATGCTCCTACAATAGCAGGAATGCTGTTCCAATTCTAGGTTGACCCAACAACTGCCGGATGCCCTTAAAGCCGCTGGACGCCCCTACAATAGCTGGAGTATCCTCTCTGCAGAATGCATGGGTGCCCTACAACGGCTGGGGTGCCGTAACATGACTGGAGTGCCACTTTGCAAACTGTAGAAGTGTTCGTACATGGGCTGAGGTGTCAATCTGCAAACTGCAGGAATGCCCCTAGAACTGCTGGTGGGTTCCCGTAAGACTTCAAGGGGTCAGTGCCTTGTTCCCCCTCCGCATCAACAGGGCGGTAGTCCCATGTAAGGTACTAAGGCAGTACCTCACCTGAGTAGAGCTGGGAAGTATTTGTGTATGTTATTTTCGTACAAATGATGCTTTCACCCACTGGAAAATAGGATAGTTAATAAACTGGAACCAAATATGCAATGGTGACTCGTAATCATAATGAAAATTGAAGTTCGCATTTGCATCTTAGCTTCAAAACAGCTCTATCACCGGTTGGCAAAGGCATGCCCCTGGCACATATCGCCATATAGTGCGCTTTCGTTTCATAACAAGCGCAGGGTATGCGGCCTTTTTGGAGTGGAGTTCATTCTACTCTTCATTTAAATCGCTATGTGAGGGACACTTTTGAGGTACATCGGGCCATGTTCTGCACAAAAATGTTCCCATTCATTCGTGACAATCAGGAAATGTGCGGAATTGTTTCGGCAGGAGCAAGTTACCTACCCACCTACTTAGGTAGGTACGAGAAGTGGCAAATACTAGAACCGAAAGCCCAACGAAGAAGTATGTTAGTGACCAGTGGACTCTTACTGGGCTTTGATGTGAGGCTTAGTTTTTTTCTTATGTGATGCTCTGTAAATTCCACGCATTCACTAGTGTTTACAGGACGGACATATCAGTCCAGCCAACAAAAAAAAACAGCCTGAATTGGAGCAAACTTGTTCTTCAATCTCAAATTATGCTGAACCTAGTTGCATTTTATGAAACGTTGTTGCTCTAAGCTAATGCTTAGGTACACTCGCCTTCAGTGAAATGTGCTAGGGGACCCTTAACTATGCCTGGCCCCTAGGAATATAGGCTGTGCTGCTCCACACCAATAATTACTGGTAGGCTGCGCCGATTCACAGTTATGCGTTGCGTGACAGTCTACAAAATTCGCCACTGGTCAGCCGCAGGTATTCGCTTGTGCGGTCGTCAAGTGGTCATTTGCCCTGCAGCCATGCAGTGAGAAACACGGGTCTACGCTGTTCCCGCCTTGCATTCCTCCGTCGGCCAAACAACATTGGCAGTTCAGCGAGCGGTCCACCACTGGAGCCCTGTAGACAAGCAGCATTTGATCGCTGGGGATTTCGAACTTCGGCAACACAGAATGAGCTGGAAGTGTTAGAAGGAGCTCTGCTGCAAAGGATGTAGTGACAGGACATGGGAGACGTATGTCAACGGAGCATTCCCTTACCCTAAAGTAATAATATAATTTCTAACCTTTACACTTTTCAGAACTTTACTTCGAATTCTTGCTGGGGTGGCTTTATAAACCAGGATCAAATTGCTAGACAGACCTTGTTGCATGAGCCCTGGCCTCACCACCCGATCAATGAGTTGCGGTTTTACAGTATAAATTTTGCAAAACGCTTCACGTGCTGTCAATACACAAACACGGCCACCCCGGTATCTCGCTCTCGACCTTATCGTGCCATTTGCCAACTGACCCTCCTAGCCGGGGACTAAAAGCGAGCGCGGGAAGCGACTCGAACCCAGCATCGCCAGGACATAGGGGACGGGTGCGAAATGGCGCTCCAACCAACTGAGCTACCGGGACGGCAAGCACCAGGGCGGCACTTGCTTGCTTAATTCAGATTCATTAACAAGTCTATTAGTTACTTGATTAAATTATACCGATTTCATTGAGAATCCCAAGTTGTTGGGCGTAAGGCATATGTTTCAGGATATCTTATTATTTATTGCATATGTTGTGTACTGTACTGCAAGCGACATACTCAGAATTCCGTGGGGATAAGACATTTCTTCACGCGGATACCATCCAACTATTTTACCACAAAAGTGTTTACTTGATATTGCTTCAGAACGACATGTAACCTAACCATCTGTCATTCTTAGTGTGAAGCTACCGTTAATTATTTTAAGACTGAGCAGGATTTAATACCCTAGTCGTATGTTGAATTCCCGCATCTGGAGCATCAATCACGGGAAGATCAATCCCATGGGGCCAGTGAAATACGCTTTCCAGCACCAAGCCATGCTTTTGATAAATGTCGGGAACAAGGACCAACTAATTTGCACCAACCTGAATCGTTTACCAGATTAAATGGCATCAACGGTGTGGTGTGCGTGTTGTCAGAGTCAGAGTCAGAGTCAGATTTATTGAGGTCTCCACAATAATATGGCTTTTCAGCCCTCTCGTCAGTACATTGCTGTAAAACTATATACATAATCCTACTTCTCGTGTCAATAAACAAGAGTCAATTAAAAATCATCTAGACATAAATCACACTTTACCTAGTGATAGAACGCGCCTCCAAACGGCCGTTCCACGCAGCTACGGCTCTGAACGGGTAGCTACGCTTAGCGAGTTCGGAGCGAACTCGCGGGAGCTCCAACATCCCTGTGTCTGCGCACCGAGTTCTCCTGGACGACACCTCCGCACGACGCTTGATAGAGCTCGCTAGCGTAGGTGGGACACCAGACGACGTTAGCTTCCGGATCATTGCTACGTCGCGCTCCTCCAACATGGCATCAAATTTCAACCATCCAAGTGCCTCTAGTGCCGGGGTGATGTGTTCTCGTCGGCCGAGGCCGGATACTATACGGGCACCAAAATTTATCGCCTTCTGAATCCTATCTCTCTGGGTTTTGTTGCAACTTCCCCAAACTGTCATACAGTAGTAGATGTGGGGGAAAACCAGTGCCTGAATGAGGAGTTTCTTCGTTTCTGAGGGTAATTTGTGTCGAAATTTTGACAGGCCAACGAGAACACTATAACACCGCCGAACCACCTGAGACACCTGTCTATCCCAGGTCAGAGTCGAATCGACGTGCACACCTAGGATTTTTGCGTTCGGTGACGGCTTAATTTCAGCATCTCCAAATTTGATCGATAAGGTATCACATTTCCGGCGCTGAGATTTGACAACCAGGAGCTCAGTCTTTCCTGGGTTGATTTTTAGCCGATTTTGTGTGAACCAGTTCAGAGCTGTATCCAAGGTGTTTTCTACACGTTGTTTTAGCACAGACATGTTGCTTGGGGCGTCAGAGTCTAGAAATTGCGCATCATCAGCGAAAATTACCAAGTGGCCATACTTTATATGTGATGCTAGGTCGTTAGTGAAAATCAAATACAATTTTGGCCCGATTTGGCTTCCCTGTACTACACCGTGCGTCACCGGGAGTGGCTCAGCGGTACTCCCCTGAATTTTCTGGCTCCTCCCCGCAACCAATCCTCAAACCAGTGAACGTCGATCCCATACCAGCCTAGCTTTTCTAACAGGCGGCTATGCTCCACGCTATCGAA
Source organism: Ashinkailepas kermadecensis (assembly GCA_034440615.1). Taxonomy (NCBI): domain Eukaryota; kingdom Metazoa; phylum Arthropoda; class Thecostraca; family Neolepadidae; genus Ashinkailepas; species Ashinkailepas kermadecensis. Next base: position 209,809 of record JAOTOM010004792.1, on the reverse strand, counting down.
CGCGCGGGACGTATCAGCAGCAAGCAGGGTAGACACATGACCACAATCCATATTTTTGGTCAGAAATTGTACAGTATCGAGCATTGCTGTTTCGGTTGAATGGCCGGGACGAAAACCATATTGATTTGAACAGAGTATGTGGTTTGAGTCGAGATAGAATGAAAGTTGCGTGTTTACAATTTTATCACACAGTTTAGCAACAACACTCAGCAAAGATATGGGCCTAAAATTTCCGGGGTCGTCACGATCACCCTTCTTGTGCAACGGAATAACGCAGGCCTCTTTCCACTGAGGCGGCACCTCACCAGTACGCAGTGAATAGTTTATCACATGCAGTAAATGAGGCCCTGTGACTGCAAACGTCGCTCTCAGCATATGAAGTGTTATTCCGTCGTTTCCACTGGCGCGCGTATTTCCCATTCGATCGAGTGCCAACGACAATTCTGGTAACGTCACAGTGTGTACGCGGAAGGAGCTACTGCACACCCGAGGTGGTCTGGGCGGCAGCCGCACTCCCTGTGGAGCCGCCGATAACGTGGCAGCAACGTCAGCTCCCGCGGTTGTGTGTGTGTGTGTGTGTGTGTGCGTGTGTGCGTGTGTGCGTGTGTGCGTGCGTGCGTGCGTGCGTGCGTGCGTGCGTGCGTGCGTGTGTGCGTGCGTGCGTGCGTGCGTGCGTGTGTGTGTGTGTGCGTGTGTGTGTGTGTGTGTGTGTGTGTGTGTGTGTGTGTGTGTTTGGAGTGTGGTGTGTGTGGAGTGTGGTGTGTGGTTTGTGGTGTGTGTGTGTGTGTGTGTGTTGTGTGTGTGTGTGTGTGTGTGTGTGTGTGTGCGTGTGTTTGTGTGTGTGTATTTAACCACTTTCTATACCTTGGTATCCTACCCGGTTTCGTCTCTTTGTAAAAGGCACGTGTTGTAGCCAGTGCCCTCCATCACAACACTGGCTTTTATATCCTGCACGAACATCAATGACTAGGATAAGATCAACACATTGCATTCATCAATTCATTGAGTCACAGTCCTAATCGAACAACCAACGAAGAACAGGACGCTGTGTGAGAATTCACACATTGATGGAGGGAGGCATCGAATTAGCTCGATGTCATACGACGAGTAGAAAAAAATTCGGTGCACATGGAAGGAAATAGCGAATGTTATTTTTGCATGCAATATTGTAACAATAAACATAGAATGGACGCTATATGTGGTATTGCATGTATGATTCAAATGTTGGTTGATAAATTTGCAACGATTCGATGATGAACCTTTCTCAAAAAGAACGAACCAATGAAAGTAGATGTTCAGTTCGGAAACCTGAATGAGCGGACCGCTAGGATTGTGATCTGACTATCTACTTTGATGCTTTATTTGCCCTTCAGAAAGGTGCCACACCGAAATGTTGGGTATTTATAAAGTAACATTTGGATATAAAATGAAACACTACACATAACAACCAATCCATACGGATCTAAATTGTCTCACTGCTAAACAATATTACAATAGCGTGACGTTCAAGTCCGGGCTCTTGGGCGGGTGTGGGTGCGTTCGAATCTGGAATAGTTTCATCACAAAGTTATTCGGTGCGCCACGAGTCAAGTGCAGCGACGCAGCCAGGATTCTCCTAAGGGGGTGGGCCGATAAAAACAAAATGTGAAGAAACAGAAAGCTTTCGGCGGGCGAAGTTCGCCGATAATTTTACGTTTTGCGTCGCGAAAAATGCCAAAATTTCTCGTTTGATCTAGTGTATGTTTGGATTCTTAGGCTGTGGAGGTGACCCCCCTTGGCTCCTTGGCTGCGCCTCTGCTGACCTCCTTGGCTGCGCCGCTGCTCAAGTGACAATGCAGGGAATGTGATGTTCACGATTTCACAGGCTACAACAATTGTTTTGCAGTGGTATCTCGCACATGAGGTATTGTCATCCACGTCTGATAATTATCTGTATCTTACTGTACGTGTCTGACCGCAAATGTCAACGAGCACACCGATGGGATTCTGAAATCAACGCAAACTGATGAGAGGGGAACAGTTTAGCCCAGTTGACTTGGATGAACAAAATGCTAATCCTATGTTTTGCGTTGGCAATCCACGGAACGGAAAGGAACGTCTTTAGCATGCGGGAGAAAGTGCATGTCTGCTCTTTGGGTGTAGGATAAAATTGGCTTATCCCATGCCAGAAAGTACGATTACTCTTGGGTCGCGTAGGTTTGCGAAACCATGGTTTAACAGAATGCATTAATATCACGGTTGGTGTTAATCGTACCGTGCAACGACCTTTATATTATACAAAGCTTGAGTGCAATAACCTTTATATTATACCGTGCCTAAGTACTTACATGTAGAGCCAGTCCATTTGTTATTCATCTTCCACAACTGCACTGACGGTTAAACTGGAAATCACATAAAACTCACGTGAAAGCGGGCATGGGAGACAACTAAAAAACCGATTGTTAGTGGAGCATTTGATATCAATCACGAACAGGAGGCGATTGGTTTAAACATGATATTTAAATCATTTATGGTTTAACACGCGCCCTGGAGGGCCTCTGAGAATTACGCGCACTGGAGGGGGGGGGGGCGGATTCCGCCCCCCCTAAGATCTCAGCTCCTAGTAAAGCTGGAGGAACGAAATTCGCAGGGTAGATGGGTACGGTAGTGAACTCTATTGTGTGCAATTTTCGTGACCTTAGGTCAATATGTTCAAGATCAAATGAGGTCAGATTTGCAAAATTTTCCGGTTTTGCGTGGCTTGGCTTGTCACCGTTATGGATCGCTGTGATTGTGTTTAAATGCTCAAAAATGGGCATCAATGATGTTTTGGACATTACTAATGATGCAATGCAGATGCTAGACCCTACATTTGACCTCAGGTCACCTATATAGCACCACTTTATCAGGTCAGTTACCTGTTCCAGTTACCGGAACCGGCCGCCCGCCCGACTGCTCCGTCGGGCAGCTCGAAGCAATCGGCTTCGTGAAGAAGGGAGTGAAGTACATGAATAAAGTATGGAAACGCAATGACAAACAGTACAAATGACAACCAGTAGTGCATTTATGGCAACATTCCAGTTGATCAAGTTTGGTTCCATTAACCTGTCATGAACTTGACCTGACTTGACCTTGGTGACCTAACATGACCTTGAAACTATACAGCATATCAATATGCATCAAACAAGTCGCTAGTGTTGCCTAGAACACTTCCCTTTTGTCAGTATACTGGAAGCGCATCAGCGCCGATTTTTGTGGTCTCGCGCTATAACATTTTTTTACTTTAGCGGCCCCTAACTTGAAACATTTTCGGCCGATTTCCATTTTTCTTACTTTAAACAACGCACCGTTCATTTCTAAGCAGGTACACCGAAATCTCGTATATCAACCGGTAACATTTGCAGTTATTTGCGAAAAACCGGAGGGGTGGGCGGATTTCGCCCCCCCCCCCCTCCAGTGCGCGTGTTAATATACTGTAAACCACATACGGCTTAGCTGATTGTGTGTACTTCTTGTGGTATAATTATTTTACCGCACGCCGCAACTAGCCATTGGGGTGGAAAGCAAAATCGCTGCGTCTTCGAATGTTTTCACGCAACAGGTCAGCCCGAGGACCAAGAATTACGCCAGCTCAAAGACGGTATTGACAACAAAGGGCGTGCATCGGGCGGACTATTATCTGTCAGATGCATTGACTGGATAATACAATGCACACAATTTCCTTTCTCATACCATCAAAATATAATTGCGTCTTACGTGGCCTATTTTAGAATGCAGAATAACAGTGTGGAATATTGTTATTCTGCGCTCTCGCTCGGCATCATCCACTAAGTCGTTTTGCTTATATTACGTTTTTAATTACATTTTGCAATATGTCATTCATTCCTGCATGCTATTTGTATGCTTCATGGCTTTTGTAATTAAGAGCCTAAACAGTGTAGTGTTAGGTCGCTTATGTAGCCCATCTATTGAAGTTAAGCATCGTATGAGTATGATAAATATCTTACTAAACTTGTGATATGGATTGAATGTTACCGTCTCGTTCTAAAACCTGTTTTGCACTCGACCTTCCGTCTCGTGCGAAAATGTTCTTTTTTAGAACTTGACATCAAAATTATTTTCCGAGCACCGATTAGTGGTATATAAAGCTGGCATGGAGGACTGCCTGAGTTTCTATTGGAGTGGAATAAAAAAGCAGTGTGTAATTGAAAACTGCCCATTATGAAACATTGTGTGTAAATAAAATATATATACGACCTTCAATATACCAGGAGGTGCTGAGTTGACATCAAAAGTAACGATAAGGGTTGTACTTTATTGCTCAACGTTTCGGCCAGGGGCCATCGTCACTCCTGACGATGGCCCCTGGCCGAAACGTTGAGCAATAAAGTACAACCCTTATCGTTACTTTTGATGTCAACTCAGCACCTACTGGTATATTGAAGGTCGTATATGTATATTTTATTTACACACAATGTCTAAAACCCAGGAGCATCTAAGAGCCATTCTTCGTTATATTAAACATTATGAAACATGGCATTTTTCTGGTCGGTATGCCTCTTTGTCACGTCACTTACCTTTCAGCAGAATACTGCATAGTCTTTAGCCGCTCTCACTATGCTTGGATGGCTTAGAGCAATGGTGGACTTTCTCATCGGTGTCGGTTTCCATATTCGGAAAATCCCGCCGTGCTTCGGTGGTGGTCCATGAATCCGTCGTCACGCTATTGTAATATTGTTCAGTAGTGAGACAATTTGGATCCGTATAGAATGGTTGGTATATGTAGTGTTTCATTTTATCTCCAAATGTTACCTTATAAATACCCAACGTTTCGGTGGGGCACCTTTCTGAAGGGCAAATCAGACATCAAAGTAGACAGTCAGGGGACAATCCTAGCATTCCGCTCATTCAGGTTTACGAACTGAACATCTACTTTCATTGGTTCGTTCTTTTTCAGAAAGGTGCATCATCGAATCGTTGCACATTTATCAACCAACATCGGATGCAATACCACATATAACGTCCATCCTATGTTTATTGTTACACTATTACATGCAGAAAACAACATTCGCCATTTCCTTGCATGTTAACCAATTTTTTATACTCGTATGACATCGAGCTAATTCGATGCCTCCCTCCATCAATGTGTGAATTTTCACACAACGTCAAGTTCTTCGTTGGCTGTTCGATGTGAACTGTGGCTGAATGCATTGATGAGCGCAATATGTTAACCTTTTCCAAGTAACTGATGTTCATGCAGGACATAAAAGCCACTGCAGTGCTGTGATGCAGTGCACCGGCGACAACACGTACCTTTAACCAAGAGGCGAAACTGGGTAGGATACAAAAGCATAGCAAGTGCTTAATTACACACACACATACACACACTACACGCACACAAACACATACACACACACGCACACACACACACACACATCCACACACGACACACCACACATCACACACCACACACACACACCACACACACTCACACACCACACACACCACACACACACACATACCACACCGTTGATGCCATTTAATCTGGTAAACGATTCAGGTTGGTGCAAATTAGATGGTCCTTGTTCCCGACATTTTTCAAAAGCACGGCTTGGTGATGGAAAGCGTATTTCACTGACCCCATGGGCCGTTATTGATGCTCCCGATGCTGCAATTCAGCATACAACTATGGTATTAAATCCTGCTCAGTCTTCAAATAATTAACGGTGGTTTCATACCATGAATGACAGATGGTATGGTTACATGTCGTTCTGAAGCAATATAAAGTACAATATTTGTAGGGCTAAATGGTTGGATGGTATCCGCGTGAAGAAATATTTTATCCACACGGAATTCTAAATATGTCGCTTACAGTACGGTGCACAACATATGCAATACATAATTAGATATCATGCAACATATGCCTTACGCTCTAAGACATGTCATTCTCAATGAAGTAGATGCAATTTAATCAAGTAACTAATTGACTTGTCGATGAATCTAATTAAGCAAGCAAGTGCCGCCCTGGCGCCTGCCGCGTTGGTCCTGACGATGCTGGGTTCGAGTCGCTTCGCGCGGCGCTCGCTTTTAGTCCCCGGCTGGGAGGGTCAGTTGGCAATTGGCACGATAAGGTCGAGAGAGAGAGAGAGAGAGAGAGAGAGAGAGAGAGAGAGAGAGAGAGAGAGAGAGAGAAGAGAGAGAGAGAGAGAGAGAGAGAGAGAGAGAAAATAAATAAATATATATATATATATATATATATATATATATATATATATATATATATATATATATATATATATATATATATATATATATATATATATATATATATATATATATATATATATATATATATATATATATATATATATATATATATATATATATATATATATATATATATATATATATATATATATATATATATATATATATATATATATATATATATATATATATATATATATATATATATATATATATATATATATATATATATATATATATATATATATATATATATATATATATATATATATATATATATATATATATATATATATATATATATATATATATATATATATATATATATATATATATATATATATATATATATATATATATATATATATATATATATATATATATATATATATATATATAAAAAATATATATATATATATATATATATATATACATATATATATATATATATACATATATATATATATATATATATATATATATATATATATATATATATATATATATATATATATATATATATATATATATATATATATATATATATATATATATATATATATATAGAGAGAGAGAGAGAGAGAGAGAGAGAGAGAGAGAGAGAGAGAGAGAGAGAGAGAGAGAGAGAGAGAGAGAGAGAGAGAGAGAGAGAGAGAGAGAGAGAGAGAGAGAGAGAGAGAGAGCTGCCGGGTTCGCCGTGTCGGTGTAATGACAGCACGTGAAGCGTTTTGCCAAATTTATACTGTAAAACTGCAATTCATGGATTCATGGCCAGGGTTCACGCAACCAGCTCGTCTTAGCAATTGGATCCTGGTCCATAAAGCCACCCCTGCAAGGATTCGAACTACATTTCTAAAACGTATAAATGTTGGACATTCTGTTATTATTTTGGAGCCAGAGAATACTTCATTGACATCATAAACCTCCCATCTCCTTTCGCTACATCTTTGCAACTGATCTTTTTCCAACCTTTCCAGCTCATTAGATGTTGCGGGAGTCAGAAATCCGCAGCTATCAATTGTTGCTTGTCGACAGAAGTCCAGTGGTAGCCTGCTCGTTGAACTGCCAATGATGTTTCGCCGACAGAGGATTGCAAGGCGGGAACAGCGAAGACCCGTGTTTATCACTTCATGGCTGCAGGGCAAATGGTCGCGTGACGACCACACACGCGAATCCTATGGCTCGGACGCTGGCCGGTGGTGAAGCTGGTAGACTGTCACGTAACGCATAACTGTGAAACGGCGCAGCCTACCAGTAATTTTTGGTGTGAAGCGTCAGAGCCTACGTTCCTAGTGGCCAGCCACGTTAAAGGTACTCCAGAACATTCCACTGAAGGCGAGTGTACCTAATTAGGCACCTACTAAGCTTTCCAAATCTAAGGAATTTGAAAATATGTGAGAATTATGCTTTACTTGGCCGTACCAAACGAATCAAAGGGAACTTTTCAAGTCTGCACAAGGCATGCAATTTGGGAAAATGTATAGAAGACCCTAGGGCACTTTTGGTTAAAAAAATGTATTTTTACAGTGTCTTCTTCCTTTTTGTTCTCTGCAAAGTGAGGTTAGTCTAGGTTAGGTTAAGTTATGTTGCATGTTTATTTGATTTTTTTCAACATTTATTTTTATGCTACGTTACCTATCTCAAAGCCCCCTTTTTGGTGTTATTTTGCTCACAACCTGAAGAGCAAGCATCTGCACAGAACATAATTGGTCCCATAATCTTAGTCACATTCATAAACATTGCATTGGAATGATAAATTCCAAGAATTCACAAAACATCCTATAGCACAAATTACCACAAAAAAGAACATCAAAATAAATCAAATAACATTTCAAGCAACCAGATTAAAAAAAATGTTGTCACAGTGCAGATGTAGGTCGTACCCCTCACTTCAACAAAATATGGGAAGTATACAGAAAGTGTTTGTGTGAGGCATCATATATTGAAAAATTATGTAATATTACAATAAAAACATGAGCTAACCTAGGTATAGCTGACCTAAGATAACGTAATCTACTGATGTTAGATCACCTAAACCTATTGATATTGAATCACCTAATCCTACTGATGTTGGATCACCTAATATCACTACATCACTGGAGTATCATTAATGTATGAATGTATCGTTTGCAGTATCAATGCTAGGTGACATGATTTCAAAGAAAGTAAATCTTGCTTATATGTTATTTCCCAAAGAAATGGCACCTAAAGAAGTTGCTGGGTAAGCTTCAACAAGTCCAGTCCATGCATTCTTGCTTCTGATTTGCTCTCATGGGCTTCTATCTCAGTAAAAAAAGAAGAGTTTTGTTTGGCATGCAAAACTGATTTGATTTTCCTTCAATGCCTCTTTTTGGTGTGCCATGCTTGTGTAGAATGGACAAAGGTAGTGCCAATATTAGGAAAAATTGTTGATAGTCCATTCATTATATATTTTTTTGTTTGCGGTGAAGAAGTAGTCATGTAAAGACCCATTTGATGTAAAATATCTTGCTTCAGTTTACCAAAGTACATGCACTGGCATGACTATATGAATTGTAGTTTTTTTTAAACAATTGTAATCAGAATCTTTTTATCTTAGTCAGCATTATTTCTGGATCGGCCCCTGGATCTGTGGAATCCATGTCCTGTCTCAATATATGTATGTATGTATATATATATATATATATATATATATATATATATATATATATATATATATATATATATATTTATATATATATTTATATATATATATATATATATATATATATATATATATATATATATATATATATATATATATATATATATATATATATATATATATATATATATATATATATAAATATATATATATATATATATATATATATATATATATATATATATATATATATATATATATATATATATATATATATATATATATATATATATATATATATATATATATATATATATATATATATATATATATATATATATATATATATATATATATATATATATATATATATATATATATATATATATATATATATATGTATATATATATATATATATATATATATATATATATATATATTGCTGTCCCGGTAGCGCAGTTAGTTGGAGCGCTGGCCTGCTCTGGCCTCCCCTGTCCTGGCGACACAGGGTTCGAGTCGCTTCGCGCGCTCGCATTTAGCCCCCGGCTGGAAGAGTCAGTTGGCAGCTGGCCCGATAAGGTCGGGGACGAGCCACCGGGCGGCTGTGTCGCTGAATTGACCGCACGTTAAACTTTCGGTCAAAATTATGCCGTCCAACTGGAATTCATAGATCGGGTGGTGGGACCAGGGTTCACGCAAGAAGCTCTGCTTAGCAATAGGACCCTGGTTCGTAAAGCCACCCCAGCAAGAACTCGGATTAATTAATTTTTTTTAAAGAAAAAAATAATAATATCTGTTATCTATAACATCCTCACCAATATCGACCATCATCAAGAATAAGAACTCTCACTGATAAGTCCTTATCTATAATTCAGGAAAAATGACACGTCATCAAGAAAGGACCAGGGAAGCCAGCGCTGTTTTGGGAAGCCAGGGCATGGGCGAATGCAGAGGGATCTGGAGGTACGTACCCCTCATGGAAGGTGGTGCCCTTCCGGCCGGGAAAAGGCTCCGCTTCAGGAAGGCTGAAGTGCATCCTTACCTCAAAATTTTCAGCCAGAGGCACCCCCTGAGAGAAACAGCTGTGAATTTTCTGAACCAAAGAAATAAAGTGGGGAAAATCCGAGGACATTTTTTCTTCTCCGCAGGGGGGTGGGGGTACGGTTACTATTTTTTCTGCCTCACCTCATTTGGGTGCCTCTGACCGCCCCTGCACATTTGACAACGCTATTGGTTATCAGTCTCATATACAAGGAAGTCCGCAGCATATTCGGGGGTCCTGTCCCCGTGGAAGCCCCTGTAAATCCCCTTTCTTATGTCATCTACTGGAAATACTCGAATCCAGATCAAGTTGCAGAATGCCTGGTGTTTCGCACTCACCTGCTGACATTTCGATCTCTGAACACGCTGAACTGGAGCGTCAATGTGTACGCTGCGACATTGTCTTGCAATTGCAAACCCATCATTTTCACATCACTCCCCTGATTTTCAACATCGTGTTATAGTATATCGAATATTGAACAACATATATATTCATTGGTTTCTCTGTTCGTTTGCAATGTGCACTGTGCATGACACTAAAAACACATAACAATGACATGAGATAAGCACACGCTTGCGGAGCGCATGGAACACAGACATCTACCAAGCATGCCGCAGGAGAATGGTTTTGCCGCGGCGATGACACAAAGCGTCCTGTTGTTTGTTTCCAGAAGTGACATGAACTACCTTACTGTTTATGGTCACACATTGGGTAAGATGCTAGTTCTTTTGACAGCATTCACGAGCATTTCAATTTTCCGTGTGAGACAATTTTCTATGAAAGTTTCCCCAAAACGAGAACGACTGAAAATTACCATGGTGATGAATTATACCGATTCCGTGTCTACCGGTTTTACCAGACGAGTAAAGTCACACCAAAGCTATTGTTATAGCAAAAGTAACTCTGAAATAGTAACAAACTAAAGTTTTGGCCCGAGGGAGAAAAAGAATGTACGGAAACATCAACGAGATTCACGCTTCTGTCACAAGGAGTTAAGAAACTATAGGCAAAATAAGAGTACGGACGGAATCCGCACCCCAATTGGAGTAGGTGATAAGAGAAATCATCCTATAATACTTCCCTATATGGTTTATTAATGAAGCTTTATTTACGACATACAGGGTGAAAATATAGCGCAATACGATCTAACGTACTGGATCCATGTCGCAGTGCAATGGCAGAGATATCGTACTTTACTGTGCAGTAATTACCTTAATCATGGTAATTACATCGAATTGCCATCGTGCGCATAATTTTCATGCAATGCAAATTATTCGTGCAAGCGCACGAATTGCCATCGTGCGCGATTTTCATGATCGCGAACTTTGTGACCAAATGTACGTTTTGACCACGACAGTGTAGTGAAGTCGGTCCTCGTTGGCGGTGTGAAGGTCTAGGAGGCTCACGTAGCGATAACGCCCGTTCAAAGCACGGCGGTACGTTGGGCTTTATATTTGACTGTTAATGCGAGTATGGGCCGAAAGGTGACAGGTGCCGACAGCAATTTGGTACCTTCTGTCGACACCACAACAACGGTTTATAACAGCAGGTACGATCTGTGCGCGCCGGCCGCTCGGTAAGTTCTCTCCGCAATACGCGTCCAGCACTCTCCAGCCGGGAGGTAGCTCCACCTTCGGCCGCCGTGATTGGCTGCTGCATTAGTGGCGGGGCGCCATAGCCCGCCGGCGATTGGCGACACATATTTTGGCGCACCTCCGGCCAACATGGCCGGCCGCGTTTGACGTCACGTCATACGGAAGTGATGCATTCTGGGGGCGTAGCCAGGAATGTAGCGTTATCTAAAAAACGGATGCGGGGTCGGTACCAGAGCGTTTGGGTTTCGCGGTCCAGTCACAATATCATGATAACAGTGGCCACCACCTGTGGGCTGACTCACTCGGCGCATTCCTGTTGGGTGAAGGCCACATAACAAGTAAAAATGAACAATGTTACAACAGCGACGGATGCCAATTCGAACAGCTTTCGGTGATAACACACGATCACGTTTTCGAAATACCGGCAAAATGCCATTGTCCAGCCGCTAATGTTCAGAATATGCTGGTGTGGACCACAATATCTCGATAACATCTCTGGAGGCCTTCTAATCTCCCGGGCGACAATGGCCTGTTAATGCGCATGCTGCTCCCATGGCCATTGGCGCCAAAGCACACACAATTATTTTGGCGTCATTGCAAAGTGTTCCCCGATCAACATTCCTGTATCTGTCCTTGTCAAATAAAATGCTGCACCTACTAATAGCTAATAGCTGCATTGTCTATTAGCTACAAGCGAAATACACACCGACTTTCAAAGCGACGATTTATTGGAAACAGTACGAACATCAACCACCAGCGAAGTCACCAGCGTAATCACTATTGAAATTCCAAATGAGCAGTACCGCAATGGCACATGCAAGACCGATAGCAAGGAGAACATTAAGGTACAGACAGAACATCTCATTTTCCGACCAGGACCTCAGCTTCGACCACCAGACTCCCAGCACTGGCATCCACCCTTTCAGGACTAACCATCGGGCGACCAAAGGTCGGAACAGATGTCGGCGAATGCATTGTCTTGCCCACCGCTGATAAGCGGCAATATCATCATCTACACAAGTGCAGTTCATTTGGCGTCAAGTGGCTGGCCAGTGGGTTTGTGGCCTCTGCCTTCTCTCGTGCTCCCACTTCCGCTCCCACTGGTCTACCCACGAATCCATATCGAGATCGCGCACACCAGGGCGTAATCTGGACCGGCTGCGATGCCGTGGGCACTTCGGCGCACCAATATAATGGCGAAGCGAAGGCGACACGAGAACCAGGGGGTCGTCCCTCCGTCCGTCTTCTGCCCACTGGTGTTGACTGGACGATTGCTCGCGCGACGCCGCCTCCCTGTATTTCTGATGGTGTCGACCGTACTCCTTTGACATCCTCAAGTGAGTCTTCACGTCTCCTGATATTCTCTTGTGAGTGTTGCACTCATGCCGCAAATCCCGGTCGAGTGAGTGCGACACACGATGCTGGTGATCCCTGGGCTCAGAAGGCGGCAGATACGCCGGCAGGTCGGCTAGCGGGTCCATTGGATGTTTCTCGTCTTGGTTCATCTGAGCTAGCGCTTTCCGTCTCACGTCATCAATGACGCTGCAACGGGGCGACTCCTGGCGGGGCGGCTGTCGCCACGAGCCATCTCTAGTCGGCCTCTGGAAGCTCCTGCTGCGTCTTGAGCGGCGCTCGGCCTGCGATCGTCTCTCCTCAACCGCAACATCACTGGTGCTAGACACGGTCAGCAGTCGGTTGATGTGCCCCAGCACCTCGGCCTGCTTCTTGGAGCGGCGCAGGCGGCGGCGCGCCTCTGAGCTCTCTCTCTCCGGCGTGGCGTAAAACCGTTCCAGCGCTATTTGATCAGCCGCCTGACCCGTGCTCAGGTAGCGATTGTATTTCTTGCGGTTGCCGCGTCGTGGGGGTGCCCAGCTGTAGCTTGGCGACCATAATGACTGGTCGTCATCCGAAATAGGCTCGTCGGGCGTGAAAAACATCTCGTTGCTGTGGGACGTGCGTCGGTCATTGTCATGTAGATAGATGTCTTGCCACGGTTGGTCCTGTTTAATGCACTTACGCCAGTCCATGTTGGGCACAACACTCTTAAGACACTTCCGATTGTATTGCTGCTTAAACGGATGAACGAAATCGCGCGTGGGTCGCGAGTCAAAATCGCGGGGCGCGGGTGCTTGCGGTGACTTCGGCGACGGCGACGGTGCGCGCTTCGTAACCTCGGTCCTGAAAATCCGTCTTTCAGCGTGCTGCTGCTGATTACGGAGCGTGAATAGCTTCCGCTCCCGAGGAGAAATTGAATGTCGCTCCTGACACGTTGGTTTTCGAGCTGCGGCTGCCAGCTCCTTGCGCTGTATACTTACCCGATTGTCCCGAGGTTTGAGTATCGTGGGATCATGCAGGGCAAACTTAGAATCCTCAGAAGACCCCTTGTAATCAGGCTTGTCGAGTTTGTCAAATGATGGCATTCTTTTGAGCGTTGGCGACGAATTCCGCAAGACATTTTTTGATGGGCTTATGGTTCGCTCAACGAACTGTGTTTTTACACATGTGTTTTGCTGTGACCGTGACCTGGACGCTTCACCGGTACCAGAGGTAGCATCCATTTCCGGACGAACTGGGGATGGCGACTGCCCGGTAGCCGATCGATGCGGCGATAGGCTTTGTCCTCTCTGAATTGGCGGCTTGGTTGTAATCATTGCTGCTGTTCTATGGCAAGATGATGGTAAGGGATTCATGGAGAACGGGTTCGAAAATTTTCCTCCCGTTTCAATTGCCCTTTTTGTCAAAGATTCTCTAGCCGCTTTGGAAAATATTTCGTTAGGCTCACTACTTGTCTTAAATACGACAGGATGAACACCACTCCATTGGGCTGTATTGTCGTTGTATTGAAGTTTTTTTTGTTTGTTGGTACTGACATTTCCTTCTTTCAAACCTTTGGCGCAAATGACGAGCCGCTGGACGGATGTTTCACTGGAGGATCTTGTCGAGGTCTTCAGGAGCTGCGTGGCCCTTCCCATTGTCTTGTATGCCTCCATGGCCCGTCTCAGTCGTTTGCACTGGCACACCGTAGCCGCCTCTTCCGCCAGGAAGGCGTGCGGCAGGACCGATGAGAGATTGCTGGTGCTACCACCTGTTGCCTTATCACTGAATGACTTTACCCGTGGCGACTGATGGATGGCCTTCATCATAGAGGAGGCCAAGTCCTGTATGGATTGCTGTATCGGTAGGTCTGCCTCGTCTGTGTTCGTCCCGGTGCTGGTGGTGAAGGAGGGAGGAGTGGGCGGAGGTGCAATTGGTATGGGTCCTTGCAAATTCCAAGATCCACTGAAATCCAACGTTGATAAGTCGGACTGCGTGGACATTTGCTTGAGATGTGAAGACAACATTTTCTGAAGGGTTTCTTCCGATCGCGCCCTGAGAACTTCGTCGCCAAACCGAGTGTATGTTACCGTACGAAGCGCGGTGTTATCACCAGGACTTGTTGATGCCTTTTCGGAGGGCGGGGACAACTCGAAGGCTTGGGAAGTAGTTGAGTGGTCACTCTTCTTCTGGGTAAGCAGAACATTGGTATCATTGATGTGCGATGCCAGTCTCCGTCTTGGTGCGACTGGAGGCGTATCATTAGACGGAGCACCAGCCTGCACTAGCGAGGGTCGTGGCGAGTCGGGGATGCTCCGAAACGTGGCACAGCAGTCGTCCTTTGCCGTGTGCTCTTCACCATGTGGGGTCCGTTGGCGTTCGGCTTTACGCAGTCTTGGTGAGGAAATATCATCGAGATCCAAGTCCATGCATCGCAATATGTTTCTTGCCATCTCTACTTGATTCTGTGTCTGCACTTTGGATGGATCCCCTTTCATTGCATTTCCTTCTCGAATAAGAAGCTTTACCACACGCAAAATGGTGCCTACTTGTGTTTCGCGTTGCTCCAAGCGATTTTTATTGTCAACAATTTCTTCACGACAATCTGAAAGGCATTGTTGTAGACGGCTGATCTCTTGTGGGTACTCGTTTGTCAAGCACTCAATTTCTTTACAATGTTCAGCTTCCAGTCGAGAAATGAGTTCTTTTTGTTGCAAGCTAGCCGTTGAGAGTTTTTCTCGAAACTTTTGCTGCATGGATTTCGTGTACGTGTTAATCTGGTTCCGTACAATTTTCTCCAATTGACTAACCTTAGTCTGAAATTCAGATACCTTCTCTTGCACGATGGCTTCAACTTGTTGTTGATAATACTCCCTTAGTTTTATTTTCTCCATTTCCAGATTTTCAACATCTTCATTGCCACCGCTGGCTGATAACACAATGTGCTCAGCAGATTGCTGCTGGAACAACCGGACATCCTCCTGCATTCCATGAATCTTGTCTATCAAACCTTCTAACTCAGTTTCGAGACGTTCATTCTTCTTAGTTGTAATAATACACTTCCCGTTCAATATTTCCAGTTGACTTTTCAGATCGGTCCGTTCTAGAGAAAGAGCGCTTAATTTACTTGCACATGTCTCATGTCCCTGCTTCTCGTCCTCAAACTTATCTTTCCAAAAAGAAGAACCTTCCACAAAGTCACATTGGCAGCTGAAATCGCATTTGGAAGTCTGGTTTGTGCATAAGTATTCCGAGTCGGAGGTCGACTCAAGGTCAAATTTCTGACTGGTTATTGATTCATTCGACTTTGACTTTTGGGGTGCTTTGGGGGTATTATCAGCACTTCCGGTGTGAATGCTATGATAACAATTTGGACTGGAAGTATCGCCCTCATTTTGACCTATAACTCCTGGGGAATTCCAATTTACGACCATTACATTTAATTCATCACGAGTCATCGCACCTTGTTCAGAAAGCTGTTCTCTCCACTTCTTGGCTGCGTTCATAATGCGTTCTTTGCGTGATATTTCCTCAGCAAGCCTCCGTTCGGCCTCCTGTCTAGATTTCCGTTCAACACGTAAAGCTGTTTCAGTTTCTGTTAATAAGTTTCTAATCGAGTCATATTCTGCAAAAAGAGAAGATGTAGGAGGGCCGTTGCCAGATTCGGAAGGTTGAGGAGGATTTGGGCAAGAGGTATTGTCTTTGTTTGCCGTCATTCCTGCCCGAACGAACTCTTGCCCTCTATGATTTTTGTTGCACTCTTCTTGCAAGGCTTCTTTGAGTAGCATTATTGTTGAATCTTGCTCACGGATTCGTTCCGTGGCATTTGTCATTTCCATGCGTTGATTCTCGCTGTTCTCTGTGCTTTTTCTCAGCTCTTTCCTGACCCGCTCAAGCATAAGCTTCGCTGTTTTCAAGTCACACCTTCGCGATTTCTCCTCGTCTAGCTTCACTGAAATGTCTCGTGTGTTGCTCGTCAAGGATTGATTTTGTCTCTCTAACACATTTATTGTCTCTTCCATCAGGCGTAAGGTATTGTCCGTTTCAATTAATTCTCTCTCCATACTCGAGGGCACCATATCTGCAACACTGTCCAGAAGTTGGTCGGCCGCAGGATGAATGTTAAGGTCGGTCCGAGCGACTTCAATAACCTGGGCGCTCTCATTCTTGATCCATTGCGAATCTGTTCTGATGTTCTCTCCTTCGCTTGCATTGGTTGTGGCCTCTGGTTTCTTCAGATCAGGCGATTCGTCGCGCAGGGGTGAGTTGATGGAACAGAATGACGTTCTGCTGCTGATGACAAAGGTATCTTCCTGTTGTGATTTTGGTGTAAGTGAGTGCGTGGTTGTCGGTATACTTTGGCTCCGTGAGGACGGCGTAGGTGGCTGCAGTGTTTTTCCTTGGCAAACATCCGGAATAGCAACAGCGAATCTCTTTGCTGGTATAGGAGCTGCAGTCGAGCTGCTTGACTTCTTGACTTCATGATGGTGTTCCAAACTTTCAATTGACGATTGCTTCTGGGAATGATTGCCTAAAGAGCTCGTGTTTGGATCATGGTCCAAAGTGGACGTTTGCGCAGCACTGCAGCCGGAGGTCACTCGGGCGTGGTCTGGACGCTGAGATTGCCCTGGATGTGACTGGCGTTCAGTCTTCTCCGAGTACAGTTCACTTCGATGTGATGGCTGGCTGCGCGCGTCACGCGCACGCTCCGACTCTCGCTTCACGGGCTGCTTGTCGGGCTTGGTGATTTCACACGTGTGTCCCAGAGACTTAGTCCTGGCAGGGTAGGACTTCGCGCTATGTGGAGATTTCGACCGGGAGCGACGATCAGTCTGTCGGCCATTGGCACGCGATGACGTCCTTGCTATATGACTTGATGGTCTGAGGTTTCGCTGCTCCACAGCGTGCGTCGATTGCATGGCGCTGTTGTCTGATGACTCGTCCAGAGAGCACAGACTGGTCGGGGTAGGAGACCGTTGCCGCTCGGGCGTCGTATGCGCCGTATGGTAATATGAGTGTCTCTCTGGTGTCACTGAGCGCGATTTGTAAAGTTTGCTGGGAATGCTTTCGGGGGAGAGAAGCCTGATTGGGACGGGGATGTGTGAGCGTGGTGACAGTCGGTTGGGAGAGACGGCTGGGGAGGGGTGTCGCTTGGGAGAGTGTAGTGCTGTGGAACGCATTGGTCGCTCTAGTGAAGCAGCTGTCAGCCGTGCACCCGATGGCCTTGCTGGCTCCCGTGGGCTTCCAGGTGCCTCCGAAGTGTCCGTAGATGAACTGGTGAGCACATTGTCTGATTTTAATCGCGACCTAATTTCTGGATTATAATTACCTCGCACGCGCGGACCACACCTAAAATAAGGGCTGTTTGCTGGAGTTGCTCGCTGCCTTGCAAGAGTGCACTTCGGCTGAACGAGTGCTGATGATGTGATGGGGGAACGTGTGTTCTGCTTGCACGGTGGCGGCCACACCTCTGATGATGTCATGCTTCCTGTGCTGGTGAGAAGGCTGTCCTCCACCCGAAAGCGCTGTGCATACGCGTCAAGTTTGTTGGTCCATGGTAGACGTCTGTTGAACTCGCCTGTTGCACCACTCTTAACGTGTCCGTCGCTTGATGGCACCGCACCAGCAACCGAGGGTTGTTTGTCACCAAGCTTCGGAGATCGTGGTGAGGCCCCCACGCACTGGCCGCCCTCCACCGAGAAGCCGGCTACTGGTGTTGTGGTCAGCGCCCGACCCGTACCGCTGGTCGGAATCGCACCCGATCCCTCGAGCAAGCTCCTGATGAAATCTTCCACTCCCGAAAATAGATCGCTGCTGCGCGCGTTACGCACTGGTGAAATGTCACGGAAATTGTGCACAGAGCCGTCCTCGGCGCTGACACTGACGTCCACCTTGAGGGACACCACTGCCGGCTGAAGGTTTGATATGTCACTCGCAGCGGCTGCGGCTGCGGCTGCCATGCTGTCCCACCCGCTGTCCGGTTCAGCCGTCGCGGCCTCGGGTCGATGGGCAGGGGGAGACGCGACCTCGCCGGCAACCAGGGCAAGGGAGTTGGTCGGCTGCGGCACTGATGGTCGACTAACCAGTGTTTTCCCGGATGAAACTGACTCCGTTATGTTACTGTTGTTTGTGCCCACCAGTGGTGCGCCATTACCGCCACATTCAGGCGCATTATTGCTCATTGACCTGTGTCTGATTACTTTCATGGGGCTTCCCGGGCGAATGCTTGGATAGATATTCGTGTTTTTAGTATGGATGTATGCGTGATTTGATCTTTCGGCTGAGGTGCCATTGGTGGCATTCGAGCGGACATTTTCATCCCTGGTAATCGGCTTTGCGTCAGCATCATGACAAATTGGTACTTCCTGAGTATGGCGGTCATAATATGTTCCAAGTTCTCCGAGCTGGGTCATGTTTTGAGGATATTCTGATCGGTCACATATTTCCGGAGTGGTTGGTCTGACCTGAACCGGCTGAGAATGCGCACGAATAGGTGAGCGGGAGCCTGAAGGAGGTCTCTTTTTAGCAGTTCCACAACTCGTTTTGAGCGGCAGGCGTGTCGGACAACGATAGCCGCGTGGAAGGTGCTTGAATGCATAACTCACACCGCCAGCATCCTTCTTTTCTTTTCGCTCGTCGGCGGTTGATCTAGTCATCAGCGTATCCTTCACAGAAGAGCTCTGGCTTTTCCTGGCCGACACGCATCCCTGTGAGGGCGCAGAAGCCCTTTGACATGCTGAGAGGACGCAACTCTCACTTCTACTTGATGTCTTGGAACGTGGTTTCCTGTTGTGATAAAAAAGAGGAAGCTTTGATGCCTTAAAAGTAGTATTGTTCGATTTCTGCTGGCGAGGTTTGTTCCTGGCAGCTGGTTCTGGGCGTGGTTTGTTATCATTTCCGTCATATAATGCAACGTGTAAGTTGGTCTCAGCAGGAAGCTTGGCGGTTGGGCCCGACGATGCAGCGGTGACTTCATCTGGAAGCCAGTTTTCATTTGATAGCCAGTGTTCGACAGACCCTGATTGTACGGACTTAGGCCGCTGTTCTTCCTCGACCAAGGGTTGAATTCGGGTGAAATTGGAGGCACTTTTTGATCTTGCACGTCTTCTTGTTTTCGTTGCAACTTGCCATTGGCTTGTTGACGGGGACTGAAATATAAATGACGCTGGGGTGTGTTCATCAATATCCGAGGCTGACTCTACAGTTACATATTCCTCGCTGGCTACGTTGCTTGCTAAGTGTTTGTCACTTTGACTCCTTCCGAGGACGGGGAATGCAGAGTCCGACGGTATGCGTCTCATCGAGTTCATGGTGTGCAACGATCTCATGTCCTTCTGGACACTGAGGTGGTCTTCCGCATCAAAGGGGAACATTTCGTTCGAGGATCGTTTTTCGTTATTTATTTCGCATGACTTCTCAAAATTTGGGCCTTCATCATTCGTGGTAACGGAGACAAAACTCTCTGCCAAACTTTCCATCATTACCCCTCTGGCCTGCTCTAAACGATAGTTATCCGGAAAAATATCGTATAGCTCGTCATTCGTGGCGTGCGGAGTAACTGAAACGAAACTTTGTACTAAGCTTTCCATGATCGTCTCTCTAGTCTTTGCCAAGTGTTCAGCAGTTGGATAAAAATCAGAGAGCTTGTCGTTTGTAGCATCATCACTTGAATCGGTGAGGAAGAGAGCGTCATCTGAGTCAGATTTATTGCCGACGGTATCGGAGTCAGACGGGTGCGGTGCTATAGCATTGCAACCGGCTTTCATACTTGCTTTGATACCGGAATTCACATCTTGCATTGATTTGGTAAAAACAGCTTCTGCTGACTTGGATTTGCCATAGGACATTGTTCTAGGTAGTTCGCAGTGGTGCTTGCTACAGTAGGATGAGATGGTAAGTAGTCTCTTGAGAAGCTATGTATCGCTCTCGTTCGGTGCACCAATGATTCCACCTAGCAAGCTGAATTGGAGCTGCGATTCTATGACACCCTAAACAAGTTGCCTTTTAGTCGTGACGAGATGCCTAATTGTATAGGGCGAATAATTTTGCACATTCAAAATACCAAGACTAACAAATGCGAGAGAAAATTAGATGTAAATTGCATGAAACTAGAAAACCAATTTCCTTTGACTTACTGTAATGACAATGGTTGGATTACTAGGAATAATATGGTTATTGCCACACCCAGGTGATAACTTCAATGAATATATAATTGCTCCTTTAGTAGGTTAATTCTTTTACCGGTCCGTGCCTGTGTGTATTTTGGTCCCCCACGCAAGAAAAAAAGGGATAAATATTGGGTTATTAACTAATTATTCTCCTTCATGCGATTGATCCAATTACTACAACCAACGCAACTTAATTTCAAAACTAAAGTTCTTGTCATTCCAAGTGTACGTTCACGCATTCACATGCTACGTGTGCAGCGCTTGCCAAAGACATTTTGACAGCGGAAGGATTTTGAAAGCAGAGTATGTCGTTGAATGACCATCATGTGGATGTGCCATCTGCATAGCTGCATTGTAGTTGCTGCCGATCAAATTGTCATGTACATAGACCCCACAGACAGAAGATGGTACGCAAAACTGGCCATTCGGTCAGCACATCCTGTCGTCCGTACGATCCTCCGGTATCTCCGCAAAAGCAAAACAAATTCTTCCTTCGCAAACGTCATACAACATAAGGCACCATTCAAAACCGATTCGTAACATCAATTGGCCACGAGTGGAAACAACGATTAGATAAATACAGTTGGCTGTTGCAACTGTCGCAGAAAATCAAGCCTGTACTCATATCTTATTCGTGCCACGGCTATGAAGAAAAGTAGCTTGTTCATATATTGCAATCGTTTGCAACAATAGAACGTGTTTTTTTTTTTTCGTTCTTAACCCTTTGACTGCCACAGCCGGTTTGTAGAATTTCGTCTGTACTGCCGCAAGTGTGTAACTCGGCGGGTCCCCGGCGGGCTGCCCATTGCCATATCTCGAATGAGTGATCACCTGTCACACCTCCCCTCCGGTCTGACACCTGATCCCATCGCGCCGGTTTTGCGGTAGGAGGGTGCCACGTTTCGTGGCGTGGTGGCGGTCGGTAATACCGGGCTGCCTGCAGGTATGGTACAGCACGACGCTTAGCGATCGAGCCCAGAACGGAGCTGCAAATTTCCAGAACTGTTGCAGATTGAAGCGAAATGCTGATATTGTAAACCTGATTCCCATGCTACTGATTTCCTAGATACCATAGCTGAGTGATGGGACATACACATTCGACTCATCTAGCTTTCTACAGTTCCTGAACAGAGTTATCGGAAAACGTGCTGAATGTACGGCGGCATTGTAATATGTTGAAATAGTAATAACCCGTAAGCCGTATCACTGCGACTACTCAAACGGATATTGTGAGCCTTGAAAAAGGCTGGGTTGGGGTCTTGAATCTTCTCACGACGCCAGTCGAAACATTTTCAAGGCTCACCACAATATATGTCGGAACAGGTGTGGCGGCCATTACCGTTCCAACGTATCTGAATATACTCTTAGTTATGACATATAACTCACGTCAACGTTCGAAATATTTTGAGCATTTTGAGGCCTCAAGCATGTCCAGGCCTATATATCGACCCAACACACCAATTGGACAATGCTCTTTGTAGTTCTGTATCGTACCGCTGTACCTATGTGGTACAGCTACCGCTGTACCTATGTGGTACAGCTACCGCTGTACCTATGTGGTACAGCGGTATTCGCGCATTATACATTTGTGAGTACAAGAAGATTACGCAATGCGGACGACAGTTAGGGGCAGATATCGGCTCGTCTGTCAATGCCTTTAGAACATTCGTTTTTCTCACCCACGGACCGGTAACCATTACGATATTGTCTATTCCCCGTAATGCCACAATATATGTTGGAATGTAATGGTACATATGCCCAGTGGCGCAGCCAGGATCCTCTAAAGTGGGGCTGACTTAAAAAATGACATGACATTGAAAACGCTTTTATCGCGCTTGAAGCGTCGAAAATTTTTGGTTTTGCGCGGTGAGAATCTCCAAATTTCTTGTTTGATCTCATGTCTTTTGGTTGCTAAGGGATGACGACCCCTTGGCTGGGGACGAGTGGTCTAGGGGTAAGATGCTCGTCTCACAATCGAAAGGTTGTGGGTTCGAATCTCACCTGTCGCTACTCTTCTCCCGCGACCAATCGGCGTGAGAGATTGGCGACGCTACATGACTCAACGGTCGACGTGTCGTAATACCAATAACCAACCAACGGCCCTTGGCTGCGCTTTCATATATGCAAATGTCACATCCTTCGTAGTATTCGCTATTTATGTTTTGACCTGTGAACGGTTAGAAAAGTGCGAGCACCTGGGTATGCACTAAGCCTGCCGTGTAGTCAGGTCACTAAACCATTGGAAGATAAATACTGAACCCAACCATACTCCGGACTGCACAATTTTAGTTCAGCAAATCCTGCAAATAATTTATTTAAAACAAGTATATATGAGTAGAACAACGGTCATCCATTTGAATCCTCTTTGCATCCAACCAATTTCCACCCGCCCACGCCCGAGGTCCAGCACTACTATTTATTGAGAATGTAAGCACGCAGAGGGAATCCAGCGAGCTACCTGTTGTAACTAGGGGCGTCGCCACCCGGGGGTGGGGGGCAGCGGGGAAGTCGCCACTTCCATGCCGTAATATTACGTTCGGTGCCTCAAAAGTTCGCGTCTGGGCTCACGAAAATCACACTGGGGTCGCCAAAACAAAGTCGAGCCGGGGTACTTGAAAATCACGATTTGAGCCTCAAAAGAGCTGGAGCCCCTGAAAATCACGCTGAACCCGGGGGTATCAAAAGTCATGCCCGGGACCTGAAAATCAGGTTAGGGACACGACAGGTCGTACCGAGCCCCAAGAGTCTCATCGGGACCATAGCAAATGGAGACTGGGAAACGAAAAACAATCCGACATGGATAATCACCCTGGGGCTCCAACTATAACGCCAAAAGTCCCCAAAACGTGTTGGACCTCCAGGAAGTGTAGAGGCCGCTAAAACTCGCGTATGGGATCCAAGCAAATGACGTCGGAGCCCAAAAGCTCACACTTGAATTTAAAAAAGTCGCGTCGCAGCCCTTGAAGATCACACTGGAGCCACAAATTGTCGCTCCGGGCCACAAAGTTCCAGCTGCCCCTCCCCCCTTGAAGGGCAAGCTCCAAGGAATCATGCCGGGGCCACCAAAATTTGCGTCGGTTCACCAGAATTCGCGTAGGGGTCTCCAAATAAAACCAGCGGTCCCCAGAAAACTCGCTCTGAGGCCCGAAAATGTGCAACAGGAAGCGCCAAAATCGCATTGGGGACAGAGCTCAGTACAACGCGCCCCGCAATCTCCAACCGGTCCCCCAAATATCGCGCTCGGGACCCACAATTCCCGTCGGTGATCCCAAAATTTGGTCTGGGCATAAAGAATTCACGTCGGGGCTCCCCAAAATTGGCGTCCAGGGTCCCATATAAGCACAGTGTGACCACAAAAATCGCAAAGGTACCAGCCAAAAAAATCAAGCTGGTGCCTTCCAAAATAAGGAGGGATTCCGAAAAAATAAATGTCAGAGTCAGAAAAATGGTTCTGAAGCACCGAACATAGCGCCAGATACCTTCACAAATCGCGTACGGCCCAGAAAATAAATCGTACCGGAGCTCGAAAAATCGAGGCGGGATACCCAAACATGGCAGCAGGGGCGCGAAAATCAGGCCGGGATCCTGACTTTTAAAAAATCCAGCAAAGATCCACAAAAATCACATCGAGCCCAGACAACTGGAGTTGGGTCCCCGGCATCACGTGCCTTGGCGCGAAAAGTCGCACCGGGACCCGTAAAAATCGCATCGAAGCCAAAAAATCGTACTGGGGCCCCATAAATGTGCGCCAGAGGCGCCAGCACAGCGGGATCCCGACGGGAGCCGAAAATGCACCTGGCCCTCCAAAACACACAGTCTCGCAAAAAGCGACGGAGCCTTAAAACATGCGCTGCAGCCATATATGCACATCGAGAGCTCTAAAAATATACACCGGAAGCTCTCAAAGCACACAGGGACATGCGACCGCATAAGGGCCTGAAAATGAGGCTGGGGCCGCAAAAAACAACATGGTACCAAAAAGAACAAATAGACCAGGGGCACAAAATTTACAAATCTGGATCTTCGAAAACGTCCAGGTACCTGAAACAAATTATCGGTGCACAAAAAGCAACATACCCTAAAACGAGCAGGGGTTTAGAAAATGTGTTGGACACCTATTATGCATGAATTGCAGCCCTAAGACACATCCGTAGACGAAGAAAGACTCAACAGGTCCAAAAGAACACCGAGACAGGGCCTCGGTTCGGTAGTCAATCTGGGAGAATATTTGACCAAAGATATGAGGTGCATCAAGGCTCAACGGGTATCCACATTTCTTAATCACAAGGAAATGTTGGAAGTAGAGAACTAACGTTCGAATTTGATTAATATCATTTTCGCAGCAAACGCTCATACGAAGCATTCCATCGCGTCAAATATGGCGCAAGTCTAGCATTTGGCAGCAATTATCCAAACGTAGGAGGCCTAGAAAAACCGTAGCATCGCACGAAGTGTGGCGATTGCCCCGAATGCGCAAGATGGGTGTGCACGTGCACGAACCACCGTCCGTGCACGCGTCTTGGTGACCGGGCGCTTTGAACTGGAATGCCTGAAATTGGGAAATTTACATTTTAAGGTAATTTGCATAGGTGTAAGTTCAGCGGTGTGAGGTGACTTATCAAGGCATACCAAAAGAAAACCTTCGAACAGAGTGGAATGTTGGGGATGCAATCCGATGACTCAGAAACGATGGTGATAGATGAGGCCCCTCCACAGAACAATTCAGTTGGTCACTAATTATTTTGTTTAAAAACGTCCCCTTTGGAAAACAATAGTGGTCGAAATCCGAGGACTTTTCTAATGGAGGTAAGTGGGCCCCCTTCAAATACGTTTGCCCCCACCCCAGATGCAAATTCTAGGTACGCCACTGATCCCCCCAATAATTTTCAGAAACATGGGCATGGGGTTCATTGCCCATGGGGCAAGCCAACATTGAAGGGGCAAATTCGCCCTCACAAGCATACAAAACAACACCCATGCCCCCATATAAAATGGGAGGAATGACTTTTCAAATGCATTTTCCTCCTACAAACTTGTTTTCAGTGATTACAGCCTGCATGATTAGAGCTAGCTTCAGTACCTTCCCAACGACGTTATTTACAAAACTGTACACCGCAGCGAAAACCATGGGGGCGTGGAATTTGAAGGTTTTGCATGATTTATGCATTGTCATTGTTGCATTGTCATTTATGCACTGTTGTTCAATGCTTGCTCTAGCCGTGAATGTGTTCGCTGAGGATATATTGTGCCAGGTGCCTTGCAGCCGGCACCAAATGTTATAATAATCAAAAACTATCTGAAAAGGCGATCAGAAAACCAATTCAGTCAGCCCAGTCGCTCGAACACGGGGAGGTTTACTCTGTGACGGATGGCAAGTGCGCTGTGATGTCATGGAGGGACAAGAAAACGGTGACCCTCATCCCTACCGAACATGACGCCAGCACCGCTGCTAAGACATCCCGTCGAGGCAAGGTCCGTGTGAAGCTTGTGTGCGTGGCAGCATACAACCGAGGTATGAACGGTGTTGACCAGCTGGACCAGAATCTAGTATATTACGCGCACATGCGCAAGTCAATGAGGTGGACAAAAAGACACTTCAGTGGATAATGCAGTCAGCACCTTTCAATGTGCACGTCATCCACAAGGTAGACAACGTCGACCATTTCCAACAGCTTGCTAGTCACAGGAAGTGACCGAAGCGGCGATCGAGATGTGGCTGGACGATTACTATCTGTCTAGCACCATTCATCTGATATTGCATAACATACTCAACAATTCCAAACTCCTCCAATCATGCCCCATTGCGTTACCACAGCCAATCTCGTCAGTACCATCACATACCCGAAGGTCGGTGCTGAACCCACTGCTAGGTACACCCACTGCTAGTATAATACTCAATTTATCAGCATGATCTAAAACATAAAGGTTCAAGTTCCAACAATAGCATAGGGACCACCCTAAAGGAACCTACACCATGCACACCTTCTAGCAGAAGTCCTATTTGATGTTCATAAAGGGAATATACCATAACCCTGGCCAAACGACACTCCTCACCCCAACCAACACCACACCCATAATTCCCAAGAATACATCCACCAACATCCCCCACACTCATCAATGTCTATCTGCATTACCTATTCAGCCCCATTCACTCCACCTCACAGAACTATGGAAAGACCAGATATCCGACGAGATTGTGCAATATGTGCAAAGAGCGCGTGAAAACAACATGTGCAGTATCGGGGTGCGTGTCAGCACTTTGCGAGTCGTGCTTTCCTAAGTTTAGGAAGCATACCAGCGACAGTGAGCGGCGACAACACATTGTGTAGTTACCCATACGCACCCGTGTTTCATTTCATTTCAAAGACTGCCATCACTTCAGCGAATCGTATGCCGTTAATGATTACTTTCCGTGAGTAAGCAGATGCGAGGCAAATATATTTGTGTTTGACGCTCCGTTATGCGTTTCTCAGAAAGGAATTACGGTGTTCTGTTCAGAATATATGCCTAACCTTGCCATGCCTTGAAACATAGGTATGCGGCAGCATGATCAGTGACAGATTCCGCGAATTGGACTGACAACACACATATATGTACATTATAATAGACAAATCGCATTCCACACTCAATATACATTTAGTTCACTTTCTAGCCCACAAATTGTGCACTATCGCCGAGCCGCCCACTGCCAAGTTGACGAGGTGATGTCAATTCCAAGCCACCAGCGTGTATATACATATATATATATATATATATATATATATATATATATATATATATATATATATATATATATATATATATATATATATATATATATATATATATAATATATATATATATATATATATATATATATACATATATATATATATATATATATATATATATATATATATATATATATATATATAAATTTAGAGTGATGCTGAAATGCATCATTGCATTATTCTGAGGTAGAGATGCTTTGGCCTTTTCTTACTGAGATCAACCATCGCATACGCAACAACATGTAAGTAAGTCGGAACACAGGTACACAACGTTAATAACATGGATGCATATGCCGGATTATTTATATCATGCTTTATGTCAAATGACAGGTCTTGATGAGCTGGATGCACCTTTCACAAGCATGAATGGAAGAGAGCCGTCATTTTCAATGAGAATCATGCCGAAACACGATCCTAATTACCCCTGCCGAATGGTGTGATGAAATTCTGACCCCACCAGTCAGGCCCGCCATGAATGGTGCCGCCAACCCATCGATCACTGGTCCTTGACAAGGCGAATCGCCCAGTCCCGCCCACGGCACGAGTGGAAGGAATTACACCGAGTTACTCGTTTTGCGGCAGTCAGGGGTTGGCCAAAAAGTTACTCGATTTACACACTTCGGCAGGCAAAGGGTTAACATTAGAATAGCTATAGCAACGCCAACAACAGTTGTGCCTGTAACCATGAATCACCCACCTTTACCTTACCTGATGAACCTGCCTTTACCTGATGAAAATGTCAGGTACGAATTGCATGTACGATTTATGGCGTCAAAGAGTGTCGAGCCGCAAAAAGTTTTATTGAGGTACTTTGACTAACTTTCTTAAATGGACTAACTTTCTTAAATCTTCTTTCTTAAATTCTTAAATCCTTGAAATTAAATGGACTAACTAACTTTGGCCCATTTCGTAGAGCGTTAGTCCACGTCATCTCCCTACCTTGATATAGCCATATTGCCTATTCCGTGTTGTTCGCGTATCAGCGTTAGTCAGCGTCATCTGCCTACCATAAGATTTCCATTTTGTCCATTCCATGTTGTTCCGTTAGTCGGCGTCATCTCCCTACTTTGATAGAGCCATATTGTCTATTCCGTGTTGTTCGCGTATCAGCGTTTTTTTTTTCCACAAGACAAATCCAGGTGCTTGTCTTCATGCAGCTCACTGATAGCCTTGTGACCCATGCAGCTCACTGGTAGCCTTGTGACCCATGCAGCTCACTGGTAGCCTTGTGACCCATGCAGCTTACTGGTAGCCTTGTGACCCATGCAGCTCACTGGTAGCCTTGTGACCCATGCAGCTTACTGGTAGCCTTGTGACCCATGCAGCTCACTGGTAGCCTTGTGACCCATGCAGCTCACCGATAGCCTTGTGACCCATGCAGCTCACTGGTAGCCTTGTGACCCATGCAGCTTACTGGTAGCCTTGTGACCCATGCAGCTCACTGGTAGCCTTGTGACCCATGCAGCTCACTGGTAGCCTTGTGACCCACGCAGCTTACTGGTAGCCTTGTGACCCATGCAGCTTACTGGTAGCCTTGTGACCCATGCAGCTCACTGGTAACCTTGTGACCCATACAGTTCACTGGTAGCCTTGTGACCCATGCAGCTTACTGGTAGCCTTGTGACCCATGCAGCTCACTCGTAGCCTTGTGACCCATGCAGCTCACTGGTAACCTTGTGACCCATGCAGCTCACTGGTAGCCTTGTGACCCATGCAACTCACTGGTAGCCTTGTGACCCAATGCCTATTTAAAGGAAAATCGCTGAGGGGGTTAACTTAAAACGTATCAGCACCACCTGGACACGCTTCGTCGAATAGGGGAGAGGCGGGGCAATAAGTGCATTCTACAATTATCAGATACAAGCGTGGGATAAAATGGACTACTGCGGGACCAGATCATTTGCTAGTGGGAATTGCTTCCACTGTTACCATGTTAAAATGGGCCGTGTCGTGCCCAGGTCAGTTCCCCTCCGTTGACACACGGCGGTTCCCAGTTCCTAATGAAAAAGAGAGTCGCTGTGATGAGAAGGAGAAATAATCAGAAAACGCTTTGTGAAGAGAATGATTCCGCTATAACGACCAATTCTCCTACTCGCAAAGGCAACTTGACATGCAAACTACTATTCAGACTAGCGTCACATCCACCATAATTTCAAAAAAAATTGGGATATTGTCGCTGTACGCTCCATAAATGACGCTGCATAAACTGCTCCCTGGGAAAGGATTCTACTGGGCTTTCATCGGCACAAGAGTAAACAATGCATTATTTCACGTCAGATGCAATTACCCGATATGCATAAATTCGTCCAAATAATGACACGAGAGGAAATGCAGAATTGAAATACCCGCTTTAAAAATTCGACTGATAAAAATTAATGCAAAGGACATTAATTCCCAATATTTTTTGCGCGCCGTCAAGTGGACAGTAGCGGCATTTATCCACCTAGGAAATAGAAGTTCACAAGATAACTTCACTACCTGTAAAACAGAGCCGCACGGTTCAATGGCGTTTCAAACATGTCATGCATTTTATAACATCGATGGGGGTGCAATGCATGTATTGGCTAAGCGGTTCCAAACTCTGCGTACAATTCCATAGGGTCCTATCGTAGATATGAAGATATTTGGAAATCAACACTGAAGTGGCAACAGGAGCATATCAAAACGAAACCCTGGATTATAATTGATATTCGCTTCACTTTTCTCACTTCAAATTGGTATGGGGCAACAAGATAAAATTGCGTGTGACGGAACGAGCAAAACAAGAACCCTAAGCACGCTAGCTGCCGGGACTTCGTCCGGCGCTGGAATCTCTGACCACCTCCCAGCGATGCTGTGCATAGCGCAGCGTTGCAGATGTGTTTTCAGTGTCAGTTTCAGAAGCTGTTGTAGGTGTCGCTACCTGTCTTTTATAGATGTCGCTGCGGTTGGTTGGTTGATTGGTGCGTGATGAGCGCGGGTCGGTGGGGCCCCCGTGCCGGTCGACAGTCGCTCTGGCGCGCGCCAGTGGCAGAGTCGTGCGGTGAGCCACCGTCGCCGCTATCGATTCAAGCGCTCTCACATGCTTGCCACCCCTGTGAATCGGTGTTACCCAGGCGAAGCTGGCGTGGCCCGGGTGAAGCTGGTGTCGCACAGGTGAAGCTGGTGTCGCTCAGGTAAAGTTAGTCCAATGCAAGTGAAGCTGATACCGTTCAGATGAAGCTGGTGCCACTCAAGTGCAGCTGACGTGATCCAGGTGAACATACGCCATCCAGGTGACGCTGGTGGACTTTCATAGGAACGGTACCGTTCAGCTGGTAGATTCACGTGAGACCAGTGTACCTCAGGGGCGGATAGCGTACCTGGGGGAGGACAACTGACCGCCAGTTCGGTGGCAGCGCGAATAGCCTCCTTTCCGCCGGATGTGAGAGTAGCGACTTCCACCGCTGGGATCTGGTCGCATTGAGAAACACTCCACTGCACCATGATGTTGCTCATGGTGCCTGGCGAGAAGCGTGCGTTCAACCTGAACCGAATTGGCCGCGACATGGTGACCTACGGTACCCAGCCCGCCAACGGGAACGCGTCGGCGGTGCGCAACAGCTACCACTGTGTCGCGCCGCCGGCCGGCACACACCGGTCCGGCCGGGCGTCGCCGAACAACAACACGTGTCGCTTGCCCGTGACCGCCCTGGGCCAGCTGGACAACCGGCCGGCCTGCCGAACGCCTCGCCACGTCTCGCTGACCGCCACCGGCCACCTGTCCATGGCAGACGATTCGAGCAGCGGAGATACGACCGACGGTTCGCTGGCGCCGCTGCAGCCGGATGCTGGGTCAGACGAGGTCATGACCCCCAGCACGGAGACGGGTCACGTGTCGCCCTGTTGCCAGCAAAAGCGCACGACTCGCCTGGCCCCTGCATCCACGCGCTCCGGCAAACTGAAAAGGTCAGTTACTAAGGAACCAGCAAGCCTCTTTCAATACATATCGGAGTACCAAGGTGGGTTAAAGCAGTGTTTCTTAGCATGGAGTGTTGAAATTGATTTTAGGGGTGATGCAATCACCTTGTCATAGGCAGTACGATACGCTAGGTCCGTCAGCTAAACGTGTCGTACTGCACCGTTAGGCGGCCAGTAAAGCATGACACAGATCGGATATCCATATGGATGTCCGCTTGGTACGGATAACGGAGCGGACCGAATAGCATTTGATGATGATAATCGGATGGATGTCCGCTTGGTATGGATAACGGAGATAATCGGATGTAGTTTGGTAATAATAACCGTATGCGAATTGGAAAACAGGTTGACTCCAACTTTTGACGTACAAATTAAGTTTCAACAAAATAAGCACATTTTCTTCTGTTTTTCGACCACAACCTTGCATAATCAAATACTCAAGTTGAGTTATAAATAAAATTGTCAGAGAAGTAGGTGAAGCCCATAATCAACAATTGTCTTACTTTCAGGAGTGCTCGATATCAAACACATGCATACGTAGCTTTAATTTGATTCGTTCTACTGTTGTCTCAACTTCCAGTCACCATCCACCTTGTACGCAATCCAGTTGACTGGAATATATTAAGGAATATATAAGGAATATGAAGATTTATATATATATATATATATATATATATATATATATATATATATATATATATATATATATATACATATATATATATATATATATATATATATATATATATATATATATATATATATATATATATATATATATATATACATATATATATATATATATATATATATATATATATATATATATATATATATATATATATATATATATATATATATATCGTTGGCGGTCAGACGCAATGTTACTGCGCGACATCGGGGGGATCTCCAGTAAGGAAAGAAAACAGGTAGGTTGCTGATGCCATTAAGAACTCTGAAACATACGCCCACGACAAGCCGGCCCGGATGCTCACTGGTGCGTGCGTGAATAATATAGTTACAATTTATGAGACTCTGTCTCCATAAAATACGATGCGAAGTGCATTTATGAAAGTTAGCTTGCCTTCAGACGTCAGTTTTATTGTCACTTACAGTGACATATTGCGCATATTGTTACTTTCCGTATTTCCTTCCGGAACTATTTTCCGCCATAGACGGCCGGCCGCCGGCCGCCCCCGGCCTGTCCCCGACTGCCCGCCATTCATAACATGGCGGGGCGCGGGATTCCTATTCCCTGAATGTTAATGGGCCCCAACGCCAAACTTACAGGCATATTTTCATATTTGAAACGATAGGCAATGTGCCTGGCATGAGTTATGCCACCATTAGAGTTGAGGCCGACAGATTTTGATGGAATTGTTTAAGAACATTACGCTTATGGGCGTTGAAGGGAACGAATGCATCTACAACCGTGAATTTCTCCTGCACAATTTTGGCGCGGCAGAGCCGATGTTGCTTAGTATTGTTGAAGGGTGGAACTTTACTTTTTGTCGTGCCACCGCTCGGCGGCCCTACGGATCCTATACGCAGCAAACGTCGGCGCTTGACGTGCATCGAGCCATGCCAGAACGTCAATAATGTCGCAAAGCTTTATGTCAAAAGGTAAAAAGTGACAGGGTTAGATATCTAAAAAAGTAGTTGAGTATGGCATCAGAAGGCAGCTGATTTTATGCCGGTTTAATTGAGACCATCGGCAATTAATTTGCTAATGTAGAACATCTGATATACAATTGAAAGGAACACAATGCGATAATTCGAGACACAAATCCTGGAATTGAGTGCAAAAATGACGGGGTTAGAAAGCTATAAAAGTAGTCGAATATGGCATCAGAAGGCAGCGGGTTTTATGCCGGTTTATTTACAACCATTGGAAATTAATTTGGCAATGTAAAACATCTGATATACAATATAAAGTGATACAATGTGATACTTTGGGACACAAATTCTGGAATTGAGTGCAAAAGTGACAGGGTTAAACCTTCATGGGAGATATTCAAGATGATATACAATTGTAGCACGTTCGATTTTCGTTTAGTTAAGAACATTGGACATTGTCAGGACGTCACACAGAAGATGTATGACACGTTTTTATCACAAGATGTTGAGTGGCCAATTGCTCCCATTTCACTTTAAGGGCAAAGTGACAGGGTGAAATGATTTGATAATAAAACGAACTACACATCATAAGAAAGCTTGTTTCAAAGTTGTTCAAACTGGACCATTGGAAATTACTTGCACCTCGTCTAGAAACCAGAATATAGCATTAATCAAAGCAAGCCCATCTGATTGTGTTCCTTCACAAACCAACCACCAGAGCGGCGCCACCGGTATTATGTCCGCTTATGGCGCCTAACGTATATATATAATGCAACAAACATAGCATCATAAATTAGCATAGGGAAGAGGAGTGTAGCGTAGCAACTGCAATTACGGAAACTGCAGTCCCTGTAGCCAGATGGAGGGGTGCTCGGATGCCCAGACCTCGATACGTGAGGGTGTTGGGGCTGGAAGAGGTTAACCAAATCCTGGTTTGGAGGACTGCATCCATCCGTAATGCATTCCGCACTTATCATCAAAGAGCGGATGTCTTTTTATGAAATGGACTTACGGGTGTATATATTACTTTCGAGGCTTATCCGCATTGAGGTGGTGACACCTGCACAACTTACCACCAATTAATGGTGATGAGCATATTCCTCTAAAGCGGCACATGTCACGGCATTCATCATGATTGCTATTGTCCTGATTTCGTCCACTGTCAAATTCGTATTTATTTTCCGCTTTGAGCTGTTGTTATAATCTTTTACTGTTTTTTTCCCAATGTAGTCCAATTGGACTTATCACTAATTGCTGGCAACGTCTGATTTGTCTTCGACTGCGTAGAATTTGACTACATTACGCTATGAAATAGCGTGCGAGAAAAATACGCTTCCATATGTCAAGGCCGGCGGATTTGCTTCAAGGAGTAAAAAAGAAGAAAATACCAGGATGTATGAAACATGACGTATGTTTGTTATGTTGCTATGCATACAATGCAGTTGTCTTCAACCCAAGAAGCTTTACATTTCGTAGGAAAAACAACAATTTATTGCTGTCTTTTATTCTGTTATCATTATGTATGGCATCCCTAGTGCTACATAAGCAGATATAACTCTCGAATAGATTATACTATCAATGTCTTCATTTATAGTCTGATATTACTTGATACATTTACCAGATATCACGTTTGCAATTGAAATATAATTAGTAGTGGGTATATAATGACCTATACTACTAGACGTTGAGACACGTTTAAAGAAAGTCTTATGATGGAGATATCGGCACTACGTTCTCTCACCTACCTATTTTATGGATTGCATATGCAATGGTAGTACATAGATGTATTTGGACTCCATTAATGAGACTGTGTGTGGTAGTGTTTCATAAGTTTAGCTTTGGGAGCCAGGGAAAGCAGTAGTATTGTTTTCCTCAACAAAACCATTATAATGCATACAGCCTATTGCTGACTGAAAATTATATCATCGGATCGTAGTTGGCAATAATTTATTGCTCACCGCACCTCATTTACCGCTCACCGGTCGGGTCTGTGTTGCCTCAAATATGCTTAATGGGCATGCAGGCATCTACCTAAGTGAGAATGAAGCTGACACCACCACCACCACCGGAGCCTTCACAAGCATTGCCTTGGTAGTAATATCACCAGCACGCTGGACGTCATTAGTGGCGCTGGACGAGCGAACGCAAGAGACAAGCTATGGTTCTCCCGTGGTCCAGGCACTGAATCTGGCGCGATATCGTGACAGAAAGCTGACTGGCCGATGTCAATTGCTCTCACTTGGCAGCCTGTAGAGACATGCACTTCATCGCGTTAAACTTTGCACCGAAGCAAACGAATTTCATAAATACCTTTTTCATAAATAACACCTTTTTCGACAATTCGGCAAAGCGCATTCAAGTTTGGGATGCGTTCTCGATGTTCGACAGAACATCCCGACTGCGGACATAGTGCCTACAATTTCGGCATTTCTGCATTGGAAAAAATATTTCATCCGAAATTGGCTGCAGTCTTGCTGACATCGGGCTCATCTGCAGATTATGTTGTATGTATCTCAACCAATATACGCCATGCACGAATGCCCAATTAGCATTGGTGCACGTGACGCTGCATCTCGGGGTCATTTTTATATCACGGTTTTCCCGCTTGGTTTATGCTGCATGCAATCGTTCAGCGCGGTACTCTTACCCGGACTGACACCAGCAACAAAGTCGCCCGGCCTCGGGGCACGTAGCTCCGCCACAACACTTCTTATTGAAGTGAAAAATGTCCGTATTTTAGGGAAAACATCTTGGGAAAACCTGGTAACAATAAATCAACAAGATCAGATCCAGCTGTGAGTAATTGAGCAGGTCTAACTGATGAGGTCTTGAAAAGCTATAGCAACAAAAATGTTTACATGTTCAAAAGCGGGACGGTCGAATCTGGCCGGGCCCAATCGCTCACATAAACTTGTATTACATCGACAAAAAGACTACAATGGCCGTTATATGTAGCATGTGCATGCAAAACTCAACACACGAAAAAACGTTAAAGGCGAAGGCGTTGGTCCAATAATGCTTGCATTATAAATGCAAGTACTATATGGTACCCATCTTAGACTGATTCAACCTCTTCCACTCCTCATCATTATATCATATGTGCACGGGGAGGAAACTCATTTCGACACTTTCTTCACTCCGATTAATAATCCTTTTGAACTGATGTGGCGAAACGCCTCTTTAAATGCTGACATTAAATAAAATGCCATGCAGGAGATTAATTAACTTACCGTACCAGAACATGAGCGAATGTACGGAAAACAAGCTCATTAAGACTGACTAAGCCTGGCACATTTTCGATGATTTCACGTCACATTTTGACGCAGTCACAAAATCCCAGCCCTCCCATTGACGAATCTCGGCTAGTTTCCTAGACAACCAATTCTAGATGTCTAGATGTCTAGATGAACTTACCACAACCAGGATCTAGGTGGGTCCTCGCTTAGTTTTTGATACACTCAACTTATGAAATGTATATTATTTATATCCCCTACTTACGCAAAAACGCGACACATATTGCACCTTGGGATGCAAGGTGCACCTTGCCTTGCAATTATCTTTCCATAACTTTATCTTATCCTTCATAGCTTCAACATCGCCTGGGGATGCCTGTAGGCTGAGAATCCATTATCTATTCTTTTTATTCCGGAATTGATGCACTCCAGTCCTCAACAATCCACGGGCGATGCAGCCCATAATGCTTTCCTAATATACTCCCAAATTGATGTGCCTATGAAGGGCGACTTTAATTAATCCTTCATTGTTTCCAGTTTACCGTGGTTATTTTAGCCCTTGCTTTCGAATTTGACTGTTAATTGTACGCCAGGGATGATAAAATATCGTTCTCGGATTATTTTCCTACTTCCGTTAACGAGGATATTAGATTCATCTGGTCTAACCTACAAGTAATGCACATCAATGCACCATGTAAATGGCTCTTTGGGTTATAAGACCGAACGTAAAACTCGAGCGATATGTTTAAATGTACACGTTTAAACACGGCCCCCAACAAACCGTATTGGCAGCGCAGCGTCACAGCGGCATGAAGTTTTTCCTTCATAAAAATATCGTAATGGAGAGATGTCAATTTCTGGGAAGCCAAGCACCAAAATTAACCGTTTTTTGGATAAAAATCCCTCCTTATTTGAAAGACACACCCATTTGCTATACAGAAATTGAACCTATTTGGGATTTTTTGCTTATAATTATTGTGCATTTATTCTCAAAGATAATCTTGCACAGTCCCACAGCACATATCAAGGAAAATGGTATTGGGCGAGCAAAGTATGGAGGGAGTAACGGGATTCTACTCGATGACGGAACTAGGATTGCGCTTAGGAATGTGGAGATATAAACTTTTGGAGGTGCCAACATGCTGCCAGGTCCAGGCACGTAGGACGACGAATCCAGGGGGACGATCGTCTCCTTCCCTGGCTTTACCCAGTGTACGTAAATCCATAGGCGTCAATGGCGGGAACAGGGTGGGGGGCAAGTGCCCCCGTGCTCGAGTGTGCTTCACTGTGCTCGAGTGCACCCACTATTTTTTATTCCAGAGGCGACCCCTCTGAGAGGAAATGCGACACTTTAGTGTGCTCGAGTAAACTCCCCAGCACGGATCTTCCAGCCTAAGGTATCCCTCCGAAGAAATGGCGCACCTCCAGTGTTTCCGTGACAAAGTGTTTCCATGACAATTCCTGGATCCGCCCCTAATAGGCGTAATACTAAACGCAATTGGAGAACATGGTTTCCCTGGGGCCTAGACTCCTTAGGAAAGGGACATATTTCCCCAGTATTCCGAGTTGGCTGAAGTCATGTAGGGGACGTAGGGCGTCATGAGCGAACATAATACCGGTGTCGCCGCTCTGGTGGTGGGCTTGTGAAGGAACACCACCAGAGTGGGCTTGCTATGATTAATGCTATATTCTAGTTTCTAGAGGAGGTGCAAGTAATTTCCAATGGTCAAATTTGAACAACATTGGAACAAGCTCTCTTATGATGTGTAGTTCGTTATATTATCAATCATTTCACCCGGTCACTTTGCCCTTAAAGTGAAATGGGAGGAATTGACCACTCAACATCTTGTAGTAAAAACGTATCATACATCTTCTGTGTGATGTGCTGACAATTTCCAATGTTCTTAACTAAACGAAAATCGAACGTGCTACATTTTAATATCATCTTGAATAACTCCCATGATGGTTGAACCCTGTCACTTTTGCACTCAATTCCAGAATTTTGTATCCCATGTTACCACATTGTATTCGTTTAACACGCGCACTGGAGGGGGGGGGGGCGAAATCCGCCCACCCCTACGGTTTTTCGTACATTACTCCAGATTTTACCGGTCGATATACGCCGTTTTTGTGTACCTGCTTAGAAATGTCCGGCGCGTCGCTTAAAGCAAGAAAACCGGAAATCGGACGAAAGTTTTTCGAGTTAGAGGCCGTTAAAGTCAAAAGATTTCGTAGCGCCAGACTACAAAAATCGGCGCTAATAAGCGCCCGTATATTGACAAAAGGGAAGTGTTCTTGGCAACACTAGCGACTTGTTTGATGTATATTGTTATGCTATGTAGTTTCAAGTTCATGTTAGGTCACCGAGGTGAAGTCAGGTCAAGTTCATGACAGGTTAATGGAACCAAACTTGGTCAACTGGAATGTTATCATAAATGCACTACTGTTGTCATAAAAGCACTACAAAGCCAATTGCGCCGAACCGCCCGACGGAGCAGTCGGGCGGGCGACCCGATTCCGGTAACTGGAACAGGTAACTGAACTGATAAAGTGCTGCTATATAGACGACCTGAGGTCAAATTCCGGGTCTAGCATCTGTATTGCATCATAAGTAATGTCCAAAACATCATTTATTCCCATTTTGGAGCATTTAAACACAATCACAGCGATCCATAACAATGACAAGCCAGGCCACTCAAAATATTTTTTTTAACATATGTGACCTCATTTGACCTTTAAGATATTGACCTAATATCATAAAATTTGCACTCAACAGAGTTCGCTACCGTACCCATCCACCCTAAGAATTTCGTTACTCCAGCTTTAATAAGAGCCGAGATCTTAGGGGGGCGGAATCCGCCCCCTCCAGTGCGCTTAATTTTCAGAGGCCCTCCAGGGCGCGTGTTAAATTGTATATCAGATGTTCTACATTACCGAATTAATTTCCAATAGTCTCATTTCCATCAATTAATTTCCAATGGTCTCAAATAAAACAGCATAAAATCAGCTGCCTTCTGATGCCATACTCGACTACTTTTATAGATATCTAACCCTGTCATTTGTGTACTCAATTCCAGGATTTCTGTTTCGAATTATCATATCGCATTCCTTTTAATTGTACATCAGATGTTCTACATTACCGAATTAATTTCCAATGGCCTCAAATAAACCGGCATAATATCAGCTGCCTTCTGATGCCATACTCGACTACTTTTATACATATCTAACCGTCATTTTTCACTCAATTTCAGGATTTTTGTTTCGAATTATCACATTGTATTCCTTTAAATTGCATATTAGATGTTCTGCATTATCGAATTAATTCAAAATGGTCTAAAATATCCTGACATAAAATCAGCTGCCTTCTGGTGCCACATTCGACTACTTTTATATATATGTAACCTTTTGAACTTTGCACTCAATTCCAGGATTTCGGTCTCGAATTATCATATTGAATTCCTTTTAATTGCATAGCAGATGTTCTACGTTAGCGAATTAATTTCCAATTGTCTCAAATAAACCGGCATAAAATCAGCTGCCTTCTGCTGCCATACTCGACTATTTTTAACGATATCTAACTCTGCCATTTTAACCTTTTAACATGAAGCTTTCCGGCATTATTGAGGTTCTGGCATGGCTCGATGCACGTCAAGCGCCGACGGTTGCTGCCCAGAGGATCCGTATGGCCGCAGAGCGGTGGCACGACAAAAAGTAAAGTTCCACCCTTCACCAATACTAAGCAACATCGACTCTGCCGCGACAAAATGGGGTAGGTGAAATTCACGGTTGTAGATGCATTCTCTTCATTCAACGCCCATAAGCGTAATGTTCTTAAACAATATTGGGAAAACCTGTCGGGCTCAACTCCAGTGGTGGCGGAACTCATGCCAGGCACATCGCCTTTCGCTTCAAGTATGAAAATCTACCTGTAACTTTGGCGTTGAGGCCCATTAACATCCAGGGAATGGTCCGCGCCCCCAAGCGCACCCCGCTACTTAATGTCGTGCGGTCGGGGACGGGCCGCAGGCCGCGGGTCCGCCGGCTATGGTGGAAAATAGTTCCTTAAGCCAATACGCAAAGTAACAATATGCGCAATATATTGACGACAATGAAATTGACGTCCGAAGGCAAGTTAACTTCCATAAATGCACTTCGCATCATATTTATGGAGAAAGAGCCTCATAAATTGCAACTATATTCTTCGCGCACACACTAGTGAACATCCGGGCGCGCTTGTCGCGGGCGCGTATTTCAGAGTCCTTGAATGGCATCAGGAACCTACCTGTTTTCTTTCTTTTCTAGAGATCCCCCGATGTCCGCATTAACATTGCGTCTGACGCCCAACGAAAAAGTGACCCTCTGAGACGAAAGGGCCCCCTTAGGTATGCTCAAGTGCTCTTCAGGCTCCTCCACACTCAGCGGATTTGTCCTATGAGTGGACACCGAATGCGCCCCTCCGAGAAAATGTGCCCCCATAACATACCTGCATCCGCCCATGATATGTCTGTGGTGGAGATGGTCTCGTCGGCCACGGCGGAGGCAGCTGTTGGGTCAGCGGCTTCGGTGGCCGCAGTAGCCACCCGAGAGGCCGGGTCAGCGGTGGTGGTGGCTGTGCTGTCACAGCCCAGTGGGTTTGCACCGCGGCGTGTCAGCATCAGAATGCTCACAAGTCAGATACGGGATTTGGCTTCCGCTGGCGTGCGGTTATGGTTACTTCCTGCACCGTCTCGCACCAGCCCGAAGAACCCTCAAGGCGGTCCTGTGTTAGATGACGCGTTAGGAGGAACGTCCTATTCCCATATTTCCACCATAGGTCTTGGAAGAGGCCTCGCACCGACCGCACCCTCACTAAGAGGCCTTTCTGAATGGGATACAAGTGGCGCGAGTGCCCCACACATAGCCCCTACATCTCGTCCACCAAGGCTGTCAGAGTCGCCTCATGTGCTGCCTGCTTCTTAGTGTCCTCAAGATATTTTTCCACCAACTGTGTGGCTGAAGAACGAAGTTGTTTGGCAATAGTAGATGATGGCAAGAAAATATCGACGAGGCAAACGCACATATATTTGTATATATATATATATATATATATATATATATATATATATATATATATATATATATATATATATATTTGAGTGTGTATGTGTGTGTGTGTGTGTGTGTGTTTGTGTTTGTGCATTTCACTTGTCACCTGCATGACCATTAGTTGTCAGTTGCAATTACCATGACTGCTCATATTTTCGGTGCGGGAAACTGATGAAAATTTAGCTTAAGGATGATTTATTATATTCACCTAGAATGTAAATGTCCAGGCCACATCGTGGATTATCCTGCCCTGCTGCCACGATTACCCCGGCGCAGCACTTTGATAGCTTCTGGTGGTGGCTACTTTTCAGCACGTCGAAGCCCTAGTCGATGACCCGCAAGAAATTGGCTTCCAATATATGATCGGTGTATCGCTCGAGGGTGCGGGCGCTAGACGAGCTGAACAGCTATAAATTTTTGATGAAGGCGTGGGGGCTGAAAAATTAATTCGCAGGGGCGAATTCATTTTTGTATCTTCCATTACTTGACGTCGGTGAAGACGTCGCCGTTTCCCAAAGCATCAACCAATCTCCCTATCTCCATATCATACCCATATCCCCACTTGCTTTGTTCGAAATGAAGCAGTATTCGCCGAAGCTTAGGTCGCTGTCCTGCTATATCACAAGATCACTAAGTTCAGACATTTCGAAACAGTGATTCACTTTGTGGGTCCAAACCAAGGCCTGTCCAGTCAGGCTGGAAAATAGCGTCAGCTGCTGGGGCGTCGCTTAGCTATAGGGTCAAAACAAGCTTCGAACAACAAGCAAGAAGCTCCACCTCCAGGATTGCAAAGTGTCAGTCAAACTTTGGCCTTAACTTGTGACATGGTATCAGCTCCTTTGATTTGTTCTCACCAAACTTGGTCATAGCCTCATCCTTTGGAAAGCAATGCAGATTGAAAGGTGTGCTGAACATTTATCATATGTCTGCCTTGCAGCCAGGGGCAGCACATTGTGGCAGTTTTCTGGAGGAAAGATATGTACCATATACTTAGGAATCACATCACCTTGCTAGCCCATGGGTTTATTGGTTGGCACAGGTGTATTAATAGGCTTCATAACAATAATTATGTTTTAACTTAGGCTTTTCCAGATTATGTTGTCAATAACATGCATCGTACCTCCATGTAGCATTTCATATCAATATATCTTGAACTGGTCCTCCCCTGCGTAATATATACTTTATGTCAAGCTTAGTCAACCTAGACACTTAAATTAAAATGTGCAACTGACTAACATGGAAGCTTGTCAGTGAAAGCCACTATGTTATTACATAAGTCTTAAAGCCATGAGTGGCCAGTCTGTAACATATGGCATCAGGTTCAATGAGGTGTATCAGCTAGGAGAAAATCCACACCAATATGTACCATGTGGGCAAAACACATCTGGTAGATTGCAGGGGGCATCCAGGGGAGGAGCACAAGGGGTTGTGCCCCTGATGATCATGTCACATCCTTCAGAAAGCTCAAGTGCACCGATTGATGTTTTCAGCCAAAAAGCCCCTCTGATGGAAAAGACACCCCTC
This sequence comes from Ashinkailepas kermadecensis, assembly GCA_034440615.1. Classification (NCBI taxonomy): domain Eukaryota; kingdom Metazoa; phylum Arthropoda; class Thecostraca; family Neolepadidae; genus Ashinkailepas; species Ashinkailepas kermadecensis. Next base: position 166,652 of record JAOTOM010004792.1, on the reverse strand, counting down.
CAGAAGGCTCAAGTGCATCCACCTTGAATTTTTCATCAGAAGGCACCCACCCAATGACATACTTTGAAATGTTACTCAATGGGCCTACTGAAATTTACCCAATATTTGTTTATCATTATTGTGCTTTAAGGTATTCACAACACAGGTTTTACATTGTGTGTCCTTGAAGGCGAACTTTGGTGTACCTTCTACAGTAAAGGTATCTTGTTTAAACATATCGCTCGAAGTCGAGTTTTTTTTAGATGGCACCTAACAAGGGTGTCTTTTGAGGTATTTAACTCAATGAAAAACAATCCGAATTGTGCAAAAGTATACATTGCTGAACTCACAATAATTGACTGCATCTTTCAGCTATTTCGGAAGTTTCGTTTACGGGTTATTTGAAGTCGTGACATCGTGACCTAGGGCCATGTGACGGACTTTAACTTTCGGGACAGTCGCAATGCGATTTGAAATAGTGCAGAAATGAAGTTCGATATTTTATCTTTCGAAGTAAAAAAAACATGGTTTTGTCCCTAAAACTCTGCATGTCCATTCTAAATTAGACATGCATGGTTGTTTTTCCGTTAGTTTATCGTAGCCTGTCTTAACACGCGCCCTGGAGGGCCTCTGAGAATTACGCGCACTGGAGGGGGGGGGCGGATTCCGCCCCCCCTAAGATCTCGGCTCCTAGTAAAGCTGGAGGAACGAAATTCGCAGGGTGGATGGGCACGGTAGTGAACTCTATTGTGTACAATTTTCGTGACCTTAAGTCAATATCTTCAAGGTCAAATGAGGTCAGATTGGCAAAATTTTCCGGTTTTGAGTGGCTTGGCTTGTCATCGTTATGGAGCGCTGTGATTGTGTTTAAATGCTCAAAAATGGGCATCAATGATGTTTTGGACATTACTAATGATGCAATGCAGATGCTAGACCCAACATTTGACCTCAGGTCACCTATATAGCACCACTTTATCAGGTCAGTTACCTGTTCCAGTTACCGGAACCGGCCGCCCGCCCGACTGCTCCGTCGGGCAGCTCGGAGCAATCGGCTTCGTGAAGAAGGGAGTGAAGTACATGAATAAAGTATGGAAACGCAATGACAAACAGTACAAATGACAACCAGCAGTGCATTTATGGCAACATTCCAGTTGATCAAGTTTGGTTCCATTAACCGGTCATGAACTTGACCTGACTTGACCTTGGTGACCCAACATGACCTTGAAACTATACAGCATATCAATATGTATCAAATAAGTCGCTAGTGTTGCCTAGAACACTTCCCTTTTGTCAGTATACTGGAAGCGCATCAGCGCCGATTTTTGTGGTCTGGCGCTATCACATTTTTTGACTTTAGTGGCCCCTAACTTGAAAAATTTTCGGCAGATTTCCATTTTTCTTGCTTTAAACGACGCACCGTTAATTTCTAAGCAGGTACACCGAAAATCGCGTATATCGACCGGTAAAATGTGCAGTTATTTGCGAAAAACCGGAGGGGTGGGCGGATTTCGCCCCCCCTCCAGTGCGCGTGTTAATATGTGTTTAGAACGGAATATTATTGAAATACAAGCATTTGACGTTCGATGCACGTGGTAGGATGAGAATGTTAGTCAACTGATCTTGAGTTTGTGTTACACAAGTGTTCTAATTCGTTGTGAGGTTAAGGGTTACACAGAAATGCAGAAATGTCTACATATTATGGCGGGCAGATTTTTTAGTTATACCTTACGATGATTTTCAAGGAAAGAGAAGCATCCACAACATTGTACTTATTTTTCTGATAACCGCGAAACTATTCGCACAACCATTTATTGCATCGCGAAAATAAAATCTGCGACTGTAGTGAAATATCAGCAAGAGCACAAACAAGGGTTGGTGCCGTGTTTGGGTGCCCAATGCTCACTGCTCACTCTCGCTGACCGTGCTGCCTGTGGAGCGAGAAAATTGATGAGGGTGTCGGACGCAGACAAGATGAAAATAAAGCTGTTTTATGAGTCGGACCAGAGCAGCCGGATGTGTCTCGGCAAAACCGACTGTGTCACGGTGCGACAGGCTGATGGAACAAAAAGTAGAGTTCAGAAAAGGCTTGTTTTGTAAAACTTGTGTTGGTTTATGATCTATACAAGCAGAACCATGAAAACCCTCTCACCGGCTTCTTGACCATTGTTGCCTTTCGTCCTAAACATTGCGTCTTGACAGGCAGCAGTGGGACGCACTCGGTGTGCTTGTGCATTTATTATACAACTCCAAAACTTTTCATATCCGCTTTCGGCCTTCCCGGTCTCAAATACCGTGACCACCTCGATCACGCTGTGTGTGGCACGGAAAACCGTGATTACATGATGCACAACTGTGAGGATTGACCTGGTGAAGACTGGGTGATTAACTTTTTGAGATTATCCTCGCGGACAAATCAGGAGAAGAGAGTGAGCGTAGCTCCGGTAGCCGCCTCCCCGGTAGCTCAGTTGGTTAGAGCGCAAGCCTGCACTGGTCTCCCCTGTCCTGGCATCACAGGGTTCGAGTCGCTTCACGCGCTTGCATTTAGCCCCCGGCTGGGAGGGTAAGTTGGCAGCTGGCTCGACAAGGCCGGGGACGAGCTACCGGGCGGCCGTGTCGGTGCATTGAGGGTACATTAAGCTTTCGGTGAAAATGCTGCTGTGGAACTGCAATTCATGGATCTGGTGGTGGGGCCAGGGTTCACGCAACAAGCTCTGCTAAGCAATAGGACCCTGGTTCATAAAGCCATCCCAGAAAGGACTCTGATTAAACTTACAAAAGAAAAGAAAAATGGCGATTCAGACCCAGATGATGACATGGATAATGAGATCAGGTATGTACAAACAGTGGATGAGCACGCACCGCTGTACACTCGCAGACATAGTATAAACCAAGGAGGAAAGCATACGATATTCGAGCCAGCAAACTGTGAAACTGACCAGACACCACTTTGTGGCTGACAAACAAGGTCAGCACTTCACCTACGCAAAGGCCACTGCCAAGAAGGCGAAGTGATTGTCCAGTGAGATTTCGCTGAAAATTATGCAGGATGCTCTCAAGGCTTCCAATGGGATTCGTCCCAGTGTACGGTGCTCCCGTTTGTAATGTACTAGCGTGAGGACGAGGTACTGTGCCATCAGAGCTACTGCTGTATCTCTGGCGGCACAAAGCATAACACTGTCATGGTGCATGCGTTCCTGCAACGGTTTATCCCATAAATTGGGACTGAAGTACTTGACCTCAAAATAATTATATATGTCACAGACGGCAGTGCTGCACAGTATACGAATAAGCACAGGGTCTGTTCCCGCGCCCTCATCCGGAATAGGTTGAGCTACGGCCAGTGGAGGTCTTCCAGGTCGAGGCGCGGGAACGACCGGTAGAGTTTTGTCCTTTAATCAGCTGATGGCGGTGGTATGGTTGTAGTGCTATTTGGCGCATAAGTGCAAATCGGTGGCATTCTCGGTCCCTTGCTCCGATCTTGCACGTGGCAGTGCCGATATTTTTAGTAATTGATATACTTACTTGCTGTTGTGAAAGCCCAATTAATCATATTGTGCAGTAGCTATTGGAGGATGAATAAAGTACGCTGCAAGCTATGTTTTCTGATTCCGACTCCGACGGGGAAGCTGACTCACAGTGGATGGCGATGGCGTGTGCTGCTTCAGGAGCTCAAAAGCATTTATTCCAGGGGCGGATCCAGACATTTTCAAGGGCGGGGGAGGCAGGTACCCGTCTGGAGGATAGTCATTTCCTCGGAGGGGCGGTGTTGCGGAAGTCCCTTTACGCTCTCGTTCAGAATAATATTCATTAAGTGGGGAAGGGGACTGCACCGGGGCATACTGAATGAACGTCTTTTACTCTGAGAGGGGCAACTTGGGCTGAAACACCATTTAGCGAGGGGCACTCGAGTAGCACGGTGTACTCGGCGGGTTACCGTTTGAGCAGTGGTATTGCTCTCTGTATTTTTGAGGGGCAAGTGCCACTTAATGTTGATTTGCCCTACCCCAATGATTTTAACTGCTAACATTCGACCATAGGGTGTGTGCCCTCCAATCCATTTGGGCCTGGCCACTGCCTTCATATATTTTCCCCAAATAATTTTCATAAATCTCAACGCCCGTGCGTCAGAGGGAAGCCACCTTCCCATGTGGAGTGCATACGACGCTCATCAGCCACCGAATACATGGATGAAATTTCATCCATACATGGATGAAAACAAAAATAATGGATGCATACCAGCAAGCATGCCCCCTCAAATGCATGCAAATTGGATGCATGACTGAGCCTACAATTTGCTCATCAAATTTAAGACAACCAGCTCCGATTTCCACTTGTGCATTGGATGCTCCCGAGGTGCACTGACAATAAAGTGGGTGACACAAAACATGGGTGACTGCTCATATCCATCATATATCCCATGTCTCTTGATTTCTTTAAAAAAAAATATAGCTCTAAAATAAAGAAAGTGCTAATAATACAAACAAATGACTGTGCTCCTGGCCTAAGCCAGGTTAAAAAATTATTTGATGCTGAACGCCACTGTTGCGGCACGTTTGTCGTATTCCTTCCTCAACCGCCAACCGGTCGGATTAGGTTCTTCTCATCCGGTTGAGGTTCGATGAGGGTAAACCAATTCTGAATGAGGCGCGGGAGCGACCGGTATAGGAAATAGACGCTCAACCTATTCCGGATGAGGTCGCGGGAACAGACCCATAACTTCATCCATGTGTGTCATAGTCAGACAGGTTTTGTGGTACCTGTGAGTGGCTTTTTTGTCACATCTCATGGCCAGGACGCTTGCGATGGTATCGGGGGCACAGCCAAGCGTGCCGCGGCTCAAGAGAGCCTCAAGCGCCCGCTTAGCAACCAGATACTGACTGCGGAGGACATGTTTCAGTATTTGTCGCACGAGCTAGTCAGCTGCATCAAATTCATATTTGTACCAAAGCAGAAGGAAATGGACATCACGACCCACCTCACCGAGCGCTTCTCGAAAGCCATCATGGTGAAGGGAACACAGGGGCACGCCAAGTTTGCACCAGTGACCCACAGCACCGTAATATTTCATGAACTGCCTACCCATGTGTTAATGATAGCTGGGTGCATAGGCGTAGGAACAGGGGGGTGGGGGGGGGACAGGGGGGCCATGGCCCACCCACTTTTCAAAGTGCATGACCCTCCCTCAAAAGTGGGAGGGTCAGCGATGGTAGCTGGTCCTCCCACTTTAGCTGGTCCACCCATCTAAATTTCCTAAAATGCAGCATGCACACATTTGAATATGTGAAAAACTCCCTGCAATCTAATCGTTAAGTAAAAGCTGTACATATCACGTCGAAGCACTTCATTTATTAAGTCATGCACACTTCGACATTACCCTACAACATCGCAATTAATTCAGTAATACAACAGATATACAAACAGAGTTCATGTAATACAACAGATATATGGATATTCACACCCTGTATTATGTTATAAAAAGACAATAAAGCAGATATTGTGGCAGCCAGTACCAAAATGCATTCATACTAGAGTTTCACTGTCGTTCTTTGACTGCTAACATATTTAGCATCGACTTCATTAATATTGCTTAGAGTCGAAAATTGTAAAGGCTGAGGGCAGTAACGTAACACAATCAAGGTAAGACATGCAAGTGCAGTTTCCTTGCCTTGATATTACAGAGCTATGTGTTATATACGGCCTTGGTCCTAGCTGCCATATACTCCTGCCTAGAAGTGTCTGGCGCGTCGCTTAAAGTAAGAAAAACGGAAATCGGCCGAATATTTTTTTCCGCGTTAGGGACCGTTAAAGCCAAAACATTTCCTAGCGCCAGACCACAAAATCGGCGCTGATGCTCTTGCCGTATATTGGCAAAAGGGAAGTGTTCTTGGCAACACATCGAATTGTTTGATGTATATTGTTATGCTGTATAGTTTCAAGGTTAGGTCACCGAGGTCAAGTCAGGTCAAGTTCATGACAGGTTATTGGAACCAAACTTGGTCAACTGGAATGTTGTCATAAATATTGGAATGACTGTCATAAGATTGATGTCGCTTTGCATGCTACTCCCTAAACATTCTGAAAAATATTATTTGTCATTGTGTACCTAAGTGTTTCCATACTGTATTCATGTACTTCACTCCTTTCTTCGCGAAGCCGATTGCGCCAAGCTGCCCGACGGAGCAATCGGGCGGGCGGCCCGGTTCCGGTAACTGGAACAGGTAACTGACCGGATAAAGTGCTGTTATATAGGTTACCTGAGGTCAAATGTTGGGTCTAGCATCTGTATTACATCATTAGTAATGTCCAAAACATCATTGATGCCCGTTTTGGAGCATTTAAACACAATCATAGCGATCCATAGCAATGACAAGCCAAGCCACGCAACACAATAAAAATTTGACATGTGACCTAATTTGACCTTGAAGATATTAACCTAAGGTCATGAAATTTGCGCACAATAGAGTTCACTTCCGTATCCATCCACCTGGAAAATTTCGTTACTCCAGCTTTAATAGGAGCCCAGATCTTATGGAGGGGCCGAATCCGCCCCCCCCCCCCTCCAGTGCACGTAATTTTCAGAGGCCCTCCAAGGCGCGTGTTAAGAGCATTACAACCCCGAATTACAACGGAGACTAATATCAAGGCTTTTCATCGTCCAGTGGTGTGTACGTCCAGGCTGAGATTTAAGAACCTCGAAGATAATGGGATGAATTTAGGCCAATTGCAGGGTGTATATTTCTGAACACTACTTGTGGTGCAAGCAGTTAAATTGGGCATAGGAAAGCCGATTTTGTGCGATGCACTCCACAGACGCCATTGTTAAACTATACAGTCATTGGGACATGCGCAATGCCGTACCTGGCGTACCGAATGGGGGGGGGGGGATTGGAGCAGTCCCCCTCCCCATGGGAGGTTGTGGGCCCCAATATCGCGCCGGGATTCGGAAAAATAACGCCGGGCTCCCTAAAAATCCTGATGGTGTCCGCTACAATCACACCCGAGGAACATAAAAATAACTTTGGGGGCCCCCAAAAGTCGCGCAGGGGTCCCCGAAAATGACGATGGGGCTCCAAAAATCATACCAAGGCCTCTGAAAATCACAATGGGGCCTCAAAAATCGTTCCGTGATCCTAAAAATGACACTGAGGGCTCCAAAATGTTGGACCGGGCCCCTGAAAACATCGCTGGGCCTCTAAAAGGTGGCGCAGGGACCCCGATAAATCGCACCAGGGCCACAGAAAATCACGCTAAGGCCATAAGAGGTCGGGCCGGGCACCTGGAACTCACGCTGGAGGACAAAATGACCGGAAGTCACGCCCGGGCCCTCGAAAACGACACTGGGCACCACAAAAACTGGCCAGGCCCTCAAAATCACGCTGGGTCCCAAAAGGTCGAGTCGGAACCCCTAATAATCGCGCTGGGGCCCAACAAAATTGGACGGGGCACCGAGAAATCACGCTGGAAGCACAAAAAAGTCGTGCCGTGGTCCTTCAAAATCACGATGAGTTCCGCAGAAAGACGGGCTGGGCCCCTGAAAATCACGCTGGGGCTTCAAAAGTTCGCGCCTGAGCCTAGAAAATCAAGCTGGAGCCAAGAATGTTGTCCCGGGTTCTTCAAAATCACAATGGCGACTCCAAAAGGTTGGGCCGGAGCCACTGAAAGTCACACTGAGCCTGAAGGTACCGAGAAGTCGCGCCCGGGCCCATGAAAATCACGCTAGGGGCTCGACAGGTCGCACCGGGGCCCCAAAAGTCTCACCGGGAACACCCAATAAATGAAGCCGGTGCAACGAAAAAACAGCCTGAACATGGAAAATCACCTTGTGGTCCCAGCAATTGTTCCAAAAGGAACCAAAACGTGTTCGACCCCCAAATTCGCGTCGAGGGTACTAAAACTCGCGATGACAGGGTCCAAAAACAAATGACCCAACAAATGAAGACAGGGTCCAAAAACCGCACTTAGACCTAAAAACGTCGCGCCGCTGCCATTGGAAGTCACTAGGGGCCAATAAAGTCACACCGGAACACCACAAGTCGCAGCTAGCTTCCTCAAAATCAATTCCTACCCTGAATGTTACTCTGCGGCCACAAAAATTGCGTCAAAGACCCCCAAGAACGCGTCAGACCCCGTAAAAGAAGCACGTTGGAGCACTGAAAAAATGTACTGAAAACCCGAAGAATCGTACTGAGGCCCAAAAATATCGTGCAGAAGGCTTACAAAAAATAGAAGTCGACCCAAAAATATCACAAAAGGACTCCTTCGAGTCGACCCGAGCACCGGAAATTCAGAACAGGTCCTGAAAGAAAGTTATCCTGAGGGCCTTTTTACCCTGACGGTTGCCATCGGCTGAAGAAAAAAATCGTTGAACAGCCGCAGTGGCATACCAAAGAGGCAAATGCCCCCTCCCCCTCCATCCTGAAGAGGTGGGCTTCCAAGAACCCAAGAACCGCGTCGGAGTTCCCCAAAAAATTATGGGGCCCCATAGTGGGCCCCATATTTCTGATTCTGGGGCCCCATAGATTCGCGTCGGGGCCCCCAGGATTAGAGGTTATAAATGAATACAACCGACACCAAACAAAACTTGCACCGGACCAAAAATGTACGCTGGGAATGCCAAAATCGGGCCGAGGCCCAGATAAGTACAACGCGCCCCGCGAACTAGCGCAAACCCTCAAATATCGCGCTTGGGACCCAAAATTCCTGTCGGTATTCCCATAAATTCTGGTTGGGGCATGACAATACCCCTCGGGCTCCCGAAAAAAACTGGAGGACTCCCAAAAACAAAAATCGATGGCCACAAATAAGCACAGCGTGGCCCAAAAATGGATTAGAAACCAGACAGGGATCAAGCCGGAGCCCTCCAAAATAAAGAGAGATTCCGAAAAATATATGTCCGAGCCAGGAAAATCGCTCCTTAGCCCAAATATGCCATCAGATGCCTTAACAAATCACATACGGCACCGAAAAACGTACCGCAGTGTCGAAAAATCGCGACGAGACGCAAAAAAATTTCGCCCGGGGCCAGAAAAATCGGGGCCGTGGCTCGGACTTTACGTAATTCCGAAGAAGTCACCAAAAATTGCGTCGAGCCCAGAAAACTGCCGTCGGATCCCCTCCCCCTCCCCCTCCCATGGAACAACGCGCCTGGGCCCGAAGAGTCGCGACCGGACCCCGAGAAGTTATAGCGGAACCCCCAATATCGTGCTGGGGTCCCACAAATATGAGCGAGGAACCCCAAATGAACACAGCGGGACACTAAGAGCACAACTGGAGGACGAAAATGCACCGGGACCCCCAAAGCGTACCGAGTCTGGCAAAAAGCTGCAGGGCCTAAAAACATGTGTTGCAGCTCTAAATAAGCACACCGGGAGCTAAAAAACAAAACACAACGGGGCCCTCTAAGCACACCGGGGCCTTGAGACCGCATGGGGGCCTCAAAAACTGGCTGGAGCCCTCAAAAATTGACATTGTCCTAGAATAGGAACAAAAAGACCGGGCATTAAATAAACACTTTGGGGTCTGGGAAAACGTGTCGATAACTAAAAATAAAAGATATAGTCGGTGCACAAAAACGCAACAAAACTATTAAAACAAAGAGCCGGGGCCGCAAAATGTGCCGGGCCCCTAACAAAAAGATGGCTGGAGCCCTAAAGCACGTCCGTAGACAAAGAAAAACAGAAAGGTCCAAGAAAGAACTCCTAACTAGAGCCTCAGTTCGGTTGCCAACCTGAGAGCGTATTTAATCAGAGATGAGGTGCATTAAAGCTCAGCGGTTATCCGGATTTCTTACCCACCAGAAAACGTGGGAAGAAGAAAATTGATAATTTAATTGAATTCAGGATGGATTCTTGTGGCTCTTAAGTCTGAACATGTTTATGGCCTCATGAGGTGCCTTGCGTTATCACATGTCAGCTATTTTGTGTTGAATTGTTGGTCCCAAAAATAAGCGCTTGCATTTCGTTTCAGTCGGGTGCCACATGATATAGTTGCAGCATTTCGATTGAAGTGGCGGATATTCTAAGGTGTACAATGTGTACTACAGAGATGATTGAGGTAACTGATCATCTATGTGTTGGAGTTAGGCCCTAAGGACAAACACCATACAGAGCATTTTTATGTATTACGTTTTTCTTTGCCCCAGTCTGTCAGCCTGTCAATCTTGGTCTGTCATACACCGGATCAAATAATTTTCAAAAAGTCTTTCCTGTTTCTCATCCTTTCCAGCATCAATCACGAAACTTGTTTTGCCATGGGGCAGCAAGTAAGCTACGTTCTTGCTTATTATTTCTCCTCACCAACATCGGTGAACATTTACAAGGGGGACATCTTAGGGACGTAAAGTACTAATTCATGGAAACTATGGCACACCGCATATCCATTAGTGAAGCTGTATTGAGCTTGCACTCCCCACACACACGCACATAGCGGAAGTTGAAAAAGTTGTATTTGAACAGTAATAGGTACTGTAACTATGTTAAAGTTAATGCGAACATGCAAGTCTCTGGAATGTCAACAATGCATCTCAAGACCGCGCGCGGCACGTGCCCGGACGGGCGCACCGATGACGGACTGTCTGAGAATGTAGCTCCGTTCAAAATCACTCCTAATATGTCCCGACGCCGACTCTGGCCGTCGCCCGCCGCGTGACGTGGTCGCCACCGACCGGGAACCTCCGTGACCCTACAGGTTGCCATGCCGACAGCCCCACCCCCGGCGGTAACTTCGTCTGCACGGAGCCAATGCCAAGCTCGTCGGTGCACGCGAACGTGACCTGTTGACCCCTCCCGCGCCGCTCCGATGATGGTCGCTGCACAACTGAGACAATCCCAGCACGGTTCACTTTTAGGTTGGCGCGTCATGTCAAGCTAACCAATGGGAGCACCGCTTGTACTTAGATGATGTATTTGCGTAGGTAGTGCCATGTTTATATATATGTGTGTGCTGAGGAAATAAATAAGAAGCCCCGCAGACCGTCAGAAGAGGGTTCCAGAGAGAACGAGCGTTTTCTTGTCAAAGCGAGCGAGGCTCGCTCATCACGGCTAAGGTGTAGGCGACTACGAAGTAAACTCTGTCTTCACGTATCATTTTATTCCGGGGTTTTAAATATCGCATACGCTTGGTCCAACTAGTCTACTCATGGCCAGGGAAGAAACTACCATATAGTACTAATGGTTTCCCTCGCACCAGGAAGATAAACCTAATATGTAATCCACTAGTCGTGAAGAGTTCCATGTTCAAGGAGGAATGTGTATTTGAAAGTACTTATGCTGCGATGATAGTTCTTTTTCAGTACCGCATGTTGCTGTTTGCCGTAGCCCAGGTGGCATGCCTCCTCCCCCTTAGGGGCCCCTTAGGCCTGCCCCATTGGAAGTTGTGTGTTCACTATTCAAATTATCGGGTTCTCTATCCAAAAGTGTTCATCCACGGTGCATTGCGAAATTTCTGGGCGCGCTCCTACGGCTGACCCTGGCCTATCCACTTTTTGAGACGTTCCTATGCCTATGGCTGGGTGAAGTGAGACGTGTTTGTGTGCGCACAGATAGAGATTGTGTTAACTGATATTATCGCGGTGACAGATCATCAGTCTGAACTAAGATTCTGACAAGGTATGGGCGATCTGCAGATTTGTGGATAACTACATTGCATGGCATGATGATACTGCAATGCATCACATTATTGTATTGCATTATATGGTGTAATTGTAAATTCTGTTACTTTATTGTATTACACCGATATGGACGGCTCATGATCCAATTCGATTCATTTCAGGCTCAGCATGTCAGTCGATGCGTCCGCGCCAAATTTGTTCTGAAACATTTCAAGAGGAATGTGCTTACTGAGCCGATGAGGTTCATCGTTTCGTTTCCAGAATGTGGGATTTGAAACGCCGGAAGGTTGATATTACAGTGGTTGGCGGTGTTTTAAACCCTTCAGTATTATCGATGAAATATGATCGCACATTTTTCACAGACTGACATGGATGCAGACATATATTGCATAAGGTGAAAACATTTATGTTCCTTTTCCCCTTACCAGTGGCGATCTAGGATATCACAAATTGCCAAACGTCGCTTCTTCATTTCCAAAATAGCATTGTGACTGTCTGGAAGGTCAAGCTAGGTCATGCTATCTTAGGTCACAAGCTCACAATTTTGAAAAACGAGCGGACAAAAATTTATATATTGGCACCAAATGCAGTGGATCATGACGAGTTCAGCAATATATAGCTTCGTGCATTTCTTGTTACTCTTATTTGAGTCCCAGGCCTCCAAAGACTTAAATGACCTCTCAAAATGTCCGAGGCTATAACTCCTTAACCGTTGCTCCGTTCTTTCGCAAGATTGACAGCTGCATTATAAAGACAAACTAACCTTATAAAAGTATTTTCACCGAAATATGAAGTGTAGAGTGTTATTTTGGCCCCTTCACTTGTCGATTTGTCGTGGAATAGACCACCGTTCACAATTTGGAGACATTTCTGCCATTTATGTCCTTGACCTCACAACAAATTATAAAATTTGTGCAGCAATACATGCGAGTTCGAGTTCAAATTAGAACACTTCATTCGAGTTCTGGTTGACGTGCGGTGCGGACGTGCATCGGACCGTGGCAAAAGTGGCGCACGACAAGCCAGGAGTAAGCACTGTCTTTGTTTATATTGGTTTATTTTGGAGATGTAAAAAACTTATGCTTTGCACACTACCATTTCAGCTTTGTACTAGATCTGAGCCACTCAACATAACTTGGGGACCTAAAATTGGGGGTGCCATAGAGGATATAAGTAGACTAGTAAGGGAAGCTGTGATGAAATTTGAAAGGGGGATAAGGAGTGAGATGGATGATGTTAAAGGGGAACACCAAAAGATCAAGGGTGAGTTGAAACTACTACAGGAGGAAAACGTCAAACTTAAAAAAGAACTCATGGATATGAACTCTCATTTGGATGATCTCGAGAAGTATACTAGGAAGTTCTCACTGATTCTTAGAGGGGGAGAATTTCCAACTGTCCCACCAGACACATTTGAGGAACTTGAAAAAAAAACCTAGAGGAATCATCCAAAAAATAATCCAAGAAAAGCCTGCCATATTCCCTCTCATATTTTTTTTTCTCTCTCATATTCTCTTGCAATGACCATTGCTATCCTGTGTGGTTCTCACTAGCTTTGTGACCAATATGCATGCCGGAGGCTCTATCTTGTTGAAATTGCATGCTGCGGTTTTTGTCCACAGAAGTGACCACAAAATGCTTAAGTCTTTCTCCACCCAACATTTGGCGTTGGTGGCTGTTTCCAGAAATGCCAGGCACTCATACGGGCACTCATGATGAACCCGAAGTTGATATCCAAACCTTTTGTTGCTTCGGCAATGACCACGGAGCATCTGTTTCCCGTGTCCGCTGGCAAGTGGAGGCTTTTGTGACCTTCGTACGTGTTGCTGTATGCATCAGAAGGCAGGAGCCGATGCCGGCCACATCCGTTGACATGTCTTTTGTGACCTTCGTACGTGTTGCTGTATGCATCAGAAGGGAGGAGCCGATACCGGCCACATCCGTTGACATGTCTTTTGTGACATTCGTACGTGTTGCTGTATGCATCAGAAGGGAGGAGCCGATACCGGCCGCATCCATTGACGTGTGTTTTTTTTCGATTGAGCGCGCCACGTTTCGGAAACTGGAAACAATCAAGGCGCAAGAGGGCCAGGATGCGATTGTTCTCGGTGCCATTGAATTATCTCCAGTTTTCGGGCGGGTAGTGCAAAGCGGGTGTCAAGGTTGCACGGGAAACAATGGACTTCCGTTCGGTGTGCTACCTGTTTCAGTATGGAATAAAGCATGGCGGCTTCATCCCTCGATAAACGGCACATGCTGTGCATTAACACGCGCACTGGAGGGGTGGGGCGAAATCCGCCCACCCCTCCGGTTTTTCGCAAATAACTGCAGATTTTACCGGTCGATATACGAGATTTTCGGTGTACCTGCTTAAAAATGAACGGCGCGTCGTTTAAAGCAAGACAAATGGAAATCGCCCGACAATTTTTCTAGTTAGGGGCCGCTAAAGTCAAAAAATGTTATAGCGCCAGACCACAAAAATCGGCGCAGATGCGCTCCCAGTATACTGACAAAAGGGAAGTGTTCTAGGCAACACTAGGGACTTGTTTGGTGCATATTGATATG